>CAWUFW010011933.1:100000-578679 GCA_963921515.1 Calotriton arnoldi
TTTCTGTCTCTGTCTCTCTCTGTCTCTGTCTGTCTCTGTCTGTATCTCTCTCTCTGTCTCTGTCTGTTTCTGTCTCTATCTCTCTGTCTCTGTCTGTTTCTGTCTCTATCTCTCTCTCTGTCTCTGTCTGTTTCTGTCTCTATCTCTCTCTCTGTCTGTTTCTGTCTCTATCTCTCTCTCTGTCTGTCTGTTTCTGTCTCTATCTCTCTCTCTCTGTCTGTTTCTGTCTCTATCTCTCTCTCTGTCTCTGTCTGTTTCTGTCTCTATCTCTCTGTCTCTGTCTGTTTCTGTCTCTATCTCTCTGTCTCTGTCTGTTTCTGTCTCTATCTCTCTCTCTGTCTCTGTCTCTGTCTGTTTCTGTCTCTATCTGTCTCTGTGCCTCGGGCAGTGCACACGTACTGTGTCTACACGTCCCCGTCACCAGCCCAGAGACAGCCCCCCCCAATCACCCCTCTCCCTGTGTAATGTAAAAGCCAGCTCTTTTCTCCTGGAAAGACCACTATCGCGTGGCAAGTGTGAGTCGTGTGACAGGTGTGACAATAAAAGGCTGGGGGTGGGTTGGTTCAGATTCAGTCACATCCGTCTGGTGAACGAATGATAAGTAGCACTGGACACCAGGCGCGCAACGCCCATTGGGCTCAAAGGGCTTCAGCCTCCCCTCCCTCCCCCCCCCCCCTAGTGTGTGTCAGCCCGGCTGAGACAGCTTCCCGGGCACACACACAGCCGCACTCAGAGTACTTCACAGGTCTTTAAAAGACCATTTAAATGTTAATGAGGCTTTGTTGTATTTCGCCTCTTCTTAGCGCCCCTGCATCTCCACTCTGACTATCCTGGAATCGCCCGGCCCCCATAAGCAGAGTCTCTCGGAGTCCACGCTGCAAACACAGGTACGATCGATGTCTGCAAGGTCCGCGGGCCGCCAAGGAAGGCTTGCCGGGCCGCTGGCGGCCCGCGGGCCGTACTATGAGTACCCGTGAGGTAGAGGTTCCTTTCGTCGCTCCTATTATAGGCCAGGCTCCAAGAGTATATCAACAGAAAATCCCTCCTCCTCTTACAAGGGCAACAGTCAATCGCCCTCCTCAAGAGGCTATTTCAGAGGTGGATTTGGAGGAAACAACAGAAAGGGAAAGCATGGAACGTCCTTCCGCTCCACCTCAGACAGACATCGCTCCCCATCTTCGCAAGAAACCTCAAAACCTGGCTCTTCGACAGACCCCCTCCTTGATAGAATGCTACCTGCACCCCCCCTACCCCTAGCGCCTTGAGACCCTTACGGGTGATTAGTCGCGCTTTAACAAACCCCTGATTGATTGATTGATTGAAGAGGTAGAGGCAATTCAACACGTACTTCCCCCCGCAAATACCAAACAGTGACTTTTTAGCGCTACCCCCAGACCATTCCATTTCTGTCGGGGGACGTCTTACTCAATTTCTCCCAGTCCGGAATACCATCACATCAGACAAATGGGTATTACAAATCATCCAATCTGGTTATTGCCTGGAGCTTACCAACAACCCTCCAAACATTCCACCAAGAGCACACAAACTGTCTCCAGAACACCTTCACCTGTTAAAACAAGAGGTTCAATCTCTTCTAGAGAAAGGAGCAATAGAGCCAGTCCTATTAAAATATCAAGGGACAGGCGTCTATTCCCTTTACTTCTTAATTCCCAAGAAGGACGGATTACTCCGGCCTATTTTGGACCTCAGAGACTTAAACCTCTACATTCATTCCGACCACTTCCATATAGTCACTCTGCAACAAGTACTTCCACTGCTACAACAGGGCGACTTTATGTCCACTCTGGACTTAAAGGACGCATACTTTCCCATCCATCCCGCTCATCGCAAATATCTAAGATTTGTAGTAAAGGGTCATCACTACCAATTCAAGGTGCTTCCCTTTGGAGTCACCACTGCTCCCAGAGTTTTTACCAAATGTCTGGCAGTAGTCGCAGCTCATCTCAGGAGACAAAAAATACATGTCTTCCCGTATCTGGACGACTGGCTCATCCAAGCCAACTCCCACAAAAGGTGTCTCCAGCACACACAGACTACGCTACAACTGTTACACAGTCTGGGCTTCACATTCAATCTGGCGAAATCACATCTGCAGCCCTCCATGTCTCAGACATACTTGGGGGCCAATGTAGATACTCAAAAAGCTCTAGCATTTCCAACTGCGACCAGAATACACAATATTCAAAGCCTAGTCTCCCAATTCCAAGCCAACCAATCGCTTCCTGCAAGAGTGTTCATGCAATTGCTAGGAATGATGGCGTCCTGCATCACAATAGTCCCACATGCAAGACTTCAAATGCGTCCCCTTCAAGAATGTTTAGCGCGTCAGTGGAATCAGTCACATGGTCAACTGAAAGATCTTGTGTTGGTGGACGGCTGCACCCATCGCTCTCTGCAGTGGTGGAATCCACAGAACTTGTCCAAGGGGCGGCCATTCATCGACCCGATTCCACAGACGATCCGAACAGCAGACGCATCGCTAACAGGTTGAGGAGCACATCTTCAGACTCTAACCGCTCAAGGACTGTGGAGTCGGGAACAGAAGCAGCTGCATATCAATCACCTAGAATTGCTTGCAATTTTCTTAGCACTGAAAGCTTTTCAGACCCACCTCAAGAGGAAAGCTGTCTTGATTCGTACAGACATGACAGCAGTGTACTATGTACAAAAACGAGGGGGGGGGGACACACACTCTCCAACTGTCACATCTTGCACAGACTATTTGGAGGTGGGCCATTCCTCAAAAGATTTATCTCCTGGCAGAACACCTACCAGGAGAAAGCATTCAAATAACAGAGGCAAAAGCAACAGATCCACGAGTGGGAACTTCATCCTCAAGTTCTCCTTTCGTTCTTCCAAATCTGGGGGTTTCCGGAAATAGATCTGTTTGCGACTCACCTCAACGCAAAATGCCCAAGCTTCGCTGCCAGGTATCCACATCCACAATCCAAAGATAATGCCCTATGGATGAACTGGTCAGGGAAGTTTGCTTACGCTTTTCCGCCTCTCCCACTCCTTCCGTTAGGGGTTCGAAGGCTCAGGCAAACATCCCGGACTCTGATCCTGGTTGCTCCTACTTGGGCTCGGCAGCCATGGTTCACAACCCTCCTAGAAATGTCGGTAGTACCACATCAAAAGCTACACCTCACGCCCAGTCTCCTCACTGAGAACCATGGAGACATACGGCATCCAAATCCGAAGGAGCTCAATCTTGCGATCTGGCTCCTGAAGTCATAGAGTTTGGTTAACTAAACCTCCCACCAGACTGTATGAACATCATTAAAGAGGCTAGAAGACCTACCACTAGGGCTTGCTATGCAGCCAAATGGAAGCGATTTGTAATATACTGCAATAACAACCACATTAACCCACTTGATGCTTCAGTACAAAACATCATATGTTACTTACTCCATTTATGCTCAAATTTAGCGTACACATCTATAAGGTTACATCTAGCTGCCATTGCTGCATATCTGCAGAACAGACAGCATCTTTCTCTTTTCAGAGTCCCCGTGATTAAAGCATTCATGGAAGGACTAAAAAGAGTGATTCCACCAAGACTCCCACCAGCACCAACGTGGAATCTAAATATTGTCCTTACCAGGTTAATGGGTCCACCATTTGAACCTTTGCACAAATGTGAGCTGCAATTTCTCACATGGAAAGTTGCTTTCCTAGTAGCCATTACATCAATTAGGAGAGTTGGTGAGCTTACAGGCATTTTCAATAAAAGAACAATTTTTTCGCTTACACAATGACAAAGTGGTTCTTCGTACCAACCCAAAATTTCTACCGAAAGTAGTTTCTGCCTTTCATTTGAACCAATCTGTAGAGTTGCCCGTATTCTTCCCGCAACCAGATTCAGTGGCAGAAAGAGCTCTTTACACACACGTTAAGAGCATTACTTTACTATATTGAAAGGACAAAACCATTTCGTAAAACCAAGCAACTATTTGTTGCTTTTGCACCACCGCATAAAAGCAATGCAATTTCAAAGTCTGGCATTGCAAGATGGATAGTAAAATGTATCCAAATTTGTTATGCTAAAGCAAAAAGAACTCTACCTACACCCCCTAGAGCTCATTCCACACGCAAATTGGGGGCTACTTTGGCTTTTTTAGGCAACATTCCCATTCCAGATATCTGTAAAGCTGCAACATGGTCTACTCCACACACATTTACTAAACTCTACTGTATAGATGTGTTAGCCAGATGTAAGAAACTGGCTCTATATATACTGCACCAAAGTGAGGTACAGTGTGTATAGAGTCCAAGGGTCTCCAGAGGATTGGCAGAGGTTAAAGTTAGATAGAACCTTACTCTCTAAAGTGGTAGCTTGGTCGAGCAGTAAGGCAGTATCAGAGGACAGTGTAAAGCATTTGATGTACACACTCAGTCAGCAAATGAAACCACACACTCCAGAACTGAACTCTAGGCCAATTGTTTTGTATAAAAAAATATACTTTTATTTTTAGAACCAAGCAAGCCTGGCACAGGTAAGCATACAAATACTTTTCAGTAGTAAATTACTTGTATGAACACAGTTCAAAATTGCAGTGTAACTTGTACTGGTTTTGGTTACAGTTTTAAGTAAGCAGTTTGCAACACATTGCAGGTATAGTACATTCAATTGAATGGGCTTTTTAAGTAAAATGCAGTTAATTACTTTTCAGATTACTTTTGCTAATACAGGACTGGATCCTAGATTCAGCCCTGGGACATTTCCTGAAAACAGGTGAGTAAATGCGTTTTGGTTAAAGGTACGATTTTTAAAGAATATTATTGCATTTCAAAAGTTGACACTTAGAAACTTTTTCACCTAGAACCACCAATGTTATCCTACGGAAGGAAATTCAATTCGCAGGCAAGTTACTTTAACGTTACTTTTGTAATCCAGTGCTGGACTCCTAGATTCAGCACTGGGACCTTTACTTAAAACAGGTAAGTAATTACGTTTTAGTAGTTTGTACGATTTTTAAAGAATATTCTTGTATTTCAAAAGTTGACACTTAGAAACTTTTTCACAAAGAACCACCAATGTTATCCTATGGAAGGAAATTCAATTCACAGGTAAGTTACTTTTTAGTTACTTTTCTTACTCAGTGCTGGACACCTAGGTTCAGCACTGAGACCTTTCCTGCAAACAGTTGAGAAAATTCGGTTAGGTTATTTGTGCGATTTTTAAGGAATATTCTTAGTTTTCAAAAGTTGACACTTAGAAACTTTTGGAAGAAAAAGTGTCAATGTTATCCTATGAGGAAAAATGAGTTATCGGTTTTGAGGTAAGTAATCGGTCTTTTGAGTTAAAGTTCTGGGGTTAGACTCGGGGGTCTCCCAGGGTCAGTGATGCACTGTTGTTGCACCCTCAGCTGCACTAGGGCGGCCGGGTGCAGAGTGTTGAGGCCCAATGTTTCCCTATGGAGGATAGGGGGACTCCGGTTGGTGGCTGCTGGCAAGCAGGCCACGGGGTTGTGGGAGCAAAGCTCCTAGGGTTAAGCTCAGGGCACGTTGGGGACCAAGTTAGCACCAAAGGGGCACCCTCACCGGCACTAGGGCGGCCGGGTGCAGGGTGCTGTTTTGAGGTCGGGTTCCCTGTTGATTTCAATGGAGATTCTCCGGGACAAAGAAACACTGCAGGCTCGCGGACGAGGACCTTCCAGGAGCAACCACCACTTCGATGGGTACGTTGGGATGTAGAGGGTTGGTTAGGCACCGTTGGTTGGGGCACACAAGGCCGTGGGGCGTCGGGTGCAGGGGTGCCTTGGGACTGCGGATTTTCTTGCCCGCCGCGGGGGATCTCCTCTGGGTATTTGCCCACTCGAGCTCGGGCCGGATTCGGCGGGTGCAGTGTGTGCGGGATTCGCGGTTCCTGGCTGGCACCAGAAGCTGCAGGTCAAACACGTCCGGTGTTCACGGGAGAAACAGCTTGGAAAGTGAAGGCAGGCAGGTCCTCTGGGGTTTATGAGGTTGCTGGCCGCTGGACACGCCGGGGTTTTGCAGGAGCAGGTTCGAGGGGAGACAGGCCTGTAGGGCTGGGGCCAAGTCAGTGGGCGTCGTCCTCTTGTTAGCTCTGCACGGCTTCTTGTCCTTCTTCCTTTTCTTGTTGTTGCTGGATCTGAGGAAGGAAGGTTCAGGGTGCCCCTAAATACTACATTTAGGGGCGTTACAGGTAGGTAAAGGGCAGGGACCAATGGGTCCCTTCCCTGGGGTGGGTACACCCCCTATTCTGCCACTCTCCAGTGGGAGGGGGGCAGGAGCCTGTCCCTGGTTGTCTGGGTCCCCCATCCTCAAGATGGCGGGGACTCGAGGTTGTGCTTCACCTTGCCTCCGCCACCTTAGGGGTGGAGTTGGCAGAGGTGGGCACACCTCTCTTCCTCACTTGTTTTTCCCGCCGGTTCTCCCGCCCAAAGTGGGGGGAAGAACCAGTGGGGACCAGTTGCTGGAAGCAGCAAATGGTCTGGAGAGGCTCACAAAGGCGGCATGCCTTTGAAGCTTCTCCTTTGTGAACCCTGCCCATCCTGGGGAGGAGGCTTGGCACCTCGTCCCAGGATGTGCATTGTTTCAGGCCCCGAGAGCAGCAAGCTCTCGACCCAGGGGTCCAGAAACATGTCTGGTGGTGGCAGCCTAGGCAGCCACTCAGTCAGGTCACTGGAGTTTGGTCGAGTTTCAGGGGCATCTCTAAGATGTCCTCTGTGGTGCATTTTACATTAAATCCCACACTGGCATCAGTGTGGGTTTAATGTGCTGAGAAGTTTGATACCAAACTTCCCAGTCTTCAGTGTAGCCATTATGGTGCTGTGGAGTTCGTAATGACAAACTCCCAGCACCATGGCAGCACTGCACTTACAGTGCCCAGGAATGGACCTGGGTACTGTAGGGGTACAGGGCTCATGCACCTGTACCCTCACCACTGGCATAGGGCACCCAGCTAGAGGGGTGACTGATGTATGCCAGGGCAGTGGTTTGTGGGCATGGCACACAGGGATGTGTGCCATGTCGACTCTTCACTTTGTTCTGCACCAAGACACGCAGTCTGCAAAGGCAGAGTGTGAGTGTCAGGGTACAGGGCCTCTAACGGTGGCACAATAAGTGCTGCAGCCCTTAGAGGCCTTCTCTGGTCACAGTGCCCTGGGTACCTGTGGTACCATTTACCAGGGGCCTACCTGCGGCCAGAGATGCCAATTGGGTTTAGGCTTCAATGCAGGTTTAGGGAAGGAACACAGGCCCTGGGTACCTGATTGAGTGTGCCCTGGGCTCCTGCCAGTCAAAGCACAAAAGCAATTCAGCAAAAAGTGGGGGCATACCATGCAAGAAAGAGGGCACTTTCTCACACCAGACAACAGGCTAATGTAGGCCAAGCAGTACTCAAAACATTATTTCAGACAACTGCAACAGCTACAGGTTAACCACTGCTTTGGGAGCAACTGCTGTATAATCTATGCACAGCATGTGATCTACAGCTCACATGCCTCGAACGGAAAATGTTACTTACCAGTAGACATCTGTTCTTGGCATGTAGAGCTGTAGAGTCGCATGCGCCCACCCGCCTCCCCGGGTACCTATACCTGTTGCAGTTACAATTTTTTAATTCAATATTTATTATACATACGCATGGTCATCTCTTTATACACTTCTAACTCCATTCTCACCCTATGACGGCAAACAACCTAACAATGGAGTCGATGCCCATGCACACTATCACCAAAAGGAGGAGTCACCGGCCCCATGACTGGAAAGACTTCTTCGAACATCCGGACCCAACACAAGATGGCGATCTATGCACAGCCTGTGACTCTACAGCTCTACATGCCAAGAACGGATGTCTACTGGTAAGTAACATTTTCCTTCTGCATCAATCGACGAAAGGAGGGCCGGCACCTGCGAATGTTGCACCTTGCCCAATAAATGGAACAACCTTTTTGTGTTGTCACTACACCCCGCTCTGTAACAAACCAGGTTTGGTCAGGATCAACTAACCTCTGAACGTATGGAGCCAGTCTGTGTGCCAGAATGCCTGTGCAAATTTTTGCATCCACATTCTAGAGGGAAATCGGATGATATGACGCGCTGTGCTTGGGATCTTTGCCCGCTTTGTGGATCCCAGTGATAGTAGCTAGGCACATCGACTCTGGCAATGCCCCACAAGCACTAAACATGTTAAAATATCATGCCAGTAGAGGGCCAGCTGTGTGCTAAAGGCTTTATAAAAAGCAAGCACAAACTCAATTGTTGCTTTTGCATTTGTCGTCCTAAGTGGGAAGGGTATGCCCAGATGTGGGTCCGGTGCTCACTGCGCCACTGGATTCAAGCTAGCCTGGCTGATATGGGGTGATGCCCCGAAACCAGTCCCAGGATGCTTGTTTCCGTTCCAGGGAGGACCTGGCTTGGCAGTTCGGGCTGGACTGTTCCCATAAGGAACAGGGTCAAGACTGATTTGCATATGGCTGGGTCCGAACTGGGGTGGCGTGGTGAGCAAAAGAATGATGGGTTAAACCCAGATCCTTGTGACTGAGGGTGAATTTTTGCATTGTTCAGCATTCTGTCCATCAATTGTTCCTTTTGCAAAGGCTTTATGAAAGTCAACCCCATAGCCATCTAGCCCAGGGGCCTTACCTGGGTGCAAATGCTGAATAGCCACCAGGACCTCCTGTGTGGTAGTGTCTTTGTCAAGGGAGGTGATTGCGGCTCGCGGGATCGTGGAAACGGGGGCCTTCGACAGATAGGTTACCTCATCAGATTCTAATAGGGTATCAGCAGCATATAAGGCGTCGTAAAAGGCCTCAAAGTCGTGGCAATTTCCTCATCTCGAGACTGTGAGGAGCTGTCAGGTCCTCGCAGTTCAGTGATCTTCCGGTCCACTGCTTGTGCTCTGAAGCGATGTGCCAGCATATGACCCGCCCTATTGCCCCCAGCATAATATTTCGGTCTTACCCTAAGCAGTGCGTATTCTGCCCTACCCATATCCTGTGCTCGTAGTTGTTTCTGTGCTGCCGTCAACTGACAGCAAATTGCTAGTGAACCGGATTGGCTGTCAGAAAAGTCAGTGGTCACCATCCGTTTCTGTGACATCGTCCCATGTTGTAGTTGCATAAGTAACTGCATGTTCCCTGCGACTATCCGCTTCAGAGGGCTTATTCACGAGTTTCTTCCTGAGCCGGAAGTCAGAACCAACAGCCGCTGGGTCCTGGGACTGCGAAGTGGCCGGCGAGATCGGTTGAAAAGTAGTCATTTCTGGAAGGTCCCGGGCATCATCAAGAGTGCGAATTGCACGAACCTCATCTTGCCAAACAAATTGGAGGTGGAAGGGGTGACCCCATTTGTATCTGATGTTCTTCTCCCAGAGAAAGTCCGTCAGCAGCCGGAGGGCCCTCCGCTGCTGTAGGGTAAGCATAGAGAGGTTTTGATAAAGCCACAGCATCAGGACCTCAAATTCAATAGCCGTTTTGTCACGGGCCGCAGTCATGGCGGCATCCTTCTGGCAGTAGTAATGTAGGCAAGTGAGTATGTCCTGGGGCTGACACGGCGCGCTGGCCGGACGCCCAGATCAATGGATGCGGTCAAGATCGATCTTCTGGTCCCAAAGAAGCCCACGGCCGACCCGACGGACCTGAAAAACTACCAGCCCATCTCCCTGCTCCCCTTAGCTGCCAAAGTCACAGAGAGACTTGTAAACGCCCAGCTGACCACCTTCATCAAAGAGAACTCGATCCTAGACTCCTCCCAGTCCGGATTCCGCAGCAACCACAGCACGGAGACCGCCCTCCTCGCCGCCACGGATGACATCCGCATGCTACTCGACCAGGGACACACCGCGGCCCTCATCCTACTAGACCTCTCCGCAGCCTTCGACACCGTCTCACACCGCACGCTCACAGCCAGACTTCACGACGCGGGGATACGAGGAACCGCCCTCAACTGGATCCAATCCTTCCTCCCCAGCAGAACCCAGAGGATCAGACTCCCTCCCTCCCTTCCTCTCCGAACAAACAGAGATCAACTGCGGAGTACCCCAAGGATCGTCACTCAGCCCCACGCTCTTCAACATCTACATGGCCCCCCTCGCCACCATCGTCAGACATCACGGGCTCAGCATAGTCTCATACACCGATGACACCCAGCTCATCCTCTCCCTCACGAAGAACCCTGAAGACACCAGACTCTGCTTCCAGGAAGGAATGAAGGACTTCGCGCGCTGGATGAAGGACAGCTGCTTGAAGCTCAACTCGGGGAAGACCGAGGTCCTCATCCTAGGACCCTCCGACTCGGCCTGGGACCCTGCCCTCGGGAGTCCTCCCACCCCTACAGACCACGCTAAGAACCTCGGCATCATCCTGGACTCCTCCCTCACCATGACCCGCCAGATCGACTCCGTCGCCTCCACCAGCTTCAACTGCCTCCGAAAGACCTTCAAATGGATACCCCCCGAATGCAGAAAGACCGTCCCCTACGCACTCATAACCAGCAGACTGGACTACGGCAACGCCCTCTATGCCGGAATCAACAGAACCCTGCTGCACAAGCTCCAAACCATCCAGAACGCCGCAGCAAGACTCGTCCTAGGGACACCACGACACGAACACATGACCCAAACCCTACGAGACCTCCACTGGCTCCCCGTCGAGAATAGTGACCTTCAACGTTCTCACCCATGCCTACAAAGCCCTCCACAACATCGGACCCAAATACCTCAACGAGAGAGTCTCCTTCCACGTACCCAAAAGGAACCTCCGCTCCGCTGACCTCGCCCTAGCAGAGACCCCCCGCATCCGCAGAAACAGAGCTGGCGGACGAGCCTTCTCCTACATTGCAGCCAAGACCTGGAACGGTCTCCCAGCAAACATCAGACGCTCCCCGAACCTGCACACCTTCAGCAAGAACCTCAAGACCTGGCTCTTCAACTGAACCGGAGCTCCCACCCTCCCCACCCCCCCCAACCCCAGCGCCTTGGGACCCTCACAGGTGAGTAGCGCGCTTTATAAGCCCCCTGATTGATTGATTGAAAGCGATGGAGCCATCCTTCTGAAGAGACTGATGAATTCCTCAAGGTTACCTGACACTTCCTGCAAGGGTACACCCTTAACACGTATATTCGAGCGCTGGGACCTGTTTTCAAGATTTTCAAGCTGATAGCGTAGCTCCTGATTATGATCCTGCAACACAAGAAGTTTGCGACGTGGACATCCAGCTGCTCCTCACTGGTGTCTTGTCTCTGCTCCAGCGAGTTCACCTTCTGGCACAGATCCTCCACGTCGCGCCGAATATCTTTAATCTCTGTGGCTATGTCCTGCTTGAGGCCAGCGAAGTCATCCCGAAGAGTCCCAAAGAGCTGCTCCAAAAATGCTTTTGTTATGGGGGCATGCCCTTGTCATAAGGTTTCTGCACATACTGAGCTATGCACAGGATAATAGGACCTCGGAATATAGTGGTGAGCCAACCATAAACCTTAGCACCCAAAACCCCAACCCAACTAGCCTTAGCGTCCCATTGGCACCAATGTACCAATGTTTAGACAACCCAGAACACGGTATCTCTCTCTCAGGACTCGCAGAGGCAAGAACACTCTTTCGTCACTGTAAGAAAGTGGCTCTGTATATACTGCACCAAGGTAAGGTTCAGTGTGCACAGAGTCCACAGTCCCCAGAGGTTTGGCAGAGGCTAAAGTTAGATATAACCTTACTCTCTAAAGTGGTAGCTTGGTCGAGCAGTAAGGCAGTATCAGAGGACAGTGTAAAGCATTTGTTGTACACACTCAGTCAGCAAATGAAGCCACACACTCAAGAACTGAACTCTAGGCCAATGGTTTGTATATAAAAATATAGTTGTTTTATTTTAGAACCAACAATGGGTGTCAAAATATACTTTCTCAGAATGAGATGCTTTAGTTAACTACTGTTCAATTGGCAATAGACTTTTGAATGCAATAGTTACAGTTGTTGCAATATGCAACACAATTTTAAACACAATTATACATTGAGCTCAATGGAAATTTCTGGTTAAATGCAATAGATTACTTTTTGGATTACTTTTCTAACCACGGGACTGGATCTTGGATTCAGTCCCGGGACACTTCCTGTAAACAGGTGAGAAAAAGCGTTTTGGTTATGGTAGTGATTTTTGAGGAATATTACTGTATTTCAAAAGTTGACACTTAGAAACTTTTCTGGGTAAAATTACCAATGTTATCCTAGGGAAGGAAATACAGTTTGCAAGCAAAGTATGTTTACGTTACTTTTGTAATCCAGTGCTGGACTCCTAGGTTCAGCACTGGGACATTTACTTAAAACAGGTAAGTAATTACGTTTTTGTAGTTTGTACGATTTTTAAAGAATATTCTTGTTTTCAAAAGTCGACACTTAGAAACTTTTTGGAAGAAAAAGTGTCCATGTTATCCTATGAGGAAAAATGAGTTATCGGTCTCGAGGTAAGTAATCGGTCTTTTGAGTTAGGGTTCTGGGGTTAGACTCAGGGGTCTCCCAGGGTCAGTGATGCACTGTTGTTGCACCCTCAGCGGCACTAGGGCGGCCGGGTGCAGAGTGTTGAGGCCCAATGTTATCCTATGGAGGATAGGGGGACTCCGGTTGGTGGCGGCTGGCAAGCAGGCCACGGGGTTGTGGGAGCAAAGCTCCTAGGGTTAAGCTCAGGGCACGTTGGGGACCAAGTTAGCACCAAAGAGGCACCCTCAGCGGCACTAGGGCGGCCGGGTGCAGAGTGCTGTTTTGAGGTCGGGTGCCCTGTTGATTTCAATGGAAATTTTCGGTTTTGGTTTTCAGCTGCAGGCTCGGTCCAGGAAGACTTCCAGGAGGAACCAACAGCTGGGCAGGTAAGTTGGAGGGCTCGGGGACGTAGGTGCACCTCTGGTTCCTTTCTCCAGGGCGCAGGGCGTCTGGATGCAGGGGTGTCTTTTGAGGTCGGATTTCACCTTACCGGGCCACTCGCAGTTGGGGGGTTCTCCGTGCAGAGGCTGCAGGCGACGTCGGGGAGTCCTGGAGGGGTCAACCCACGGTGGACTCGGACTCTGGAGAGCTGGGGGACCTCGCTGGGACCGGTGGGCCACTTGAACTCGGGCTGTAGGCGACGGGTGCAGTGGTGGTTCCAGGCGTCGGGTTTCTTTCTCCTCAGCAGGCTCGGAGTCTTTGTTTGGTGTTTCTTTTGAACAGAGCTGCTGTTCACAGGAGATCCGGTCTTTGTTGAAGGCAGTCAGTCCTCCCTGGGGTTCTGGAGGTCGCTGGCTGCAGGACAAGACTATTTTTGGCGCAGGATCTCTGGAAACTGCAGACGGGCCGGTAGGGCTGGGGCCAAGTCAGTTGTTCTCTGCAGTCTCCTCTGCTGGGCGTCTTCTTTCGTCCTTTTTCTTCTTAGGTTGCGGGAATCTAAGGAAGGAAGGTTCAGGGTGCCCCTAAATACTAGATTTAGGGGCGTTACAGGTAGGTAAAGGGCAGGGACCAATGGGTCCCTGCCCTGGGGTGGGTACACCCCCTATCCTGCCACTCTCCTGTGGGAGGGGGCAGGAGCCTAGTCCTGATTGGGCAGGGCTCCCCATCTTCAAGATGGCGAGAGCCCGGAGATGTGCTTCACCTCGCCTCCCCCACCTGAGGGGTGGGGTTGGCAGAGGGTGGCACACCCCCTTTCCTCCCTTGGTGTTTCCTCCAGTCTTCCCACCAGGATGGGGGAGGAACCGGTGGGGACCAGTTGCTGAGTACAGCAAGTGGTCTGGGGAAGCTCACAAAGGCGGAATGCCTTTGAAGCTTCCCCTGCCCATCCTGGGGAGGGGGCCTAGCACCTCACCCAGGACGTGCATTGTTGCAGGCCCGGGAGAGCGGATGGCTCTCTACCCAGGGGTCCAGCAACATGTCTGCTGTGTGGCAGCCTAGGCAGCCCCTCAGACAAGACGTGGATTGTAGGTTAGGTTCAGGGGGTAACTCTAAGTTGCCCTCTGACGTGCATTTTACAGTAAATCCCACACTGGCATCAGTGTGGGTTTACTGTGCTGGAGGAGTTTGATACCAAACTTCTCAGTCTTCAGTGCAGCCATCATGGTGCTGTGGAGTACGTGCTGACGACCTCCCAGCACCATATACTCGGAATGGCAGCCCTGCACTTACAGTGCCCAGGAATGGGCCTGGGTACTGTAGGGGCACAGGGCTCATGCACCTGTGCCCTCACCACTGGCATAGGGCACCCAGCTAGAGGGGTGACTGAGGTATGCCAGGGCAGTGTGTTTGTGGGCATGGCACACAGGGATGTGTGCCATGTCGACTCTCTGTTTTGTTCTGCACCAAGACACTCAGCCTGCAAGGGCAGTGTGTGTGTGTCAGGGTACAGGGCCTCTAAGGGTGGCACAATAAGTGCTGCAGCCCTTAGGGGTCTTCTCTGGTCACAGTGCCCTGGGTACCTAGGGTACCATTTACCAGGGGCTTACCTGTGGCCAGAGATGCCAATTGGGTTTAGGCTGAGTACAGTTTTTAGGGAAGGAACACAGGCCCTGGGTACCTGATTGGCAGGGATCCAGGGCACACCAAGGAAAAGTGCATCAGTTATCAGGCAAAAAGTGGGGGGGTTACTGCAACAGAAACCCACTTTCCTACAGTCACTTTCGTACCTGTCCACAACATGCGTATGAAGAGACACTGTATAGGTTAAAATGTTTATTTCAACTTCCGTGCTCTAAGATACAGTACACGTGTCAGTACTAATAGCATAATACATATGAATAATATAATCAGCATAGTTACTACTCCATAGAATACGAACGGGGAAAGCATCTCATAAAGCAGTGGATATATGTCTAACTAACATTACCACCCTCCCCGTGCTGGAAGCCAGTTTATTATGACAATAGAAGACCTTTGGGCTTTGACTAGCGAACCCCCATACCTCAATCTTTAGATGCAAAACTACATCAACAGACAATCACAGCTCTTCTCTCTGGAAAGGTCGTCTCCAAGTGCTCTCTTAGAGCAGGCGATCGCATTACTAAAAGCACACTAATTTCTCAATGGCAGCTGTACATGTGTTATGTCTAGGTGCGAGGACGGGCCAAATCAGTAGGAACCAGGGATTTGTTATTCGACCTTGTAACTGTTGTTCAGACTGAGCCCAAAAGGGAATAGGAGAAAAGGTGAGAAACAGAAAATGCAGACTGTTGTAGAATAACTTGGCAATAACAGAGGGCGACAGAACAACATCCAATAGTAACGTGCGCAAGAGTCATCATGGCAGCCAGGCCTGTGGTAACGTAGCCAGACCGGCCAGGAGGCCATGAGCCACAAGACACCCTCCCCTGGACAGTCCATCGGCCAAGACGAAAATGAAGACAGAGTTCCAAACACCTGAGCAGAATTGAGGCTGTCCACCGACAGTGAACGGCAAGTCAATTAATCCAAAAACGTTGAAGAGCAGAAAAAAGCTATACCGTCCAAAAGGACATCATTGGAATCATCATAAAACGTAGACGCCATCCAGTCCAACAGGTCAAAGCTGCAGGAATGTTCCTCAGAGCATGGAGCATCTAAAAGCAATGCGGGACAGCTTGCGTGATATTCAATATAACTTTGTTGTAGGAGATTCTGAGCAGCCGCCCAGATATCCCATTGTGCCAAAATCCCCAGTGCAGCCGCACGCATCATAAAGCCAGCAGCGGAACAGTCCCGTTCATGGGCCTCTAAGGGACCCACCAACCGAACAAAATCCGGGACCGACAATGACGAATTGGAGAGGCAATAATCCATGGTCCATGTAAACGGACAGCGGATGCAAGACATCACAGGTTGCACGCAAGTGAAATACGCAAAGCGAAAGGAAAGGGTGTAGGACACACTGATAGTTGCCAAGGGCAGAACATCGAAGCCAACCAGAAGTCGCTCACGGAGCAGCTGGAGGCGTTCGGGATCGAGAAGGGCCCAGTGGTGTGCAGCCATTGCGCAGAAAATAGACCAACAGCAAGACACCAGCCGCCAATGTGAGGATTAATGGGAAACCACCAAAGACGCTAGAAAAAATAGAATGTATGAACGCCGGTATCACACCAAAAATAGTTTGAAAGGTGGATACGAGGCCAGACCCCACAACCTTAAAAAAGTGCACCAGACCCTCAGTGTTTGATGCGTTAAAAATACGATGAATTAACTCCCCAAAATGTTGGGGGAGGTCAGTGTTCAAAAGGGCCTGTATTTCACTGTGGGTACTCGCCACCTGGAGAATGAATGTCTCCCGGGCGGATGTGAGCATAACCTCCTCATTCAATAATAGGGCCTTTATTCTGCTCAACTTATTGAAATCTGCCTCCATGGTAGGAATGGAAGGCCAAATAGAGTTATCAACGATGTCGTGAGGGGGAGGAAAAAGCACATTCTTGCAGCAGACAACTCTGTGTGAGACTGTAACAATATACGGAATGCCAGCCTGTAGGCCACAACAGTCTTCGTTATTTAAAAGCAAATAGCTACCGTTAGTAAGCAAAGTAAAAGTAGGAGAAATAGCAGGAGCAGGAATACCCTTCAGCACACATGCAAGATTTGGAACTGAAACGCTACAAGCCCCGTGCAATTTAATATGTTTACAAATAAGCGAATGACCCACCGTTGAATCACAAGACTCCCCGTGAGAAATACCTCTTTGCCGTCTCTAAGGCATTTATACATGAAAGGCAAGGACCAAAGTTCATGCAGGAAAGCACTACCCAAAGGCTGGAAACGGCCTACAGGATAATGTTTCATGCACGAACCGAATTCAAATAGGGAAAAAGGTAAAGCTATAACCCCATGAACTAGCCACACCGCTGAATCTAGTTCCGCTACAGAGAATGGTAAAGGATCCACTTTTTCAACATGTAACAAAGTGTAAGATGCATCTTTCATGGACATGAACTGCTGTTTGTCAGTCAAGTTAAAAGGCAGAAAGAGGGCAGTGGTGTTTAACAAATTCCAAGGAACTTTACCCAACTTAAGGGTTTGCAAAGTCCATGCAAACTGCATCACTGAACGCAACTGATTCTGACCATGATACAACATAGAGACATCATCTTGTACAATATCAACAACAGAGGATACAATATTATTCAACGTGTAAATGCGGGAAGACAGGGTATTTATACTATTGTCAACAACAGCAAGCACCTTTTCCAAATTTGCTTGGTCTATTTCCCTAAGACGGGAAGCAGCTTCCATTTGTGACAGCTTCCAGAGTTCATTATACGCTTCATAAATGAATCTCTTCGGTCGGGGACCACGAGGTCCCAAGATAAAGTCAGATAAGTCAATAGTGCCTGATAGAAGGGATAAATGTTTCTTAACAGAGTCTAAGGACGAATGTTGTAACCATTGTTTACATAATTTACCAACCGAATACGTGGTCACAGTACGAGTTTCAGTAAATCTTGGATCAGGCTTGTCCTGTACGTAGCCAGGAACTGTGCCATGAAAACGCAGTTGGCATGCATTAGATGAAATGGGCCATGCCAACCAGGGTGACTGTATCAGTGCAGAAACGTTAAAGGAATTGTTTTGAAACTGAGCCTGTAATGTCACAAGGGACATATTAAAACGCAAACTATCATTTGGAAAACTCGACAAGGATGGGATGGTTGGCGCATTTAGTTGTTTAACGGTAGCCAACCCCCAACACGTGGTCTGATAAATGGAAGCATTTAGAAATAGAATTTGGGCTGGGATAAGGCAAGCGCGGTGCAAGGCCTCAGTGCCTTGCACCTGCCATGGCTTCGAACCCCAAATTGATTTTAAATCCACTGTGTCTTTCCAATACTCATAACCACCCACCGCCAAGGCGCTCAAAAAGGAACCCGAATATAGTAATTTAGTGTGGGTCAACATTATTTTTTGAGTCAATGGAGTTTTTAATTTAAAATATTAGGACCCAGGGTTCGATCGATTAAAATCAGTAAAATAGGTGAATTTATTTCGAAGAGTCTGGGAACTACCTGGTATGGGGTTTGGGCAGTGTTCCCATTGGGTGTAAGTAACAGGGCTGCGTAGTGCACTTGGTTTGTGGAGAAAATGATTGCCCCAATGCTGGTAGCAATACAAATCGGCATAATTCGCAGAATTCATATACAAGTCTTCAGCATTAAAAGAGGCATAATATTTTAAATCAGCAAACAATGCTTCAACTGCATGCACATCCCAATCATCAGAATGAATATTACTTTTTACTACATCACCCATCGAGACTCGAAAGACATTTGGTACATTAATAATTTCTGTCGGGCCATGTATTTGAAAGTTTACCGCATCCCATACGATGCCATCAGCAACTGGAAACGCTGAAATGTTCACAAATGTGTGGTCACGCTTCATGATGTGTGAAGAGGAATGTGGAGCCAAAGTTCCAGCAACACTGTTCACAGCAGAGCGTTCAGGCAAATAGTGACCATTGATGAGTAGAAAAAACACTGTGACAAAGCCAATGGACATGAACAAAAAGACCAAGAAAAGTACCATCCAAATATATGTCCAAGGTGGAATCAAAAAATTGTCTCTAAACCAGGATACAAAAAGACTAAACTTGGACGGGACTTGTGATGAGTTGGAATCCGAGTCAAAAGAATAACGTGTCGGGCTCAGTGGCGTTGTTGGTTGGTGTGCCACCGACTCTGTGGCGGGATAAGTATATTCGTCCTCGGCTATGCAGGGTGATGCAGGGGGTTCAAATATATTTTCAGGCAAATCAACCATCTCCATGGTAACATCAGTGATTGTTCGTGCAGGCGTGCCTCGAACGCTTGTCCGATAAATGGCAGGACAAGAGACCGCTGGTGTGACACTATTTAGGATCGGCCAGATGTTGTAGCTTGACATTTTCCACTGAGATGTATCTGTTTTCCTTGCGACCGGGAAGCGGTGGTAGGATGACTGTACGTGTTCCCTTCAAGCCCAGTACTGGAACCGGTGCACGAAAAGAGGGGCCGAATTCTTTTTGTTCTCCACCTTCTCTCGTACCAGGTCGCCAATCTTCGGAAGCCAGCCGGCAACCGGAATCTGCACAGCAGGGTCTGTGGCTGAAGGTAAATGTGCAATTGCTAGTTTGTCTCGGGCTTCTTGTAAGTCCTGTAACATAGTAGAATGATTATCTACATCGAACTTGGCGGATTGCGCCGCCATGTCTAGACCATCAAGGTCAGGCACAAACATTCGTATGCCAAAGAGCATTTCGTAAGGGGTCCGCCCACCCAGAGGCCTTCTAGGGAGATTATTAAGTGCACGCTGAACAGTATACAAGTGGGCCAGCCAGTTCCTGCCAGTACCTATAACTCTAGCCGTCAAGGATTGCTTTAAGTCACGGTTCATTCGTTCAACGATAGAGTTGCCCTCAGGCCTATACGGAAAATTTCACCCGCACCCCTAAGGAGCCCATTGCGTCCTTGTAAGCCTTAGAGGCAAACGCCGGACCTTGGTCAGAATGGAAGGTGCCGCATGCAAAAATTCCCACAAAGACACGCAAATCCCTAATGACATTTCGTGCGTCAGCACTCCGTTGTGGCCAGACCCAGATGAACCGTGTGCACGAGTCCACTGCCACTAAGATATATTTATAGGCAGTGTCTGAAGAAAATGGACCGCAGTGATCCAAGTAAACACACCCAAAGGGTCTGTTTGAAATTGCAAGCGAGGTCTGCGGTGGTCTTGTGACTGTTGAAGGCTTGATCTGTTGACAAACGTCACAGGAAAGCACATAAGTACGTGTGTCTTTATATAAACCACGCCACCAGTAACGCTGCTGCAAAATGGAAATTGTTGCAGGCACACCAGCGTGCGCCGAAGCCATGCCTTCGTGTGCCGCTGCCATCAAGGAAAGTCTGCGGTCCGCGTTGGGGATCAGCCGAACCCCAACGTCAGGTATTGTTACATAAGGAGCCTGATCGGGACCTATCTGGTAAGAATATTTAGAAGGGAAACCTCTAGGGTAATTCACTCCTTCTTTTGTTGCAGCAATAGCTGCCAAGATATCAGTGTCTATTTTAGACATGGATCTAGTAACTGCTGCTACTGAACACGTGAGTACTGCTGATCTGGCAGCTTCATCTGCCAGACTGTTACCAACAGCGTGTGCGCCCACTCGCTGATGGCCTAGGTGTGAACCACCTGTGTGAGTGGCAGACGTCTTTGTAATTCTGCCACCCTAACCCAAAGCATTTTATGCTTGATTGTGTTGCCTTTAGCGTCTCTATAGTCATTTTGCGACCAAAAGAACAGATTGTCATTGTATGATTGAACACAGTAGTAAGAATCGCACACGATTAAAGTGGTCACATCAGGATTTACGAACTCAAGCGCAAGCACTAAGGCACGCAACTCGGCCAATTGTGCGGTACTGTCCCCGAGTGTCTGTGTATGCACCACAGTGGATTTGAACTTTCCGTTCACAAACGTACCTGCAACAATAGCACATGCGGCTGAATAAGCATGCTTGGACCCCGTGGCCGGTTGTGCCGAACCATCGGTGTAGATCACACAGTCGTAATCCTCAAGCGGCAATAAGGACAAAGGAGGAGGATGAATGAATTCATACTGTAAAAACTCCTGAGTCTGAAGAGAAGAGTCGAAAATGAAAGTGACATCCGGAGACGTCAAAGATGTTGCCCATTGAATCCAACGGGGTGTAAAGCTTTAGAGTTCGGTACACTTGCTTTGGTCACTGCCTCTAGAGCAGGATATGGTGTTACCACCAAAATGCGTTTCCCTGTGCCAGTGCGCGCTCCTTCAGGATTGCCATTTGCACTGCAGTCAGAACTTTCTCCACAGATGAAAACCGCATTTCTGCGGAGGTGTACAGATGTGACTTGTATGCGATGGGTACTGTATCACCTTCATTAAAGGTTAAGTACGTGAAACCCACTGCCCCTGGAATGATTCTAATCACCAGGTTTGTGTGGTTATCACGCGTCAAAAGGTATTTAGACTCAAGAAGGTCTGTCTGCAAAGACTGCAGAATGGAGGAATGCTCCGGAAGCCAAGAAGACTTCGAAAAGGTAGGTTGTATCAAGGCATACAGTGGCTTGATACGCTGGGCATATTCGGGAATGTATGTACGTCCGAAGTTTAGAAAGCCCAGCAATGACTGAAGTTTCTTCAGATTAGTAGGAGAGCACAGAAGTGCACATTTCTCTAGAAAATGGGGGGCTAAACCCTTACCTTCATTGTTGAGCTCATAGCCCAAGAACAGAACGGTAAATTCAGCAATATGGGGTTTGGCAAAGTTAATTTTGTATCCCTGAACCGCGAATTCAAGAATAATGCGGTCCACCCGGGTCAGATGTGGAAACAATTCGTCGTCTGTCAGATAAATGTCATCCACATACGAACAGGCGTCTGGATCTATGCCGTCTAACAAAGAGACAACACGAGCGGCAAACACGCCTGGACTATTTTTGTAGCCCATAGGAAGACGCCTGAATTTGAACATTTTACCACCGGAAGTAAAGGCACACCATTGGCCACTCTCCGGGGCTAAGTTGTGCGTGTAGAATCCATTCGAAAGGTCAAGTGTCGTTTTGTATTTTTTACGAACAAGACTGTCTACAAGCGCAGAACTATGGGTATTTTGCACCGCAAAGGTCCGACAATGAGAGTTCAAATGCCGGTAATCCAATACTAAGCGGTACGATCCATCGGGTTTAGAAACCGCGAAAAGGGGATTGTTCATAGGTGATACACAGGGTTCAATTACTCCCTGATATTCCAACTGTGTCAGAATTTCGGTAACGGGGCCTTTGGCTTCACGTTTTATGGGATATTGGGGTTGTGGCTGTGGTAACGACCGCAAAGGTATTTCATGGGGGGGAGATTCTTCATCCCAACCCACGTGATTGCGGTATAACGCAGGAGCCAGTGACACAGCCCACTCTGCTGCAAGAGCCTCCGCTTTGTCCTTTGGGACATGTCGAGAAAAGCTCGGAAGGATTACCTCCTCCCCTTTACGCGCAGCAAGAACGAATGGGGGTGGCCAATCCGCCTCTGCTAACAAAATGTCATATGAAGAGGTCAGATTTTCCCAAAAAATCCCTTTAATTACACGCTGTATATCACCTTCAATTTGGATGACAATATTAAATAGTCTGTCAGGGGGTGCCACTCTGGTGTCTGCTGTTTCAACAGTAATGAATGTTTCAGTTGCTGTCGCCTCCATATGAGGACGTAGCGCCTCCCGCACTATGGTTACTTCCGCGGCGCTGTCTAGGAGGGTTACTGCCCACGTCCAATTCAGGAGTCTCGTTCTCACCGTCTGTGGCATATTTCGCTGTTACAGCGGCAACTTTCTTCTTCTGAAATTGTGGTCGAAAACGTTGAGCGTCTTCCTCTTTTCCTCTGACTTGTTGTCGAGGCTGGTCTCGTCCCTGTGGGGCCTCACGGGCCCTTCCTCTATCCTGGCAGTCTCCTCCACCGGCCTGTGACGAAGTCTGTGCCTGTAAAGAACGAGGAGAACGCGTATCAGGGATCTGAAACCTATCCGGTGACTTAATTCTCGCTCTATCGCGTAAATCATAAGTACGTTCAGAAGAAACTGAAACCGGGGATGCGCCTCGCGATCCCGGCTTTGTCTGTTGCTTACCCTGTTTTTTCAGCCTCCAGCTCTTTTTAGTGAAGACTGGTTTCTCATCCTTCTCAGATTGAGATTTGGTTTGTTGCTGTTGTGGTTGCGATTGTGTTTGCAGTTTTGCAAAGGCTTGTTACCCAGGCTGTTTCTACCAATAGTTTTGTAAGCCTGGGTAATAATTTTCGGTAATTCGCGAGGCTTGTCCAATTCTGGGACCAAAGCCAAAGCGTTAGCTACTTGAAAGTTCACTGCATCGCCCTTGACATTCGCAAGGATCAGTTCAGCTACTACTTCAAACACTCCCACTAGTCTCATCCCTAATTCCACAGCCGCTTCAGGGCCGTGTTCATCCTGTACTTTTTTAATTACAGAGGGGAGAACTGTCATGGAAGGAGTACCAAAACATTTAGAATATACTGCTGCGAATACCCTACCCCAGTTGTCACATGCTGTCAACTCGGGAATTAAGTCTTTTGGCAAACTAATCGTCAAAATACGATGTTTATCCACTGGAGTTGTATGTGGAAAAACTGCCTCCAACTGATCAAACTTTTCTGCAAGCCAATAAGGAAAATCATCCTTATGTTGTGGCCGTTTGCCCATCACAGAATTCACCATGACGGGACTTATGGTCACTCCGCCTGCAGCAGCTGGTTGGCCAGCCACTCCAGGAGCGGCTCCATGGATGCTGCCTGTAACATATCGCACTAACGCTCGATGCACCTGCACCAAGGCCGCATACATAGTGCGCAGTTCCGCGACTGGTATTGTCATATAAAGCGGATGTGGGGTGTACCCGGCCAAAACAGGCCAAGTGGCCCCTGCTATAGATAAGGGGCCTAAACGAACCGTGGTAGTCGGTTGTGGGAGGGCGCCATTAAACCAAACACGGTGTTGCCAAGCCGTGAGCGGTACTTCAAGATTAGTATAAGGTCTATAGACAGCAGGAACAGCAGTGGGTTCATATGCATGAAACAGATTATCGTTCGGATTCACCGCTGGAAAAGTGATCCAAGAGTAGAACACTTCAAAGTGGAAAGCCGGGTCGGCTTGAACCACAAAGACTAGGTCAACTCCCGCGTCTGGCACTCCATACACCCGTAAGTGATCCCGGAGTGCTGTGCGGCTATGCGCCGCTATGTCTATACCCGCCATTCCGAACGGGTCTTTTCAACAATCTTACACAAGGCAGCACAAAAAGGGTTATTTCTAAGAAACCTTTTTTAATAACATAAAGCTTGAAAGAACCTACAAAATCTGCTATATAGGAGGTATCGCCGTCACACACGCTTCCGGAAGCGTACGTGAGGGTTTTGTGGACAAGCACAAGTACTACTCAAGCGTCCCGCAAGTAAGCAGCCCCACTCGTTGGTTGCGCCATGTCATAAGGTTTCTGCACATACAGAGCTATGCACAGGATAATAGGACCTCGGAATATAGTGGTGAGCCAACCATAAACCTTAGCACCCAAAACCCCAACCCAACTAGCCTTAGCGTCCCATTGGCACCAATGTACCAATGTTTAGACAACCCAGAACACGGTATCTCTCTCTCAGGACTCGCAGAGGCAAGAACACTCTTTCGTCACTTTCGTACCTGTCCACAACATGCGTATGAAGAGACACTGTATAGGTTAAAATGTTTATTTCAACTTACGTGCTCTAAGATACAGTACACGTGTCAGTACTAATAGCATAATACATATGAATAATATAATCAGCATAGTTACTACTCCATAGAATACGAACGGGGAAAGCATCTCATAAAGCAGTGGATATATGTCTAACTAACATTACCACCCTCCCCGTGCTGGAAGCCAGTTTATTATGACAATAGAAGACCTTTGGGCTTTGACTAGCGAACCCCCATACCTCAATCTTTAGATGCAAAACTACATCAACAGACAATCACAGCTCTTCTCTCTGGAAAGGTCGTCTCCAAGTGCTCTCTTAGAGCAGGCGATCGCATTACTAAAAGCACACTAATTTCTCAATGGCAGCTGTACATGTGTTATGTCTAGGTGCGAGGGACGGGCCAAATCAGTAGGAACCAGGGATTTGTTATTCGACCTTGTAACTGTTGTTCAGACTGAGCCCAAAAGGGAATAGGAGAAAAGGTGAGAAACAGAAAATGCAGACTGTTGTAGAATAACTTGGCAATAACAGAGGGCGACAGAACAACATCCAATAGTAACGTGCGCAAGAGTCATCATGGCAGCCAGGCCTGTGGTAACGTAGCCAGACCGGCCAGGAGGCCATGAGCCACAAGACACCCTGGAGCTGTCTCGTCCATCCGAGCACCCTCAGTGGATGTCACCGATACAGGTACCTCGGACGTCAGGTCTACCCTCTTCGCCAAATTCTTGGCAAAAAGATCCTTCAGAAAAGGGTCCTTCTTCGTGGTGCATTACGTAGACCTGGCGAAACAGGTGGTAGCCCCCCAGGGACAGAAATGTCCACCTCGAATGCACCACCAGAGCTTCCCTGAGACAAAGATGTGTTCCTGGTGTATGCATGGTCAGGGGCTCCAGCAGGTGTCTGATTGGGAGATCCACTGTTTTAAGGCATGGGCCTAGTGCTATGGCCAAGGCAGATGTGAAGGGGAACACAAGGTGCGTGGGTGCCTCCTCTGTGCCTCAATCTGCCAGGCGTAGTCCTCTGCCCATCGGGGCTATGCCTGTCCAAGTAGTGCCTCCCCCTTCCTCCGCGACCCCCAGCAGGGACGAGAGGGTGCCAGCCACAAACTGTTGCATCGGGAGTGCCAGCGATCACACACTGCTCCCTTAATATATGTCCGACTCCGCTCCAGTCCAGCGCGCCAATCCGCCCCAGGAGTGTAGAGAGCGAGTTAGCGGGGGAGAGTAAAGCCAGCAATCGAGACAGACCAGCCCACCGGTAGTGGACTGCAGAAGGTCTGTGACAGTTGACCCTCGTCTCGTGCCTCTCCCCTGGTGGATCAATGAAGTCAAACAAGGGGGGAGCAAAGTCACAGCGGCGGGAACGCCACGATCCTCCCTGCAGCAAGGCCCACTGTGCCTAGGCCCGATCCATAAGTCACCACTCGTTGCCCACACACCCTAGTCAAACGGAGGAGGGAGGAAGGCGACTCGAGGGGGTATGGCCCCCTTTAACACCGGAGGGGTGGGCCTACAGTGACACTCCCCTCGGTCGGCCTATGCTGGATCCGGGGATTCCTCGACCACTCTGCAACATCCACTGCCCCAGTCCGTGGGGGTAGGCGCCAAGTGCAGTGGAGGCGCAAGATATAGAGATGGGGCCCCCATGTACCGCAGGTTCCACCCTTCTTCAGAATGTGTCTGGAGCTCTGTGAGACGCGACTCACTCAGCCGCCGACTTGGACACACCTCCGTTGGCAGTTTAAAAAAAGAATTCAAGACTCTTACTGTTCTAGGCCCCAGTTAACTGTACTTTCCGGTTTATTTATTTCTTACCATTGCGACAGAATTTTTTTTGTTTTTGACTGCCTTCATAGCTTGTTCATGGGGCCCTGCCTATCATCTGTACGAGGCACTGTGTTCAATGCTAGGTCTGGCTTCCTGTCTCTGTCAGTGGTGTGGAATTTAATAAAATATCTAAGTGTCGATGGGACAAGTTGCTTCATAAATTTACTTGTCCTGTAAAAAAAAAAATCTACTTGTCCCTATGGTGCCATTATAAATATGGCATCAATCTCATTATATAAGAGCTCTGATAATAATCTCTCTGATTATGCCAGGGCTAATACCATAGTAATGCTTGAATACAAGCAATTTCCTTCTTTTTCCACCTTTCTGCAGATCTACATACTGGGGCTGGAGGTTGCGGTAAGCAATAGGTCGAATGATTGGAATTCCCTTTTGAGCCTGTGCAAACCTACTAACTTGCATGTTTTAAGGGTTTTCATTAGCTCTTCTCTAGTCTTTTCCCATACTGATAGGTTGGACATTTACCCCTGACAAGGCTCAGAAGTAAAACTTCTTCCAGGGTTGGGAAAAAAGTAGTTGGAGGGAAAGTGAACTTGTAAACACTCAACAGATTTTCGCATGAGCAAATCTAAACATGCATTTTTGCACGTGCTAAAATACAGTTCACAAATATTTTCAAGTAATAAGATTTCCTGGTCTAATTCTTGTGAATTCATGAAATACGTAAATCTGCACTAATTCAGACATATACCATGGGTGCACTTTTATGACTTTCTTTAAGAATTGGGCTCCTAATTAGGTCTGGTGTTAACCAATACCTTTTGTTTTTATTAAAATTCTCTCTCTAGCCATCTATTGGCTGGCTTCACTGTGAATGATTACAATCTGCTCTTTCGCAAAGAGCATATCTGCACATAAAGTACATTTGTTTGGGGTTCCAGGAACTACTACAGCAATGTGGGCTTTTTGAGACCAAAAAATATTTTTACCAATGCTTGTTACAATTGTGACGACCCAGCAGCTCCCACAACAATAAAGTTTTACAAAAGCCATGTCAAAACAAGACACGCACTGACAAAACCAAAAGTCTGACCGCCAATGTCTACCTGTTGGCTTTGCCAATGCTTGCTTATTTTCATGTTTCCTGTAATCTTGTTGAAACTGGTACACTGACTTTCCATTGAGTATTTTTTTAGAAATACTAGCATACATCAACACATTTTACTAAATGATGCTTCATAGAAATTTCACTGAAGTTTATCAAAACGTTTTTTTCCTAGTTGCATTTTTTGTGGACATTTTATTTTGAAAGCAAAGAATCATCAATCTTACTTTCAAGCTTCTGCAAATATTTGCATCTAATCATAAAGCATTCTGGGAGCAATATACATAGCCTCATATTGAACTTTGCAAATGTGTGTACACATTTTTTTCCCCCTGGAACTACTATCTGTAGTGCACTCCGAGCCAACAACATTTATTTACGCCACCCTAATAATAAAGACTTTGCATTAATGAACCATAAATACTAGTTCGAACAGCATTAACATATGGACACAAATATTACCTCAACAACAGACAATTCCCTTCCCTGCTCCATAATGTGGTACTGTAAATTGGCAGCCAAGGGTTTGTGCTGAAGGGGGTTGGGCCGACTTGTCCTCAGGACAAAATAAACTCTAGACTTGTCCTTTACCCAAAACAAAATGTTCTGGGCGTTGGGCTTTAGGAATTCCACTCCCCTGCCCCTCCTGACCAGCTAATTTGCCCGCCTGTCCTGGTGCCAAATGGGCCCTGAGCAGGGGGTGGCATTTTCCCTGTCTGGGGGAAAGCCAGGGGTCGCATATCCTAGGCGTGGGGAGATTTTTGAAAACCTCCTGCTTTGATATGCTGATAACTAGGGATACTGCTTTGAGGAGGTGATAACACCTCCTGCCAGAGCAGGCATTGTTTCTGCCCTCAGAGAGCATAGGCTCTAACCGAGGCAGGGAGGGGGTCAGAATCCTGTCTGTGGTGGCAGCCTGGTCTACACCAGTCAGCCATACACTAGAGGTTAGTAGGTTTTCAGGGGGTACCTCTTAAGGTACCCTCTGGGTGCATGTATTAACAAATACATCACTGGAATCAGTGTGGGTTTATTAAAACTGTTTGATACCAAATACCATTGGTTTCAGTGAAGCCATTGTGGCTGGGAAACTCGTTTTGACCGGTGCATAGTACATATCTTAAAATGGCTTCTCTGTTCACTTGTACTGTCAGTAATTGAACCAGTAATTGAACTGGCCAGCGCAGTGGCATATCTGCTCATGCAGGTATGCCCTAATCTGTAATATTAGGCACCCTGCCTTAGGGCTGTAAGGCCTGCTGTAGGGAGGACTTTCAAATGTTACATGCAGTGTTAGGGGACATGGCACACAGTGGCAGTCTGCCCGAGTTTGGTTTTGGGTCCCTTAAAGTGACACAAGATATGCTGCAGCTCTTGGGGACCCTCAGTACCTATGCGCTGGGTACCAGGGGGTAAAACTTACTTGCGACTTACAGAGGTGCTAAAGGCCTGGTCAATTGGGGATCAGTTACTTTGGTAAAACACTGGTACTTGGTTCCTGGTTAGCAGGAACCTAGTGCACTCCAGTCAAAGTTGCATCAAATGCCAGGCAAAAAGTGAAGGGATGTAGGAAAGTACCCCTTTTTGACATTGTCACCCCCACTTTTTGCCTCTTACATGATGTGATTTCAACTGAAAGTGCACTGGGTTCCTGCTAACCAGGTCCACAGTGCCGGATCTTTCCCAAAAACTGTACAATTGTTTCCCCGTCCCTTTAGCACCCTCTGTAAGTCCCCTAGTAGGTCGTACCCTGGTACCTAGGGCCTGAGGTACTAATGAAGTGTCCCTAAGAGACCCCTCACTAAACACATGCAAGACTGCCACTGCAGGCTGTGTGTTTTGGTTCAGACAAAAGTGAAAACATGACATGACACACATGTGCCACGTTCATGTCTGAACTCCAAGGGAGACAGCATTTACTCTAAGGTAGTCCGAAACAAAACCTTCTCGGGAAAATGTGTTTACACCCCCTCCCACGTGATGACCCGCTGATTAGCATTCCAAGGCAGGGGAGCTTCAAAGAAGCTACCGCCTTTGCAACGCGAGTCTGGCTCCCCTCACAGGAGAGGAAGCTGACCCCCCTCTCCCCCACCCTTTGTTCAGAGCCCTTGGGCACCTGGACAGGTGGGAAAATTGACTAGTCTGGTAGGCGTGCCACCCCCAGGCTAGTACCAGACCTAAGATAGCCTAATCTGAGGTGGACACAACTTTTCAGAATTAGCCTTCTTTGTGACGGCCTACTTAGGAATTCTGGTGCAGGTTTATGCCCACAGGAAGTGATCATATAGGGGGCGTAGTGACCCTAAGGGTCAGTAGCCCATTGGCTACTACGTCACACTCCCCTAATACCCCTAAATTCAGTATTTAGGGGAGCCCCTGGCACCAGAAAAACAGATGCTGCCGACCTGAAAGACTAAGAAGGATGTGAAGTCTCATCCTGCAAGAACTGAAGTCCCTGCAACTGACATGATGCCAACCCTGCCGGCCTGCCTGTCGACTTTGACATTAGTGCCAAAAGTCGACTTGTCCTGCAGCTGCAGAGTCCCCAAAAGCCCGGGAGACCTGCCAGCACTTCACCCGGGAATCAAGACCACCCAGCATCCTGCAGGCAACAAAAGACTCATGTGAGGACTTCGTGACCACAGAAACCAGACACCTGAAGACGCCACTGCACCTGTCGCTCCAAGCCAGAGTTGAAGTGGGCCAACGGTGTCATCATGGTCCCCCAGCCCTCTAGAGACCGAGTCCACCGTGGTTTCTCCCCCAGTGAACTGACGCCTGTAGTCTCTGCATGCAGGCCCCCTCTATAGTGACTGCTACCAGTTAAAAAAAGACACCTCTGCACCAGTCGCCCCTGGGCCATGGAGAAGAGGATCAAAGGTGTCCCAAGAGCATTGTGAGGCTGGGGCCTCTTTACGCGAAGACTGATCCCCATAGAGTAACATTGAACACCTACACTGTTTTGCACCTCTGCACCCAGCCGCCCTAGTGCAGCTGGTGGTGTTCTGCTGGTGCTGTCTTGGACCTTGCCCACCACTCACCTTAAGTCCAGGAGACGGGTCCCGTAAGTCGCTGTACTTGTTCTTCCTACCATAGGTTTTCATTGCAGGTTCTGAAAAAAATACACTGTTGACTTTTTAAAGACAAAAGTATTTCTATTGAAAACATACTTACCTGATTGTATTGATTCTTGTGCCTAAATATATATAAAGATTCGTTTTATTTTTTTATAAATTTGTTTAACCTCCTTATTGAGTTGTGTGCATAATTTATTGACTAGTGTGTGTATTTGCAGATGTCTAACACTCCTCTCTGATAAGCCTAAGGCTGCTTGACCACACTACTCCCTAGAAGAGCACCTTGGGATTCCTAGAGCAAGCCCCTGTCCACTCATGAGGGAATACCTGGACTCTTTACATAGTATATCAAAAAGAGATATACTGTGCAAAGAGCCAGCTTCCTACATTGGTGCTTAACAAAACATACTTGTATTGAAAAGTCCGCATTTGGCCTAAGCTTCAATTGACCCTGAAATAGTCCTCTGAAAGAGCAGTGTTGAAAGTTCAAATCCGAAATCTTTGACACCACATTTGACATACCATTTTCTATATTAATCAAAAACTGAAATATATGAATCCTCAACCTAGATATGTAAGGTTGAACTACACATTGACACCAGTGTATATCGACATTAAATGTGCACTGCATGTGAAAAATTCCCAGTGGTTTTAAGAATTTGAAAATGTGTGTGATGGCAACAAAGTGAAACAAACCTCTAACGGTATTGATTCCTATAACCTAAAACCTTTCGCCTTTGATGAGATTTCTACTTCTAATACTGCTGTACAGAGATCTTTCAGCACTGTGGAGTTAGACTAGAAGTAAAATACGATGTGTGGAGTTTGGAAGTAGTACAAACTTGCCAGTGATGTCAATACCTGCTAGTGCTCAGCAAGGCATTCAACTTGAGCAAGGGTTCTCCAGGCAGTTGGTAGCAGTTGGATCACTTCTTCACCATCCGTGTACAGATATGAAGGCCAGCTTTAGGAACCATGAAGTGCCACCTCCACAATATTCAGAAGAACACCCATTTTATCAGGAAGGATGATCCCCAGTACATCACTACAACTTCAAGGCCACAGTATCAAATCGACTTGTCCTAGTGATATTACCTGTCTCAATTTGTGAATTTACACAGTTTCGTACCTCTCATGATTGTTTGCTTTCTTGTTCGTTTTTCTTTTGTTCCGATCCTCTGTAAAGCGCTCTGATACCCTCACAGATCATGTTCACGCTACATAAAACATTCTAAATAAAATAAATTGGACTTCTGATCTGGTAGTCATAAGTTGAAACGGCACCGTGTTTGCTTTCAGGCCTACGATATAGGCACAAGTTATGAACATGATCTTTGGGGAAACAATAATTTGGGATGCAAGTACATAACATTTTTGAGAAAATCTAGGAAACATAGTAACCTTGTTCAATGCACACCAGCATTGATTAATCTTTTGAAGGGATACTTCAGATGAAGATTGTTAGATTTTCTCAAACGCTCTTCTCGCATTTATAGGGCAACAGTATGTAACAATTTAAAGTATTCCACTCCCAGTGCTAACCCCCTTTACTTTATCTTGAAGGAAACTTCTCTTTTTAATCCAAACAATACACATCTCCCTTCCCCGGACTACAACACCTCGATCAGGACACGATTAAGGTTTTAATGTTTAACAGGTTTACATTTGGTGGAAGAGTTAAACACATGGCTAATGTAAATAATTGATATCATCCAGGTTTACTGTAAGAAATTAAAGCTGTTAGCAATGAAACATTAGAAAATAATGCGTTTTTAGATAGAACAAAAGTTCTACTCAATTTCCTTTTACCAAATAAAGATGCAACGTAATGTCCGATACTAGATTTACATGCTGTCAGCAAGCATTATGATTGGATTAAACATATCCGCTTTGCGAGATGTCATTCAGTTGTTGCAAGTGGGTGGCATCGTGGCCATCAATATAAAGGATGTCTAGGTGTGATACCCCATTGCTGTAGAAAGTCTTTGCTTTAAGTGGAAAACTATCCGTTCAATGTATTTCTAATTAGCATAAAATGATATCCCGCTATGAATAAGTGTATACTATCTCTACAGTCATCAGGTGATGAACGGAGCATTTATAATTGGGCAGTGGGCACACAGGATAATCCTGGCAGCTGAACATGCACACAGGAAAAATAGGCTTTTACTAGAAGACTACTTAAATCACAATTTTCAATATTCACAAATGGGGGATAAAACCGCAAAGAGTGAACTGTCTTTTCTCTGACTGAGGATTCTCCACAAATGGATCACTTTGTGACAAGACCACATTGCATGTGCCCGGTATTTGCACAGACACACCCAATTGTAAATTATCTTTTGATTGGTGCAAAATGTTTGCATAGTTTCCATCTTTTACTACTAATTCTGCAGCATGTAGTTTGCAAAATTAGACAATCGTACATGACACTGATCCTTGAGACTCCCAGATAGAGGCCAGTGGATTCTCCACTTCATCCGTTTCCCAAATATTCTCCATCGGAGGATATAAAATGACCTTCATTAGCTTTTTACAGTAACCGCTGAGAATTTTATTTACCATGTAGTAAAAGTTTGGAAGCGCTGGTTCCCTTTATGTAAAAAATGGAAAACCAACTAAGCCATCCAATTGGGTAGTGAGCCCTCTGCTACCCAAAGTCGATAGCTGTGTAGGTCAGATGCCGATGAATGGCACATCTCGCAACATAACTGAATTGTTTCCTTAAAGGTTTTTCCAACCTCAGATTATTACTCTAGCAAGTATCTCTGCTATATTTTCCACCTACCACTGACGTCTAGGTTTTATACTCCCTACAGGGCTAGCTGCCATACTTCAAGGCTCTCAAACCCAAGGCGCTCTTAGGCCACTATTGGACAGTTTGCAGAGCTGTATAAAAACCTTAAATAAACATGTATGTACTGTTTTGGAACTCATTGGGGAATTTTCAGTTTTATTGAAGCTACATTAGACTGCAGTTGAATTGTTTAACCTTTGTAGCACCTCTTGCACTGATGCTTCTGTAGATGCTGAAATGTGAGACACATGATAATGCCATTTACCTTTGTGTTAAACTAGGATATGTACGGGTAAAGCTCTCAAACCAGTCTGCATATTGTTTATCTCTGATAAAGATGACAGAAAATTAAACACACGGAAAGATTACAGTATTAAAATGCCTAAAATTAGCGCCACTATTGGTACTGCCCTTTCAACTAGGTGGGGGTGTGAAATTGCAAAAGTTTGTTTGAGCAAATCATTTTGTGAAGTTTATCTTTTATAAACTTTTCAGTTTAAAAATTCTTAACTACAAAACATAGATTAAAAAAACCGGGCTAAGTAGGTTTGTAGGAAGAGAATGGCTGCAAAGGCCTTTGTTTGATGGTGGATTTACTCCGCAAAAGGTTTGTGGGAAGGATTCTCATTGAAGTAATTTGTATACCTGGTCAGGACGTTCATTCCCATTGCCTTATTTAACTAGTTCTAGCCCCAAAATTTGGCAGGACATAGACCATACCACCACTTTGGTTATGACCAGCAGCCCAAAAAATAATTTATTTCCCTTGCAAACTCGAGGGAAAACCACGCAGACGCACCACAGCTTCAGGCTTCTCAGAAGACACATGAACACGAACATGCAAGTCTCATCCAATTACTTGAGAGGGAATTTGGTAAGGGGATTTGAGAGAGCCTCCGAATACTAGCCTGCACATGGGTGGAGAACGTGAGTAGAAATTACCGATCCCGGAATCTTTGGCAAGGATTGGTGTCTATTCAACATTCTGTATGTGGATACAACTACACCTAATTTCCTACAATGAAACTGGTTTTGCTCTCGAGTGACACCACTCATCTGGGATTTTCAGGCTGTCCAATGTTAAAACGTTGTGGGGTCCATCTCTTTTCCAGAGATGTGCAGTCCTTTAATCTAATTTGGTGGTTGTTCTCATTCACTGTAGTGATTCCTTGTTTTATATATTCAGAAACTTAGTGAGCCTGTGCTGAAATGAGTACAATACAGAAAATATTTGTTTTTTTCAAACACCACTTAAATGTTTATATTTAATATTTTCTGAATCCCCTCGCTCCTAAACTACATCTTAAGCAGAGAAATTGTGATTTGTTCATACTCTATTGGCGTTTTCTGCTGTCACTGAGTTTTTAATTCTTTTGTGTTAATTTTTGATTCCAGATCATGAGTCAGTTCAGTGGTGTTACGATAACTTCGTAAACTACAGATCACTGATGTCTGCAGACAATGTACGCCAGCAGCTGTCACGAATCATGGACCGGTTTAACCTACCACGTAAAAGTACGGACTTTACCAGCAGAGATTACTACATAAATATAAGAAAAGCATTGGTTACTGGGTATTTTATGCAGGTAAATATTTATAAACTTCGGTACACCATGACTTAATCATTGTAAAACTGCGTTTTTGTTACAGCTTTAGTGTTCAGATTTAAGAAATTCTCTAAAAATGTTTACTCTTCAGTAATCATTTAGTACGCACTTGTCTGCTAAGTTGCAGTTCGTTTGCCACGCAATTGTTTCTGATGTCATGCAATTCATTACGTTGCCTATTCTGAAAATGTATTTTATAGCATCTTTTAATTATATTTATTCAGAGGCCAGGTTCAACCAAGCCAAAGTAATTGCAAGTTGGCTTTCTTTGAAGAATTTTTGGAGTCATGAAATGTGCTGCTAGTCCTCCTTTAGTGGGAAATGCTTATGGACACTGACTCCATGTTAGATTGTTTTTTTTCAGCATCAGGTTCGGACATTCACTAAGAGAGCTCAGTTAATCTTGCCCTGAACAAGTTTTTCGTGCCCCCAGTTTTCAGTGCCGTCGTGTTGGGATAACTAGTCCTTTCCTCAACAAACTTTTGTTGTGCCTCCTTCTCATATACCTTTGAAGGCACTGGCGACCAATGCTCAACACGTAGGGTTCTGTACTCCCTTTGGGAACCACATGCCCTACTTTGTCCCTGAACAGAGAATGCAGACTGGAAGGTGCTGATGGAACTGACGCCATTTCAGCATTGCCCTTAGTGCAGTTCCAAATAGCCGTGGTCAGACCATCACGACGTCTGTATCTAGTCTGCCTCCTCACCACAACAGTATCTCATGTGACTACTGCCTCGCTTTCAGCTTGAAGAAAACCCCAAGGTATCAAAGGGAAAGTTTCTGGGCTCATCGCAAGATGCACCAACAGGTGTCCTGCAAGACTCCAGGTATCTTCAGGGAGAAAGATCCTTTCAGCACCAAGGGGGGTGAAACGGACAGTCCATCAGGAATCCCTGCAGCTCGGGCAGCTCCCTGAGCAAAATCAGGTCTGTTATCCCTTCCCCCATCAGCCATAAAGTGCTATGATGCTGACACCGCTGGCTGCATCATAGCGCTTGTAGGAAGCTGTCTCTGTATATACTATACCAAAATGAGTTGTAGTGTGCACAGAGTCCAGTGGAACCCCAAAGATAGGCAGAGGTAAAAGTAGATGGCACCTTACTCTCTATTTGTGGTAGTGTGGGCAAGCAGTAAGGCTTTATCAGAGGGTAGTGTTAAGCATTTGTTGTACACACTCAATCAGCAAATGATGGCACACACTCAAAGACTGAACTTAAACCAATTTGATTTGTATAAACATATTATTTAGTTATTTTATGTCTAGAGCCAAGCCTGGTGCAGGTAAGTGAAATAAATGCTTTGCAAAATCTTATGCAGTGTTTTACAATTGAATGCAGGTTCAAATGCAGTTGGTTGAAATACAGGTAAGTCAATATGTCGAAATTACTTTTCAGTTACTTTTCAGATTACTTTGCACGTTACTTTTTAGATTACTTTTTAAGTTACTTTTGCTAATCGGTGTGATATGCCTAGATATCACACTGAGACATCTCCTAGACAAAAGGTAAGTAAATCAGTTTTTGTACAGTTGCAGTTTTTCAAGTTTTCATACAAACCAACTCCACACTTAAAACATTTTTCAAGGAAGAACACTCAATGTATTCCTATGGAGAGAAATGAAGTTAACAGTTTGCAGGTAAGTACAAGTTTGTGGGAGTTGGTATTCTGGGGTTAGAACCAGGGTTCCCCCAGGGTCAAGGATGCACTCCTGAAACACCCTCAGCGGCACTAGGGCGACTGGGTGCAGAGTGCTGAGGCCCAATGTTATCCAATGGGGGTTAGGGGGCCTCCGGTTGGTGGCTGCTCACGGGCAGGCTACAGGGTTGTTGGAGCAAAGCTCCTGGTGTTAGGCTCAGGGCAAAGGGGGATCCGAGTTAGCACCCAAAGTACACCTGCAGGGGCGGCTGGGTGCAGGGTGCAGTTTTGGCGTTGGGTGCCCTGTTTTCAATAGGGATTCTCCTGTTGCAACAAAGACTGCAGGCTCGGGGACGAAGATCTTCTGGAGGCGACCACCGGTTGGAGAGGTAAGTTGGTATGCCTGGGGATGCTGGGACACCGTTGGTTGGGCCACCCAAGGCCGTGGGATGTCAGGTGTCTTTAGGCGTTGGGTTTTCTTACCAGCTCTGGTCATGGGGGTTCTCCAGAAAGAGACTGCAGGCGTCATCTGGAGAGTCTAGGCAGATCAGAGGTCACCAGATCTCAGGTCGCCGGGGAGACCTCGTGGTGTTGGGCCACTCTGACTCGGGCCGTAGGCGTCGTGTGCAGAGTGGTGCAGACTCGGGGTTTTGGCTGGGGCCAGAGTCTGTTTGGTGAGTAAATCCGGTGCTCACGGGAGACAAAGTCTTTAGGTTGGAAGGCAGGGCAGGTCCTTTGGGTTCTTGAGGCTGCTGGACACACTGGGATTTCGCTGGAGCAGGTTCGAGGTGGGGACAGGCTGATGGGCTGGGGCAAAGTCAGTGGACATCCTCCTCCTCTTAGCTTCGGCGCGGTTCTTCTTTTCTTCTTGGTCGGTTCTTGTCTGAGGAGGCAAGGTTCATGGGTGCCCCTAAATACTAGATTTGGGGGCGTTACAGGTAAGTAAATGGTTGGGACCAATGGGTCCCTTCCTTGGGGTGAGTACACCCCCTATTATGCCACCCTCCAGTGGGAGGGGGGAATATGCCTCACTCTGGTTGGCTGGGTCCCCCCATCTGCAAGATGGCGGGGACTGAGAGTTGTGCTTCACCTCGCCTCCCCCACCTGAGGGGTGGGGTTGGCAAAGATGGGCACACCTCCCTTCCTCACTTGGTTTTCCCGCCGATTATCCCGCCAAAAGTGGGGGTCAGAGCCGGTGGGGGCCAGTTGCTGGAAGCAGCAACTGCCTGGGGAAGCTCACAAAGGCGGCAAGCCTTTGAAGCTTCCCCTTCGCGGACCCTGCCCATCCTGGGGGAGGAGGCTTGGCACCTCGTCCCAGGATGTGCATTGTTTCAGGCCCCCGAGAGTAGGAGGCTCTTGACCCAGGGGGGTCCAGAAACATGTCTGGTGGTGGCAGCTGGCGAACAGCCACTCAGCCTGGACACTAGTGTTGGGTCGTTTTCCAGGAGGCATCTCTAAGATGCCCTCTGTGTGCAGTTTTCATTAAAACCCACACTGGCATCAGTGTGGGTTTAATGTGCTGAGAAGTTTGTTACCAAACTTCTCAGTAAAGCCATTATGGTGCTGTGGAGTTCGTAATGACACACACAGACACACACACTTGTCAATCAGTGTTTGTTTTTCTTTTAACTTTTATCTATTTTGCACAGCAGCTGTACTTAGTGGCTAAAACGTTGACAAAGCCAATACCTTGCAAAGGCAAGATCTGTTGGCTTTGCCAATGCTGGCTATTCTATGCAGGCCTTGTCTATTTACAGGCACGCTTGCTATGAATGGAAAATTTTACTTACCCTGTAGGCATCGGTTCATAGCGTGCAGTGCTGTTGATTCCCTGGTGCCCACCCTCCTTAGAACCGTGTGTTAATCACAGATCTCTTCTGTTCATAACTAGTTCACATTGAACAATGCACATAATGCACCAGGCTATAATCACTTGATACTCCGTTCTCACGCACTGTGCGAAAAGCTATCTAAAACTGAGTCTGTGCCAATGCGTATTTCCCCACTAAGGGAGGAGTCTCGGTGCATAATGTGCCTCAAAATAATTTTTAGAAAAAAAAATTGCAAGCGTCCACGTCCAACACTAGATGGCAGGATTATGCAGAGCATTTGAATCTACAGCACCACACACTACAAACAGATACTTAAATAGTAAACATTTCCTTCTGCCCGGAGAACAACTATGCTGTGACTTGGCTGTAGTTAAAATGCACGGCAATTGCAAGTGGCTGGAAAAACTGCATTTGCCATATTGGAATATCCTATTTATCTGTTCATATATCTCCTCTAAAGTGTTCCTTGTACGCACATGTGACAGGGTTGTGATACATTATATTAGGTCACACTATATTTAGGAGGTTATTGTGCCCTTGCAGCAAAAAACAAAAAAAAACAAAGGCTTTACCGGAGCTGTTGCGGTCAAGGGGGCCTGCGTGCAGAGGCTGCAAGCGATGTTGGAGTCCAAGGTGGGTGAAACCGCGATGGTCTCTAGCCCTGGAGGACTGGGGGACCTTGTTGACACCAGTGGCCCACTTTAACTCGGGCCGGCGGCAACAGGTGCAGTGGTTGCTTCAGGTGTCTGGTTTGGCGGTTCAGGAGGCCTCAGTCTTCTCTGTTGGAGTTTCTTCAGAACAGGCCAGCTGTTCACGGGAGGTCTTGAGTCTTTATTGAAGGCAGGCAGTCCTCCCAAGTTTCTGGAGTCAACAGCTGCAGGACAAGTAGACTTTGGCGCAGTTTTCGACGAGGGCTGCAGACAGGATGGCAGGGTTGGTACCAGGTCAGCTGCTGCTTCTCTCCTCTCTGCTTTTGCGGCTCTTCAGTGTCCTCTCTTCTTAGGTCGTCTGGATCTGCTTCTTTGGTGCCAGGGGCTCCCCTAATTACTGAATTTAGGGGTGTTAAGGTAGTGTAGGGTAGTAGCCAATGGGCTACTGACCATTGGTGTCACTACACCCCCTATATGACCACTTCCTGTGGGAAGTGGGCATAACGCTGTTCCAGCATTCCTAAGTAGGCCATCACAAAGATGGCTACTTCTGAAAAGTTGTGTCCACCTCACTGGAGCCCACTGTAGGAAGCTGCCACTTTGTGATATTCCACTAAGTGGTTATATCGTGTAGAGTCCAGTCATTCCCCCAGAAGTGTACAGGGCTCAACGTAAACCCAAAGTGCTCTATTTGTGGTCGTGTTGGCGATCAGCCTTAGGCCTAACATAGAGTGTAAGGCATTTTTTATACACACAGTGACCAATTAATGGCACACGACTCAAAAAGGAGATCCACACCAATTTTATAAAAATATGCAGGGGTGGCTTCTCCGTTATGGCGGAGGAGAGTAGCCCCAATGCTGGAACCAGCAGACATACGTAAAATAAAATGATAAAAGCAGTTAATAAATGTAGTAAAGTAGGATCTGCTTTCATGGTCACCCCCAATTTTTGCTGGTGTCATGTTTTCCTGACTAGTCTGACTGGGATCCTGCTAACCAGGACCCCAGTCTCTGTGCTTCCTCCCTAAATTGGACATGGTGAGTACGTGAGTACACTCCAGATACTGGTGTACCCTTGTAAGTCCCTAGTATATGGTACTAAGGTACCCAGGCATAGGTACACCAGGGGTCTCCCATGGGCTGCAGCATGTATTATGCCACCCATGAGAGACCACTCAAACTGTGACTACAGGCCTGACATTGCAGCTTGGTAAGCTGGTGCTAGCACCACTTACGACAGATATAGGTTTGCCTATGTCTGCGTTTACTACACTTAAAACCTATAAATCACACCTAAGAAAGGCCTTTCAATCCTGAAGGGAGGGTTTTGGGTCCTAAGTGTGAGGCTGTCCCTGCATGAGCCGGGCACCCCTACAACCTTCGCAGTCCATTCTCCCAGGTTGTAAGTGCAACAGCCCTTACAACATATGGAGTGGACATGCGTCATTACGCTGTGACCATCTCCTAATTGGCTGGAACAAACCCTGTCCTGTTTGGTATCAAACATGTTGGAATCATACGGTATGATTCCATGCACTGTAAAGCTCTTCCGAGAGGCACTCAGTGCTCCTGGTACCAGTCTTCCAGAACCGGACAGCAAGCTAGGGCTGCTGCCGGCCAGAGACACTTTTCTGCCCTTCTGCTGCTGAGCCGAGCTCGAACAGGGGAAGGCAGAACAATAGGTATCCTGTCACAGGGAGGTTGCTCACCATGCCATTCCAGTTTGAACCCAGCCATATGCAAAGCAGTGTTGACCCTGTGCCCAATAGGAACAGTCCAGCCCGAACTGCCAGGCCAGGTCCTCCCTGGTCTGGAAACAAGCATCCTAGGACCGGTTTCGGGGTATCACCCCTCATCAGCCAGGATAGCTTGACTCCGGTGGCATGGAGAGCACGGGACCCACGTCTGTGCAAACCCGTCGCACTCTGGGTGACAAATGAAAAAAGAACAATTGATGGACAGAATGCAGAATAATGTCATACATTCACCCCAGTACAGAGATCTGGGCCTAAATCCATCGTTTTTTTGCTCACCATGCCATTCCAGTTTGAACCCAGCCATATGCAAATCAGTCTTGACCCTGTGCCCAATGGGAACAGTCCACCCGAACTGCCAGGCCCTCCCTGGAAACAAGCATCCTAGGACCGGTTTCGGGGTATCACCCCTCATCAGCCAGGATAGCTTGACTCCAGTGGCATGGAGAGCACGGGACCAATGTCTCGTGGCAGCTCTACAACTCCCTCGATGCCTGCACTGTCTTCAGACCGAGTCTGTGGCCAGTATCCCTCGTTGGCACCGCTGGAACCGAGCCCCTGTGCACCGCGTCGGCTGGCCGTTGCTAAGGATGGGCCACTCTTGTCTCCAGATTCTTTCAAGGGACTTCTTTGATTCCAGTGGGCTCCCCTGCTTGCTTGGGGCCTGCTCTGACTTACCTAGCAGAGGTGAGTCACTTGGACCGTGCTGGTCCTGACACTGCACCTTCTTCGATTTCTACGCCTGTTGGTGTTTCCAAGGTGTGTTGGTGCCTCTGCCGGACACTGACTCTCGACATCCGACGTGGGACAGCTTCAACTTCAAGGGCACCGTCAACCATCCTGCATCTATCGACATCAGTGGACATTAGTCTTCCGTGCCTCCTGGGTTCCACCAGACTCCGTCGTCTTCTCCAGCGGCGTCTCTCCTGAAGTCCTCCATTGTGGTCTATGGCGGTTTCCGACGCCACTTGACACATATGCACCCGGCTTCCCTGGTGTAGGTATGCTGGTTCCTGGGGTATCCACTGGTGGGGTGGCTCTCCAACCTTCCATCTCCCACAGGGTTTCTTAAGGGTCCGCTGGGAAGGGTCCTTTTTCTTTAAAATTGCAACCGCGACTTACCCATTGACTTGTGTTGATCACGCGGTCATGTTCACACTATGCACATGGCATCCATGGGGTTCCTGGGTACTTGCCTTGGGTGGTTCCTTGGGTCCCCAACACTTCTACCTCTTCTGGTTCCAGTCTCGACTTGAGTCGTGGTTCGCATACCACTATTGTAATATATGGTTTGGTCTCCCCCTAGAGACCGCTGTGTATTTGTGCTGCTTGCGTGTTCTATTTCCTAATTATTGTGTGTATTGTGTTTCTATCTCCGGGTAGGAGATAGTACAATTATGTTGGTGTTTGTAATAAAATACCTATTTTTAGAACTACACTGATTTTTTTTCACTTCACCTATACCATAAGATTACGTTCTGGTAAAACAAGCTGCTTTACACTCCTTCTGGACCAAGCCTGAAGGCTGCTCTCCACAGCTACCACTTAAAGAGCTTTCTAAGGTTGTCTAAGACCATTAAAATTACCACATGGGTTGTCTGAATTAGTGCAAGGTGCTACACTTACATAAGTGAGCACCTTATACTAACCCAGCCTCTCACAAAACTGCTTTATTATTTTATTTTACTACGGAGCCGCCGCAGAGTCTTGAGGGCGGGGCTTCCGCAAGCAGGCAGAGTGATTAACTCAGGCACTGCCAGTGCGCATGTAGGTTTGCACACTTGGATATCTCCAAGCTGTTCCTTGGAGATGTGCGCAAGGCTCAGGAGCACAGGCTCCCAGTCCCTGCTGGAGCGTGGAAACAGCCCGCTCCGCCCAATTCCTACACTCCTCTCATGCTGGGTAATACCAGCACAAGAGTAGTGTCTGGATTGGAGCCTCTGTGAGAATCGTCGCGTTGGAGCTGAAGAGGCGGCGGACGTCAGGCTTTCAGGTACGTTTTTATTTTTTTATTCTCTTCCGCCGCACCGATTTTCCCTAATTAGCTGCCGCCACTGAAAATAAGCTACTTTCAAGATTTATTCTAAGACCAAGATGTATGTTAAAAGGTAAGTACGGACGTATTTAAATAAAAATACTTTTCACTTTCAAAAATACAGTTACATTTTTCAGTTCTGCAATGTTAACCTATAGGAGGAAAACAAGAATGCAGTTTTGCAGGGCAGTACCAGACTTAGAAATCCAGTCTTCGGGGTCTGTGGTCAGCACCAGGCAGGGTTCAGGTTAGCACTAAGACTGCACCACCAGCGGCATAGAGGCGACCTGGTGCAGAGGTCAAACTCTGTGTCGGGCGCTGTAAGAAACTGGTTCTATATATACTGCACCAAAGTGAGGTACAGTGTGTATAGAGTCCAAGGGTCTCCAGAGATTTGGCAGAGGTTAAAGTTAGATAGAACCTTACTCTCTAAAGTGGTAGCTTGGTCGAGCAGTAAGGCAGTATCGGAGGACAGTGTAAAGCATTTGATGTACACACTCAGTCAGCAAATGAATCCACACACTCAAGAACTGAACTCTAGGCCAATTGTTTTGTATAAAAAATATACTGTTTTATTTTTAGAACCAAGCAAGCCTGGCACAGGTAAGCATAAAAATACTTTTCAGTAGTAAATTACTTGCATGAACACAGTTCAAAATTGCAGTGTAACTTGTACTGGTTTTTGTTACAGTTTTAAGTAAGCAGTTTGCAACACATTGCAGGTATAGTACATTCAATTGAATGGGCTTTTTAAGTAAAATGCAGTTAATTACTTTTCAGATTACTTTTGCTAACGCAGGACTGGATCCTAGATTCAGCCCTGGGACATTTCCTGAAAACAGGTGAGTAAATGTGTTTTGGTTAAAGGTACGGTTTTTAGAGAATATTATTGCATTTCAAAAGTTGACACTTAGAAACTTTTTCACATAGAATCACCAATGTTATCCTATGGAAGGAAATTCAATTCACAGGTAAGTTACTTTAACGTTACTTTTGTAATCCAGTGCTGGACTCCTAGATTCAGCACTGGGACATTTACGTAAAACAGGTAAGTAATTACGTTTTTGTAGTTTGTACGATTTTTAAAGAATATTCTTGTATTTCAAAAGTTGACACTTGGAAACTTTTCCACAAAGAACCACCAATGTTATCCTAGGGAAGGAAATTCAATTCACAGGTTAGTTACTTTTTAGTTACTTTTCTTACTCAGTGCTGGACACCTAGGTTCAGCACTGGGACCTTGCCTGCAAACAGTTGAGAAAATTCGGTTAGGTTATTTGTGCGATTTTTAAGAAATATTCTTAGTTTTCAAAATTCGACACTTAGAAACTTCTTGGGAGAAAAAGTGTCAATGTTATCCTATGAGAAAAATCAGGTTATCGGAAAATCACAGTTGGAATCACTTTTTCTAGTCAGTGCTGGGTACCAAATCCAGCACTGGGATCTCTCCTGAGAACAGGTGAGTAATTTCGATTTTGTTATTCGGACGATTTTTTGTGAATATTTCAAAGTTCCAAAACTCGACACTTAGAAGAATTTCCAAGTGAAAACCAGTCAATGTTACCCTATGGAGAAAATGTAAGTTATCGGCTTTCAGGTAAGTACTCGGCAGGCAGAGTTAAGGTTCTGGGGCAAGACTCGGGGGGGAGGAAGTGGTGTCTCTCAGGTTCAGGATTGTACTGTTACACCCTCAGCGGCACAGGGGCGGCCGGGTGCAGAGAGAGTAGGCCCAATGTTAGCCTATGGCGGGCAGGGGGCCTTTGGTTGGTGGCTGCTAGCAGGCAGGCCACGCGGCTGTGGGAGCAAAGCTCCTGGTCACTTACTCCGGGCAAGTGGGGAAGTCGAACAGGGTAGTTGGTGCACCCTCAGCGGCACTGGGGCGGCCGGGTGCAGTGGGCTTTTGGGCCGTCGGGCGCCCAAGGGATTTCAATGGGAAAACTGCGAGACGAACAAAGGCTGCAAACTCGGGGACGGTGATTCTTCAGGTGCGACCACCACTTCGAGAGGTAAGTTGGGAAGCTGTAGGTGGGGTAGACACCCAGGAGTTGGGCACAGGGGGCCGTGGGGCGCCGGGTGCAGGGGTGTCTTTAGGCGTCGGGAAATCTTACCCTCTGCTGGTCGCGGTTCGAGGGGCCCCTGGTGTTGAGGCTGCAGGCGTCGTCAGGAGCGTCTAGGTGAGTCCTTGGGTGCTGGATTCTTGGTCAGTGTCGCCGGGGGGACGTCCTCGTGGTCTTTGTCCACTTCAGCTCGGGCCGGGGTCGGCGGGTGCAGAGTGGGCAGGATCCGCGGTCTCAGGCCGGGGCCTGGGGTTGCAGATGTTTGAGCAGAGCCACTGCTCGTGGGAGTCCCAGTCTTTAGTTGAGCAAGGCAGACGGGTCCTCCGGGGTTTTCGAGGTTGCTGACCACTGAAGATGCCAGGGTTTTAGCAGGAGCAGGTTCGAGGGTCGACAGGCCGGTAGGGCTGGGGCCAAGTCAGTTGGTGTCGTCCTCTTGTTAGCAGCTCCACGGCTGGTCTTCTTTCTTGTTGTTGTTTCGGAATCGGGATCTGCCTTCCTGGTTCAGGGCTGCCCCCTAAATACTGTATTTAGGGGGCGTTTTAGGGGTCTTGAGGTCAGTAGCCAATGGGCTACTGACCTTAGGGTGACTACACCCTTGGTGTGTTCACCCTACGTGGGGAGTGAGCACAATCCCTAGTCCTGATTGAGGAGTGCCTGCCATCTGCAAGATGGCGAGCACTGGAGAGTGGGCTTCACCTCGCCTCCCCCACCTGAGGGTGGAGTTGGCAGAGGTGGGCACACCTCCTGGGCTGGCTAGTTTTCCCGCCTGTCTTCCCGCCGAAAGGGAGGGGAGACAGGAAGGGGGCCTGCTCCTGATAGCAGGAGAGGCTGGGGGGGTCGCATTACAAATGCTGCCAGGCCTTTGAAGCTCCCCTGCCCCAGATGGCTCTTCCTGGCCTGGGGGAGGTGTGTACACATCCGCCCAGGAAAGGCTTGGTTTCTGGGCTCAGGGAGCGTAGGCTCCCCCCCTAGGGGTCCAGAAACATGTCTCGTGGTGGCAGGCTGGTGTGTACCAGTCAGGGAACCCACCAGAGGCTGGTCGTTTTTCAGGGGGCATCTCAAGGATGCCCTCTGTGTGCATTTTTCATTAAATCCCACACTGGCATCAGTGTGGGTTTAATGTGCTGAGAAGTTTGATACCAAACTTCTCAGTATTCAGTGCAGCCATTATGGTGCTGTGGAGTTCGTAATGACAAACTCCCAGCACCATATACTCTTAATGGCAGCACTGCACTTACAATGTCTAAGAATGGACTTAGACACTGTAGGGGTACAGGGCTCATGCACCTGTACCCTTACCACTGGTATAGTGCACCCAGCTAGAGGGGTGACTGACCTATGCCAGGGCAGTGGGTTGTAAGCATGGCCCACAGAGGTGTGTGCCATGTCGACTCTTCCCTTTGTTCTGCACCAAAACACGCAGCCTGCAAAGGCAGTGTGTGTGTAAAGGTACAGGGCCTCTAAGGGTGGCACAATAAGTGCTGCAGCCCTTAGGGGTCTTCCCTGGTCACAGTGCCCTGGGTACCTGTGGTACCATTTGCCAGGGGCTGACCTGTGGCCAGAGATGCCAATTGGGTACAGTTTTGGGGAAAGAACACAGGCCCTGGGAACCTGATTGGCAGGGACCCAGGGCACATCAAGTCGAAGTGCATCAGTGGTCTGGCAAAAAGTGGGGGGATTACTGCAACAGAAACCCACTTCCTTACAGGCGCCCAATGTTAACGTATGGAGACTGGGGGTGATCGAAGATGCGCTGCTCACAGGTGAGTAAAGCGGTGTCAGAGGTCGATCTCCTGGGGTTAAGGTAAGCACGGGGGGCGGGGTCACAAGGCAGCACCAAACTTACACCCTCCAGCCGGGTGCAGAATGCCAACATAGCGTGCAACTCAATTGGGGAGATCAGTTTTGGAAAGAGGTTGCAGGCTCGGGCCTGGAGGCTGAACGAAGAAAACTCTCAGCTTTCCAAGTAAGTTCTGATGCTGGAGGTCAAGCTCCCCAAAGCCCAGGGGCTTCGAGTGCAGGGATGTCCTTTGGCGTCGGGGAAACAGCTTACCGGGCAGGTCGCGGTTATGGGGATTCTTCGGGTTGAGGCTGCAGGTGTCGCCGTAGAGTCCTGTAGGTAGCAAAGAGCGAAAGGCTGCAGACAGGCGGCAGGGCTGGCGCCAAGTCAGTCACTGGTCCTCCTTTCTTGCTGGTGCGGCTCTTCGGTGTCCAGGTTTCGTAGGTCAGGAATCTGATTTCAGGGTATTGGGGTGCCACCTAAAGTCTAGATTTAGGAGCGTTACAGGGGAGTGATGGGGACCAATGGGTTCCTTACCTGGGGTTTTTACACCCTCTATGCCACCATCCTGTGGGAGAGGGGCATATCCTTATCCCTGATTGGATAAGTCCCAGCGTCTTCAAGATGGTGGGCACGGAAAAATGTACTTCACTTCGCCTCCAGCACCTGAGGGGTGGAGTTAGGGAGGAGGGGGGGAGGGGGACACCTACTTTTCTCACTGAGTTTTCCTGCCGGTTCTCCCGCCAAAAGTGGGGCTTTGAACCGGGGCCTGCCATCTGCTGCTAGCAGCAGAGGCTGGTGTCGCATTACAAGGGCAGCAAGGCGTTTGAAGCTTCCCTCTCGAGCACTGTGCTCATCCTGGGGGAGGAGGTGTGACACCTCTTCCCAGGATGGGCTTTGTTTCTGGCCTCCGATCAGGGGCTCTCAACCCAGTGGTCCAGAAACATGTCTGGTGGTGGCAGGCTGCCTAGAGCTGGTCAGAGACCACACCAGGGGGTTGGTAGGTTTTCAAGAGGCACCTCTGAGGTGCCCTCTGAGTATATGTTTTAATAAATCTAACACTGGCATCAGTGTGGGTTTACCAATACAATATGTTTGATACCAGACATCCCTATTTTCAGTGAAGCCATCATGTAGCTGAGGAATTCGTTTTCACCATTGTTCATCACATATTTTAAAATGGAGTCACTGGTCACTTGTACTGGCAGTAATAGGACTGACCAGCACAGGGGCATATCTGCTCATGCAGGTATGCCCTCACTTGTAATATTCAGCACCCTGCCTTAGGGTTTTCAGGCCTGCTGTAGGGGTGACTTACAAATATTACAAACAGTGTTGGGGACATGGCACACAGGGATGTGTGACAATTTGTGTTTTTCACCGTTGTCTGCACCAAGAGAGACAGCCTGCAATGGCAGACTTGCATGTGCTTGGTTAGGGGTCCCTTAGGGTGACCCAATTTGTGCTGCAGCCCTTAGGGACCCTCTTTAGTACCTCAGGACCTAGTTACCAGGGTACCATTTACTAGGGACTTAGAGAGGGTGCTAAATATTTTGCCAGGTGTGGGAAAATTTTTAGGGAAAGAACACTGTTACTGGGGTCCTGGTGAGCAGGAACCAAGTATACGTCAGTCAAAGGTGCATCAAAAACCAGCCAAAAAGTGTATGTGGTCAGGACTGCAACAAAAATCCAGTATCCTACACTGTCCTTGACCAGGACGACCCACTTGGTGGAATCTGACATCCACTCATTCACTGTCGGCCTGAAATTACGCCTAGATCCTAGTCCACCACAAACTGTTTTCCATAATGCTTGACGTTTTTAGGTTCTTTTTGCATTAAAACTTAAAAAAAAAAAATAGAATCTCCAGTTTCCTTAACCTAGTTTGATTTTGGTGTCTTTTTCCTCAAATCTGTTTCTAAACTTGTTTTGGAATTTTTCATGTTGTGTTCTTCACTTAAAAATTACAGGTAAGCACACATTTCTTTGGGTATTGCCTGCTTTTCATTGTGTAGCTACTAGGGTTTAGCAAAGATTCTCTCAGAGCTGGGTTTTGACCTTACCAGGGTGGATTTAAATTAACCCCATTTCTATCTGCTAGGCTTGGGTTTAGTGCCAAATTAATAACTTCATATCTGACAGGTGGGTGTAGTGAAAGTTGTGTGGAGGTAGCCATGCAGTTGAAGACGTGCATTAGGAGAACCCTCTGAACCGAAGGCTACAGCTTTTTCCACTGGAACTGTTTTTTATGGTCTGGTACCAACCACAATTTGAAGTATTAATAACTCCAGACCTGCAGCAGCTAGAGAGGGTTCTTCTGGTTCTGGAATCATAGTGACCGAGTCCTGCTCTGTGTATCAAATGAGCATGTTGGGTGTTGGAACCTACTTGTCCGTACTGGACTGGACAGGCAAGATGTAGGTGCCCTTAGACAGTGAGGACCATGCAGGCTTTCCTCTGGGAAGTACATTTGCAGCTTTTTGGCCTCCAATGATGGACCAAGAAGCAAGACACGCACAGAACCATCCAAGTCAATTAGGCAGCAGAGGTTTTGTAGCTTCTAAGCAGTTTTGTGCCCTCTATGCAGGTTGTGTGGTCTGGGCATTTTTTCCAGAGGCCAGCTCCTCGACTTAAACATTGTTCACAGCAGCTGCAGGATTCTAAGGTGCCAAGCATATTCTCTGAATGGGGGGGAAGCTATCGACAACAGCTGCTAATGTATACCTGATGACTTGATGTAAAAGTTATGGCACAAATTAATCTTGTCCCATTGTCTGGGATTTTTATGGGTTCCTGCTGCAGCTACTAAGATCTGGCAGATTAGAACTGGTAAGTGTAAAGTACCTACAAATTGTGCTGGTACAGTCAGTAAAAAAAATAAAGGGGGTGTGGGGGAGGTTGCCAAGTCCAGGTATACCTACTTTAAACAAAGTAAGGAATGGCAGACTCTTTTCTGTTCTTGAACTATGCACAGGAAGTTGCAGGCTAGTATGGCCACCTTAGCAAAAGGAGAGTTTGCAGGAACACCACCATCTTGTGCATCCATATATTGCTAGCGTCCACGACAACCACCGTGCACACTAACTTGGAGAAATGCGCACCGTAACCAGGTTTAGGTAAGTAACCCCTTATGGAGGAAGCATTAATGGGGTGAGCCAGTAGGTAGTCCCAGCATAGTTGCAGTTAACTCATGTATGTACCTCTAACTTTTAATCAATGCCACCTCCTAGCGTTTGAGAAGGCAGCAGTGGCTTCTTTTTTGCTTATGGTGAGGGCAGTATGTCCTGTCAGCAAAGCCTATCTTTTGATCAAAAACAGAGTTGTAATTCAGTTCAGAATGGCTTAGCTATCTCATTGCTATAGCTTAATAGATTTGCATTCCAATTGCTAGTATTTTTTTTATTACAGTAATGTCCTTTCTTGGCACTGCGGGAGGAATATTGGAGCCTGGCCCAGCAGGAGGCAAGGCAATTTATCAGAAATAAACCGGGTTGGTAGTATGAAATGGGACAGAAAGCTGGGAAGCTGCTGGCCTGGTTGGCCAGAAAGGAGAGCCAAATATGGGTACATTTGGGGGTGCACCCGAGGGATCTAGAGTGGAGACTCCGGAAGTCATAGCACCGGCTTTCGCAGAGCACTTGAGTGGGGTGTACCGTTCGAAATTGGGGGAGAACCTGTCTGCCATGGGACAGTTGGTCAGATCTTCCGGTACTCTTCCTCCAGGAGGAGGAGAGTAGTTCCCTAGAAGAGGAACTAATCGTGGAGGAGATTTGAGGCTCAGTACCGGAAGGGCCCCCTGCCCGAGTGGCTTCCCCGCAGAGTTTTGTTTAAGGTGGTAAAATCCCATAGTGGCCCCCATGAAGGTGATGTATGAGGAAGCATTACGGACCGGCAGACTTCCTGGGGATCGGAGACAGGCTGTCCTAATCCTTATCCATAAAGAAGGTAAGCCTAGGGAAAATGATCCCTACTTAACAAGGAAACCAAAATCCTGGCCAAGGTGCTGGCGTCTCGGGTCGTGAAGGTGATTGATACGATATTAGCCCCAAATCAGTCGGGGTTCATGTTGTACAGAGTGATTAGGCATAACCTTTGTCGCCTGTTTCGTTGTCTGGCCCAGAGGGACTGGAGTCACTTGACTCCAAAAAAGTATTTGATTCTGTGGAAAATGGGCTATGGCCCAAAGTTTCTGCATTGGGTCAGGCTGCTATACTGAGCCACTAGCCCGGGTCCACATTAATGGGGCGAGGTCGAGGGAAATTAGGCTGGGGAGGGGAAATAGACAGGACTTCTCCTCTCATTGTATCTGCTCGCCATTGAACCTCTGCCGACTTGGCTTCGGGGGGGGAGGGGGGACGCTTAACTCAGGGGAAATGAGGTGGGACCCAGACTGGAAAGACATGATATCACTTTATGTGGACGATGTCCTATTGTATCCGACCCAGAACGCTCAATTCCCTGCATTCTGAACATCCTAGAGGTGTTCGGTACTTGCGCTTGTATTTGCATTAACTGAAACAAATCGAAAGTGTTTCCACTGATAAAAGGGATACCACCTGGGGAGAGGGAGGGTTTTGCCCACTCCGATGGGAGCGGACAGGATTTAAGTACCTGGGCATCTGTTTCCACACGGCTAAACATCTTTTTCCGAGAAAATCTTGAGTGCATCTTACATGACTATAAGGGGGCGGGATCCCATTGGAAAAGACTCTTGATCTCCAAGCTAGGCCGTGCACCCTTGTACAAAATGATTTTCTTCCCAAAGTTTTTGTACATCTGCAGAATACACCGTTTAGGGTCCTGAACACATTTTTTAGGGATGTCAAGGCGACGACTTTGCTGTTGATTTGGGATGGGGGTCCACCGAGGTTTGCCCTCTCCGTATTGACCAGGAAGCCTGAGAATAGGGGGACGGCCCTACCAAATCTGAAGCTATATTACTGGGCGTCCCCATTGCAAGTAATGATTGGGTATATGCGACACAGCAAGAATCTGTGTATGCGGATAGGAGGGCTCTGGATCTGGCGGGTCTACCTTGGCCCGCTTTATGGGATTGGCAGCTGGAATTTTGTCTGACCTACTGCCCAGGTGATTAGAGTCTGGCAGGAGGCGAGAAGAGTAACTGGTTGGAGGGGACGTGTGACTGGAGACCCTGCTCTGGCATTTGGCATTACTAGCTCACCTGAAGTGTGTGGAAAGTCAAGAAATTGGATGTGCTGGGTATATCAAAGGTGGGGGACATCTGGAGTGACAGAGGTGTGATCCCATTCACTGAGCTCTATGGTCAATTTGAATTGACTGGAGGGGGGCAGTAGTTACATTACCAGCAGGTCAAACATATCCTGCGAGGCTATAGGGACCTTCTTTGCGAGGTGCTAGATGAAACCTCCCTAGAATGGAGGGTGTTTGGGGGCAGGGGGGGCCTTTATGCACATGCTATCTCTCAAATATATGATTCCTTGCTGACTCTGGTCTGCCCACATTGGCCGCTCTGCAAAGTAAATGGGAAATCTACTTTGGGAGGATGCAGAATGATGCCCGGGGTGAGGCCTGCAGGTATCCCTGGAAAGAAGTTATCCGGGCAGGATTTAGGTTGGTGCAATTGAAGCTGCTCCATAGAGCATACTACACAAGATCCCGCGGGTAGATAACTGTCTCTATCAGAGGGGTTGTGGGCAGAAGGGGACCCTACTCCATACAATGTGGGAATGCCCGAAAATACTGGGCTACAGGGAGACAATGCGGTGGAGGGTCTCTTTGGTTCTGGACTGCCTCCTCGCTCTCATCCCGCAATTGATGATGTTGGGAATTTGGGGGGAGCCAACGTTGAACAGATACCTGCTCCTGTTCTGCAACATTGTGCTGATTGGGACCCGAAGAGACCTTGTTCAGTACTAGGGTGGGATGACCTGTCCCGCAGCGGCAGAGTGGGCATCTAACTTGGACTGGGGCATGAGGGCGGAGAGACTGGTGTATCATGTCAGAGGCTGCCCGCATAAGTTTGAGAAAGTGTGGGCTGCATGGCAAGAGGCCGGGGAGGTCTCGGACCGGGAGAAGGCCTAAATGGAGCAAAGGGAGGGACCCCCTGGCATCATATAACGGATTGGGGGTGGGCCTGGAGTTGAGATCGGTAGAACGCAGAGACCGCAACAGACCACGGTAAAGTGATGGGGTGGATCCTGGGATGGCGGGATAGGATAAGTGCTGTAGGGTGTTGTCTATCATGTTATGTTATGAAACTCAAAAGTTTTTTTTTTTGTTTTTTTTTAAAGTAATGTTTTTTTTTGCATATATTTTTCTGTGCTGTTCATCAAGGTAAATCATGGAATATGTGATTCTTTAATGTATAATTATACTATAATAAGGCAGTCCTCTTCATTTTCATGTGCTTATATTGAATTTTGATCAGTTCCAAAGTACAGCTGACTGGAGTCAGACACCAGTGTTTTTTTCAAATAGCTGATATTTATATAGTATTATAGTATATTATATAATATAGTATTGATATTTCAAGTAGCTGATATTTGTATAGTGTGAGGGTAGTCAAAAGGCAGTGGTATACTGTGCAAGTTCAGCTAATAAATGTTGTTGACACCAGCTGGGAACGCTCATTTGCCCTGCTATTATATTTATTAACTTTGAGCCAATATGAAATAATTTGCAGTGTTACCAAAATTGTTTATTTTGCAGGTTGCACATTTGGAACGAACAGGGCATTACTTAACAGTTAAAGACAACCAGGTTGTGCAGTTACATCCATCCACCGTGCTTGACCATAAGCCAGAATGGGTGCTATATAATGAATTTGTACTAACAACAAAGAACTACATTCGAACGTGTACAGATATTAAACCCGAATGGTGAGTAGAAAATAATTTTTTATAAAACTTGTGTTATTTAGATAACTCTAAAAGGGTCTCCAGCCTGTTTTTCAGCATAAACTATTAGATTTACATACTGCTACTAGTAGCTAATCTTTTTGGGCTTTTTCAAGGTGTATATAGTGACTAATGATGATGTCAATCCAAATCTCACAATGCTGCACACTGTAGAAAACATATATATTTTTTTCCATCATTGGGTTCAAAGCACAAGTGGTGTCATGGACATGGAGAAGACAAGAGGTCCATCTTACCTTTATAACCGTAGCACTTGGCAGGACAGACCATTATGAGAATACTCTTCAGTTGTGTAAATGTCTGGATTTTCTCTATTTTCATTGTCTGGTTGGAGAAATTCTCATTAGTACCCTTAGTTTAAGCCTCACATTTTTTGTAAACTGTATTCCACCGGTATGTGTGGTGCCCAGGGTTACTGGGCCCTATCCCCTGTGAATAAGTTTGTTAAAACCTTGTGTACCAGGCCAGGGCTGCAATACTAAGACACAGTAGTGTCCACTTTTGGCAGTTGATTTTGTCATGTTGTGGAAATCAAGCACTCGAGGCTTTCTTTGGAAGGAGGAGGTATACCTAATATGATGACAGTATGCTGCTTTTAAAAACACATAAGTAAGAATAGTCAATTTAAAAATAAGATCTGCAAAGAAAACCTGAAGGTTTAAGTTACCAATATAGACGTGGGTGTTGTGTGTATTTGTATAGCACACAATTTACCTGCCCGGGAGGGTGTGCTGGTGCTGAAGCAAGAGCACTATGGGCAGAGCCAGGGCTAGTTGAAGAGCTAGGTCTTCAGTTTCTTGCGGAATTCAAGAACTCAAAAGGTTGCTCTGATGTGCATGCCGTTCCAGGCCTTAGGAGCGAGGTTGGGGCATGACTGCCAGATCTGGTTCTGCATATAAGGGGACTGTGTGCAAGTAGGAATCCATCTGAGCAGAGGTATCTGATAGGTTTGACGAAGTTTATGCAGCTGTTGTGTGTGTTTGTAAAGAGTTTGAGAAGTGCTTGTTTGTAGATTGGGAGCCAGAGGAGCTCTTTGAGGTGCAGGGTGATGTGAGTGCAAGGTGGGAGGTTGAAGGTGAGCCTGGTCACTGATTTTTCTTGTAGTCTGGAGTCTTCTGGTCAGTTCAGCATTGATTCTGGCATAGAATGCATTGCCGTAGTCCAGCTTGCTTATGATGAGAGCTTGTGTGATGGTACTGCGAGTGTTGATGTGGAGCCATTTGAAGATCTTCTTGAGCATCTTGAGTGTGTGGAAGCAGGAGACAGACTTAGCCACTTGGATTTTTTATAAATTTTAAGGAAAATGTACTTTTAGAAAAGTTGTATTTGCTCACCCACTTCTCCCAGCCTGTAATTAGCATTTTAATAGGTGTGAACTGCTTACAGGAGCAAACAATAGGCTGTCCTGAATGGGACGAGATGACCCCTCTGAACCTGACAGTATGCAGACTGGGGCGTGAGTATCCTTTTTGACATTACAGTCAAATCCTGTTTGAATGTCAAATCCTACTCGGCAGGCCTGCTGGGGTTTCACATAAACCACTCTGGGTTCGCACTTTAAAGAAGCCTCACCTTTCACAGACAACTGTTTGTTGGCATCTGGGCAGGGCCCTTCCTTTGCCTCTTCCTGCCAGGAGGGCTCCAATGACAGTGGGCCTCTTTGTGACACAAGTGTCAAATCCGGTTTGACACGTGTGCTAGTGTTTTACATATAACACTTGGAGCACACATCAAAGGGTGAGAACAGGATGTCAGCACAATTCTTGTGTATCCACTGTCTGGTTGCTGGAAAACCTTTCTTTGTTCTAACCACACTTCTGTCTCTGGGTGTATTGGGGACACAGTGACTGCTTCAGACTAGATTTTATTTGGATGTTAGATGTGGGAGGACACATGGATTACCATACTACACTCCCCACTCACACACCCAGCCCCCAAAGCCTACGATTAGTGTGGCTGAAGTCGTTTTGCCATCTTGAAAATGCCTAAAGTGGGTAGGATTGGCCCCAAGAACCTTAACCCCATTCGTTAGGGTCTACCCCTGAGTCATTACCACACACTGTCTCATGCCGGGGGAAAATGTGGTGTCTCCAGGAACCCACTTCAGAAAACCTCTGGACCTGTAGAAGATTAGAAGAGGACTGAACCTCCTGTCAGACCTTGGAGCCTAGAAGACCGGATCTGCTCTCTTTGTACCCAGGACAAAGAAATTGACTCCACGAGTGTAGGAAGCTGGCTCGCAAACTCTTACTGGTTTACAGAGGAAAAAATGATAACACTAAATGCTGTTTTTGTGGTTTTTGTGGGCAAGCAGTTTAGGCTTATCAGAGGGTAGTGCTAAGCATTTGTTGTACACAGAGAGGCAATAAATGAGACACGCTCTAGAATAAATCAGAGACCAATTTAGAAAAATAACACTATTTTTAAAATATATCTTGATACGAAGAACTTTATCAAGTAAGTACTTTTTTTTTTATTTTTTAGGTAAAATGTTCACTTAAATGTCTTTACGCAGCAATGCTTTCCTATGGGGGAAAAAAGGCATATGTTGCATACAGTTATTTACGGTCGGTTTCTGGGGGCCTCCTTCAGGACTTAGTTGTAGGTGGCCAAGGTCCAAAGTACCACCATCAGCAGTTACTCATTGCCTCCCCAGGGGCGTATGGGTGCAGAGGTGCTGGTTGGGTTGGTAGCTTTACACGCTACACCGATGGGAAGAAGGGGGGCACCTACAAACAGACTGCAGAGGGGGACTTGGGGGCAAGTCTGGAAGCTCCCAACAGGGGGTTTGGGACCCAAGCGTCCTGGGAGCAGGAAAGTATAGTCTATTCTCCAGTATCCGGACTGGGACGCCCGGGTGCAAAGTAGATGGGTCAACTGGGCTCGGTGTGTTAAATGTGCTCACGATAGTCGGTCTCACCGGTTTAGGGTACACAAATCAGGACGACTGGGTCTCTCTTGAAGTGGGTCTCTGCACTGGACACTTCTCTCGACGGCTGCTCGTTTTCGGTGCAGTGGGAGTCAACAGTCTTCACTTGCTGTAAGAGGTCCCGTATCCTGGGTATTGGTACTGTCCTGGTGTCCTCTCATTCTGTGGGGGGCCAGATCTGACCTACTGGGGCACAGGTACCTCTTCCTGGGCGGTTGCTGACGCGTCGGACTAGCCTGGGAGCTACAGCATGGTGAACTGGACTCTGCTTCTTCAGTGCCTGTGGACTGCAGGGGAGTAGCTCCTCTACTCCAAGGCAGACTGCTGGCAATTTGTGAAGGGATTGCAGTCTACCAGGGTTGTTGGCAGATGCTCAGCTGAAGGACGAATCACTTGGTCACAATTGTCGAGACTGGTGCAGTCAGGGTTTGGTGCCAAATGTCCACAGCAAGTCTTCAGTTACCATCTTGCGCCTCTTCTTTGTCCTTCTGTCGTATCAGAGTTCCTGGCATCGGGGGGGGGGGGGCTACTTAAATACTCAATTTAGGGGCGTTCGGGGGAGTGACAGGTGGTAACCATTGGGCTACTTACCTTTATGGGACTACACCCCCTATATGACCACTTCCTGTGGGAAGTGGGCATAGCCCTGACCCAGTGAAACTAATTCCACCAAAAACTAAGATGGTGGAATTCTAGTTTTGCAGCGTGATTCCTTTTCTGGATTCACATGCTGTGCCATCATTCCGCCATCTAGTGGTTAGGTCCGGAATTGTCTGTCTTTTTTTTTTTTTTTTCTTCTTGTTTTGGTCGCTGTCGACCACCATTCGGTGTCAGGTATGTCCCCTATATGACGTCAGACGGCATCCTGGAGGTCGACGTGCGTAGTTACCATCTTCTGATTCTTTTTTCCGCCGTTGGGTCTGGAAGCAAGACGGGAAGCTCCGAAGGAAAGTTGTTTTTTTCCCGAAAAAACTTCAAGAAAAGATAGTCATCAATAGGATCAACGAGAAGAGATCGATCATCGACGCAGGGTCGTAGACAGAAGCAGAGCGGCCCTTCTTCAACACCAGAGGACCACTACGGGCCACAAATGGCGAGGTAGGGGCCATGGAGAAGACCCCTTTTAAATTCTGCCCAAAGTGCCATCACAAATACGCACAGCGTGATCCACACACCGTCTGCAACCTCTGCCTACCCAAGTATCACCAGGACAAAGACTGTGAGGGCTGTGCAGCGTTCCTGCCGAAGACTCTCAGGACATGCCGAAATCAGAGACGGGTCCACTACACCACGATGTCTATGCCAACGAAGAAACCTTCCATGAGGGAGATGGGTTTCTCGAGCGACTAAGAGGAGCATGCAGCTCCTGCGGAATCCACGCATGAAGGATCGGACGTCGAAGTTATAGAAAAAGATGCCGAAAAGAGCCGCGCCGAGAAGAAGGCGAAAGAGTCGAAGAAAAAGACGGAGAAGGTAAGAACCAAGAAATCAGTCGGAACCAAAGGGCCACGAACCAAAAACGGCCAAGGCAGCCCCGACGCCGAACAAAAAGGCGATCGAAGGTCAGCCGCGAACTAAAGAAACTATCGGCACCCACCCAAGGGCTGCCGAAGACGGGAAGTCACACATGACTCCAAAGCCAAGGGTCGACAACGACGAACCCGCAAAAAAGGCCTTGACGCCGAAAACAAACGTCAACGCCGAAATGAAAAGGAAGACCCCGGCATCCGACGCCAAAAGGGCCCTCAAAGTCGAAAAGAAGACTCGAGGAAGAGATGGCTGCGCTATAACAAAGAAAGAAGGAATTCGACGAATCATTAAGGGAGTATCTAATCCCTAAGGCTCTGGAAGTCGAACCGGAAACCGTCGACGCCGAAGAGGCTAAAGACGAAGAAGAAGAGGAAGATGCTATCCTCCAATCCCCACCAACGCCGGAACCTCGAGGCTAAGATCCCGAGGAATAAGATACCGTACTGGAAGAAGAGGAAAACGAAAATCTTCGAGGACGAATGGAACGATCTTGACACCCGAGAGTCCAGAGGAGGCGATCTGCAACTACCCCTCGAAGGCATCTCCCCCAGATGACATTGCCTCCTACAATGAAATTGTTAAAAGGGCTGCAAACCAGTTTTGGGTGCCCCTAGAGGAAGAAAAAGGGGATACATATTTCCTGCTGGAAACCCTGGCACCTGCAACAAGGGGAACACTATCTATCCATGTTGCCAAGTATTCTGGACCAAGGCAAAGAAGCCTTCAAAGAGCCAGCGTCTAACAAAGGGGTAACTCCTAGAGTGGAGAAAAAGTATAAACCCTCTTCAAAAGACCCAAAATATATACAGGGAAATGTTACGCCAGATTCTATCATCGTAACAACAGCCAGAAGGAGAGCTAACGCAGTCTCCAACACAGGGCCTCCACCAGAAAAGGAGAGCAAAATGATGGACTTGGTGGGCAGAAGAATGGAGAAAGAAGCAGCAACGCAGTGGCGCATTGCCAACTCAAATGCCCTGTTGAACAGATATGGCCACCAACAGTGGGATGAAATGGAGGAGTTTATAAACCAACTCCCAGAGGAGGACAAGAAAAGAGCAAGAGCGGTGGTCCAGGAGGGAAAAAATGTAGCTAATACATGCCTACAATCTGCACTAGATGCAGCAGACACCGCTAGCAGGCAAATGTGCACAGGAACCATACTCCGAAGACATGCCTGGCTTAGGATTTCTGAAGTCCAGACATCAATTATCAACAGGCCTCTTAACGGACAAGAGTTGTTTGGCAAGGAAGTGGATGAATCCCTTCAACAGATCAAGAAGGGTAATGAAACAGCTAGGGCAATAGGGGCCCTACAACAAAGAGGATCTTTCAAAAGAGGAGGTTTCTCTAACAGAAAGACCACAGGAAGAGGCAGCTTCGGACAAAACCAGCAGATGCCGCAACAGTCCCAGGGGCAAAACACAAATCAACAAATGGGTCAACAATCTGGTTACCAGGGCTGGCAACAACAGAAGCTGCCCTTTCGAGGGCGAGGAAATGGCAGAGGAAGAGGCCAAACCTCAAGAGGGAGAGGTAATACCTCTAACTGACTTCCACACAAAAAAGGACCCACACACAACACCAGTGGGGGGAAGAATATCCTTTTTCCACAACCAGTGGAAAAAGATCACAACGGACAAATGGATATTAAATTTGGTACAACACGTATATTGCATAGAGCTAACAAAGACACCACCTGCAAATCCACCAAGGATAAGAAAATTATCCAAATCAGAACAAACACTGCTAAACGCAGAGATCAAAGAACTGCATCTAAAACAGGCAATAGGAACAGTACCAAAACAGGAACGGCACAAAGGAAACTACTCACCATACTTCCTTGTACCAAAACAAGACCTAACCCTGAGGCCAATTTTGGACTTAAGATTCATAAACAAGTTCATACGGACACAGCACTTCAAAATGTGTACCATGCAAGAAATAATCCCGCAAATCCAAAAAGGAGATTTCCTAGCAACAATAGACCTCAAGGACGCCTATTTACATATTCCAATGAACAAAAGACACAAAGTACCTAAGATTCCTACACAACGGAACACACTGCCAATTCAAGGTACTCCCGTTCGGAATAAAATCAGCTCCACGGGTATTCACAAAGTGTCTGGCCGCAGTGGCCGCCTACCTAAGAAGTGAAAAAAATCCATGTATACCCCTATCTGGACGATTGGCTAATAAGGGGACGCACAAAACAAATATGCCACAATCTGGTTCAGAAGACAATCCAAACACTTCAAAGTCTAGGTTTCTCAATAAACCACAAAAAATCATCAACACACCCAGAAAAGGAAAAGACCTTTCTAGGGGCAAGACTGAATACAAAGAACGCAAAGGCTTATCCCACACAGAACAGGATACAAGCTATCTACAAGGAAACAGCCCTCTACCATAAGGACAGTCTCTGACAGTGAGGAAGGTAATGAAACTCATGGGCATGATGGCATCATGCATCCCACTCATCCCTCACGCTCGCCTACACATGCAACCATTCCAAGAATGGATCACCAACAGCTGGTCACAAGCCACAGGGAGTTGGGAAGATCTAGTGGTTGTTACACAAAGGATACAAGCAGAGACACAATGGTGGGCATCCAACAACATAGCACAGGGGAGACCTTTCAGGAACACAACTCCATCTGTGACAATCACCACGGATGCATCCCTCAACAGTTGGGGAGCACATCTGAACCAACTACAGATTCATGGACGATGGAGCGAAGAAGACTCCATAAAACGCATCAATTTCTTAGAAATGAAAACTTCTTCTGACACTCAAAGCATTCCAGAAACAGATCCAGGGGAAGACCATCCTAATACAAACAGACAACACAACTACAATGTTTTACCTGAACAAACGGGGTGGAACGAAATCCTTTCCCCTCAGCAAACTTGTGCAAGAAATCTGGCAATGGGCAATACCACAGCAAATCAATCTGCAAACAGTACATCTACCAGGGGTAGACAACGTCGCAGCATACCGGCTAAGCAGACAAAACAGTTGCTCACACGAATGAGAGCTAAGGCAAACAGTACAATACCTATTCAACATCTGGGGAACGCCAGTGTTGGATCTCTTTGCGACAATGCAGAACAAGAAATGCCGGAACTTTGCATCCAGGTTTCCACACCACCTGTCAAAGGGAAATGCGCTTTCACTCAGTTGGTCTCAGACATTTGTCTACGCCTTTCCACCAATTCCCCTGATACAAAGAGTACTACAAAAAGCAAGCGAACCAGGAACAAATATGATTCTCATTGCCCCCCATTGGCCAAGACAGACATGGTACTCCACTCTCCTAGAACTCTCCAAAGGAGAGATGATCAGGATCAAAGCAGACAAGGACCTGCTAACGATACAACAGGGCCAAATCTTTCACCCAGAACCAACAACGCTACAACTAGCGGCCTGGCGCCTGAATACATAGAATTTGGGCACCTCAACCTGCCGTCCAGAACATGGAGATTCTGAAGGAGGCAAGAAAACAGTCAACAAGGAAATGCTATACAGCTAAATGGAAGCGATATATCACATTGTGCAGCGCTAACAACAATACCAATACAATAAATACACAGGAAACAGTAGTCACATATCTTACCTACCTCTTGGACAGCAACATCAATTTTTCAAGCCTAAAGGTACACTTCTCGACCATAGTGGCGTATACAAGAGGAAAAACATGCAAAAGCTTCTTTACTTGACCACTCATCAAAAGATTTTTGGAAGGAGCAAAAAGAATGGCTCCACCAAGAACTGCTCCTGTACCAACATGGAGTTTAAATACAGTGCTGTCTCAGCTAATGGGAAAACCGTTTGAACCCATGCATACAGCGGATATCAAACATATTACTCTCAAAACAGCATTTCTCATTGCAATAACATCACTACGGAGAGTAAGTGAACTACAAGCATTAACTATACAAGAACCCTATTTACAAGTCCACAAGGATAATGTAATCTTAAAAACTAACCCACAGTTTTTACCAAAGGTGGTAACTAAGTATCACTTGAATAAAAAAATCATCTTGCCAGTTTCCTTCAAGGACCCAAAAACTAAGGCATAAAAAAGCCTCCACACCCTGGATGTAAGGAGAGCTCTACTGTACTATCTGCAAAGAACAGAACAAGTAAGGAAGACTAAACAGTTGTTTGTTGCTTATTCACATACCAACACAGGATCAGCTGTCACTAAAGCAACCATTGCAAGATGGATAGTACAAGCTATACAACTAAGCTACACCAATGCCAAAAAAGAACTAACAATACAACCAACAGCTCACTCCACTAGGAAGAAGGGAGCAACTGTGAGAAGTTGGCCTGGTATATGCTGTCCACTAATTATAGTGGGCACCTTGCACCAGTCCAAACAACCCCTTATTGGAGGTAGGTTAAAGACAACCTTTATTGAAAGCTATTCTAGTGGTAGCTATGGAGAGCAGCCTTCAGGCTAAGTCTTGAAGGAATGTAAAGCAGCTTGTTTTACCAGTCTATAAGTCTTGAGTGACCAAATGAAAGAGGACCACACCAGGTATATATTCAAAATATATGTATTTATTGCTAAACACACCCCTCTAGTCTCTTTGAGGCTAGAGTTCGAAGTACATAAGTTATAAGTTAGTTATCTACAGTAATAGCACAAATACACGTTTGAGCCCTAGGGGCGTACCAAACCATATACCAATAAAGTGGTATAAGAACCACGACTGAGCTAGACACAAGGCCTAGAGCCTGTAGAAGTGCTTGGACCACAAGGAACCACCCAAGGTAGTGACACAGGGGACCCACGGGGGACGCCTGCAGTGTGAGAACACAGCCGCGAATCGCCGTTGACTTCTATGGGGAAAGTCGCGGTTGGAATTTTAAAGAAAAGGGACACTTAGAGGAGGACTTGGAGCAAACCCCTTTAGAACTGGGTTGTTCTAGAGTCTATACCCACGGGAGCACCGGAGTACTCGAGTTAACTCACCCAGGGAAGCCGGGTGCATAGGTGTCTTTCGTGGTCGGGTTTCGTCGTCGTTTACAATGGCGATCTGCTGCAAAGTGCTGCTGGCGACCAAGTCGAAAGTGTTCGGGTGGATCCAAAGGTGGATCGGAGATCTGAAGAACCTGAAAGCAGAGGGGACAGAGTCTGGGTCACTAGCCAGTGACCAGGAAGGCGATGAGCAGATGCCCACCGATGTCGGGTGCTTCAGGTAGGTTGACGGTCGTCTTGACTCTTCAGCCACGAGGTCCAGGAGGCGTCGACGACGACCAGGAGCTGGATTCGAGCTGTCCCACGATGTCTGTCGATTGCAGGGGTGTCGGCGACCGGATTGGACCCAACAAGCCTTGGCAACGGCAAGTCTCTTGGAAATAGAAGAAGGACGTTGATGCAGACCAGCAAGGTCTGGGGGATTCACCCAGCGAGGGTAAGTCAGGGCACGCCTGGAGCAACCAGGGAGCCCAAGCAGAAGAAGATTGGCCTTCGGGAGGGCCCACTAGCCAACGGACTAGCGACCGCGAAGGAGCCTCGAGTGGACGCACTTGGAGCTGGCTCACGGGACACTCGTGGAGTGGGGGCCAGTGATCTTCGGTGCAGTCGGTGCTGGAGGCGGGGGCTACTCGGAGCCCAAAGCACAACTTCGTGGGAGCCCAGGAAGAGGATGCACTTGCAAATGTTCTCGGTGCCCAGGGATCACGGTTCCACGTTACCCACGACAGCTACGGGCCTCAGCTTTGCTGGGGACTCGGGGAAGTCTGGAAATCCACCTCTGGTGATGCAAAGACTTCGGCGTCCGGCGGGAGCTTCAGCGATGCAGACCAGACAATTGCTTCTTTGGTGCCTGCCAAGCAGGGGAGTCACTCCTTGACCCCAAGGGAGATTCTTCAGTCCTCTAATCGTAAAGTAGAGCGTCAAAGGTCCAGGTTTCTGTGTCAGTTTCGTCCAGGTAAATCTACAGTCCTAAGGACTGGGGTCCCATACTTATACCAAGTTAGGGGGTTGGAACATACTCTGGGGACCCACCTATGGGAGGGTCAGGGAAGAGGGGTGGTTACACCCATTCCCTTTGTCCAGTTTTGCGCCAGAGCCGGGGCTGGAAGCCCCTGAACCAGTTTGAACTGGGGTATGCACAGGGACACCAAGTGTGCCCCCAGTGCAGGACTTCAAAGCACTAGAGAGTGCTCCCGCCCAGCCCCAATACACATTATCCTGTCTGGGGAGGTGGTTACACCTCCCTGGGACAGGAAACCTATTGTCCAGGCCTCCCCTGTCGGAGTTTGTCAGCAGCAGGAGGCCAGACCTGTGTCTGTGGCAGAGGCATCCATTTTGTGATGCCAGGGCTTGGAAAGAAGTTACCGGGCAGGCCGGTGTGTACATGTCTCTCCCTCTAGAAGGGTGGAATGCTACCCCCGCCGCCAGAACTGGCGAGGGGGTAGTATTCCAAGATGTTTGACACCAAACACGACATGTTTCCGTGCAGCCATCCCAAAGTTAGCATTTAACGCGAGGTTATAATGCGCTTAAGAGTATATGGTCAGGCTGCACTACAAACAGCATCAGAGAAGGGTCTCCGAACGCTGCAGAGGGGCTCTGCTCATGCAGGGGCACCCTCTCACATAGGAACCAAGCACTCTGCCTTCAGGATTGACAAGGCCTGCCATAGGAGTGACTTATAGGTTTATATGTGTGTATGTATGTAGTGATATAGGTAGCCTATATCACAGTAAGGAGTGCATGCACCACCTTACCCAGGCTGCAGTAGCAGACCTGAGGTGTCCTTTGGTTGGCCTTCCAGGGGTGGCACAATACATGCTTCAGCCCCTGGCAGGCCTCTGAGGTACCTATGCCCTGGGTACATAGTATACCATATACTAGGGACTTACAAGGGCACTCCAGATTCCAATCAGAGATGTGCCTAAGGCACATGGAAACCATTTTAGAGAGGAAGCAGCTAGGCTGGGGTTCTGATTAGCAGGGCCCCAGCCAGACTAAAGTCGAAAAACAGTGAAGCATCAGCAAAAAGTGGGGGTACCCATGTGAAGCAGATCCTACTCTCCTACAGCAACGCTAGCTTTCATGGCAAATGTACCCATCCATGCCATCTGCGAAGCAGCAACATGGGCATCACCACACACATTTACAAAGCATTATTGTGTGGATATACAAATAAAGAAGGAAGCGCAAATTGGACAAAGTGTGCTTCAACACCTGTTTGCTAAGTCTTCCTCTCGCCACAGCCTCCCAAACATGGGAGAGACCGCTACATAATCTGATGCACAGCATGTGAATCCAGAAAAGGATTCACGCTGCAAAACAAAATGGTTACTTACCAGTAGGAGTAGTTTTGCAGCTTGAAGAGTTTTCTGGATTCACACGTGACCCACCCAGCCTTCCCCTAGAAGGAACACAAACGGGTGGGGAAGCAAAATAGAACATTAAGAACTATAAATAAAGACCATCACAAGGATTAAACAGCATAAAAACAGAAAAAAGAATCAGATGGCCACCACGCACGTCGACCTCCAGGATGCCGTCTGACGTCATACAGGGGACGTACCTGACACCAAATGGTGGTCGAGAGCAACCAAAACAAGAAAAAAAAAAAAGACAAAGACCATTCCGGACCCAACCACTAGATGGCGGAATGATGGCACAGCATGTGAATCCAGAAAACTCTTCAAGCTGCAAAACTACTCCTGGTAAGTAACCATTTCGTTTTCGTCACATCAGGTAGCCCACCTTAAGGGTGGAACTGGCCTGATAGTGAACACACCTCCTGACTAGCTAATTTTCCCGCCTGTCCTGATGCCAAATGGGCCCAGGGCAGGGGTTTGGCCTTTCCCCTGTCTGGGGAAGCTGGGGTAGCATATCAAAGGTGGCAGAGGCCTTTGAAGCCTCCTGCCTTGATATGCGTATTACTTAGCCATCCTCCTTGGAGGAGGAGGAGACACCTCTGCCCAGAACAGGTATTGTTTCTGACCTCAGAGCAATGCTTCCTCTAATTTTTTTCCTCTGTGTGCGGCAGTGTAAGGTCTCTGTGCACTGCAGCCAGGGCTATGTGCGCCAGGGACCCGACCGCACGTGTGGATGCAGTGGCAAATATCAGTGCAGATTGTGTGGGTATTCATGTTAATCGCAGCGCCAGTCATGCGCTGCAATTAACATGAATACTCACACAATCTGCCCCGCACGTGCCGGCCTTAGCGCTGGTGGAGCCCTGTGCGACAATGTTTGTTGGCGCCCCCCAGTGACCACCTCCACCAGTGATTTCGTCACTATTCCCCTTAAACAGTGCCTCTCAAGTCTCCATTACCACTCTCTCTGAGATGCATTTAATTTGTTTTATAGCGCCTCTCATACCAGTGTAGGGTATACTTTACATTGCACACACATTAAACAGGGAGTGGCTTAAAACACTTAAGCTATAAATCTGTACTTAGCATAGTGTGCTGCCCCACTGGTATTTTGCTGCGTCGGTCTATTCATCCAGATATATAACACAACAATTAAACTTACTCCTACAACAAGCCAGGGCTACAAACTGTCAATGGTTGTAAATTGCATAAGATAAATAAGCAACAACTATGACTTAGTTGTATATAATATTGAAAATGCTTCCAATCTTGTGGGCGAGGTTGTGGCTAAGGCTAGAGCTGCCGACTTTCGAGCTGAGAAACCAGGTTTGAGTCTGACGTCGGCTCAACATCCTGTGTTTCAAAACATGAATATGTCCTTGTGTAATGTAACTGGTGCTTATGTTTGCTCCAAGTTTGCGCTATATAAAATTGAAAAATGAGTCTCTTTGGAGTTGCATCAAAAGCAGTGATGGATGGTACTATTGCAGAGTTAAGCTTTTTTTTCCCCTCCACCCTGAAGGTAAAAATGGAGAGCCCGGTAGGGACCCGTCTCGGCACCTGCTTTTAAGAAACCGGCCCACTTAAAGCCCTGCTTGTAGTCTTTTGTTAATAGAGCGCAGCACACAATCTGCCCCGCTCTAATAACAAAAGAAATGTAGCAAGTCTACAAGCATGACGTGCGCTTTCAGAATCACCTGAAAGCACACGTCGTGCTTGTAGACTTGCTGCATTTCTTTTGTTAAAGAGGCGCGGCTGCAGGGCACATTGTGTACCTTTTGTGAAAGTATTCATGTTAATTGCAGCGCATGACTTGTGCTGCGATTAACATGAATTATTACACAAAGGCATGCAATCTGCCCCGCAGCCGCGCCCTTTTAACAAAAGATATGCAGCAAGTGCAGGAGGCACTTGCTTGCTGAACTTACCTGCCGCTGTGCGTGCTTCAAACACTGCACTGCGCGCTCGAGGTGAAACAGGTGTGCGCGCACCGTACAGGGAACAGTGCCTCAGTGCGCTGCCCAATTCCTCCAGAGGGTCAGAAACTCATCTGTGTTGGCAGGCTTGTCAGAACCACTCAGCCAGTACACTAGTAGTCAGTAGGTTTTCAGGGGACACCTCTAAGGTGCCCTCTGGGTACATGCATTTATAAATTAATCACTGGAATCTGTGTGGGTTTATTAATACAAGATGTTTGATCCCAAACATCTTTTGTTTAATTGAAACCATCATGAAGCTGGAGAACTCTTAATTACCAGTGTCCAGCACATGTACTTAAAATGGCTTCCCTGTTCACTTGTAATATCAAAGAATCGACTTGGACATCAAATGGGCATATCTGCTCATGCAGATGTGTCCACACATGTAGTATAGTGCACTCTGTAAGGCCTGCTGTGGGGGTGACTTCTGCATGCAGTGTCTGCAGGCATGGCACACAGGGTGTGTGCCATGTTGTGTTTTCACTTTAGTCTGCACCAAGACACACAGCCTGCAGTGGCAGTCTGCATGAGTTTGGTGAGGGGTCCCTTAGGGTGACGCAATGTAGGAAGCTGGCTCTGTATATACTATACAAAATTGAGGTATAGTGTGCACAGTCCAGTGGAACCCCAAAGGTAGGCAGAGGTAAAAGTAGATAGCACCTTACTCTCTATTTGTGGTAGTGTGGGCGAGCAGGAAGGCTTTATCAGAGGGTAGTGTTAAGCATTTGTTGTACCCACTCAATCAGCAAATGATTGTCACACACTCAAGGACTGAACTCAGACCAATTTTGTTTGTATAAAAAATATTTTACTTATTTTATTTCCTAGAACCAAGCAAGCCTGGCACAGGTAAGTAATTTATGCTTTGCAGTAATAATACAGTTTGAATTGCAGTGGTATATATACTTTGTGTTGATTACAGTAGAATCACTGGTAATGCAATGCTTTGAAATATTGTACATATACTTTGTATTGGCTTTTCAATAGGATGTCAAGTAGATTACTTTACAGACTACTTTTTAGTATACCTGGATACTACACTGGGACATTTCCTGTAAACAGGTTAGCAAAAGCGTTTTGGTTATTTGGTTACAGTTTTTCAACTCCACACTTAAAAACTTTTTCTCAGAAAACAGTCAATGTTATCCTACGGGAGGAAATAGTGTTATCGGTTAACAGGTAAGTACTTTGTTGTGCCAGTTGGGTTTCTGGGGTTAGACTCAGGGGTCCCCCAGGGTCAAAGATGCACTCTTGTTACACCCTCAGCGGCACTAGGGCGGCCGGGTACAGAGGTCTTAGGCCCAGTGTTATCCAATGGGGGATATGGGGCCTCCGGTTGGTGGTTGCTCACGAGCAGGCCACAATGTTGTGGGAGCAAAGCTCCTGGACATAAGCTCCGAGCAAATGGGGGTCCAAGATAGCACCAAAGGTACACCCTCAGCGGCACTTGGACAGCCGGGTGCAGAGTGCTGGTTTGTCAGGTGCCCTGTTACTTTCAATGGGGAGTCTCCGGTTTGCAAACACACTGCAGGCTCGGGGGCGAAGGTCTTCTGGGTGCAACCACCACTTGGAGATGTAAGTTGAGATGCTGGGGGTTGGCTAGACAGTCTGTTGGGTCACCCAAGGCCGTGCGGCGTCTGGGGCAGGGGTGTCTTTTAGGGTCGGATCTTCTTACCAGCTCCTGGTCACGGTTGCGGCCCTTCCGGATTGAGGCTGCAGGTGTCTGCTTGAGGCAGGTCAGGGATCACTGGATCTTGGGTCTGGATCGCTGGGGAGACCTCCTCGTGGTGTTGGGCCACTCGGGCCGTGGGCGACTGGTGCAGAGTGGTGCAGACTTGCGGATTTTGCCAGAGCTGGAGTCTGGTGAACAAATCCGGTGTTCACGGGAGACAGTCTTTTCTTTGGAAGGCAGGGCAGGTCCTCGGGGTTCTTGAGGTTGCTGGCTGCAGGACACACCGGAGTTTCGCTTCTGCAGTTTCGAGGTGGGGACAGGCCGGTAGGGCTGGGGCCAAGTCAGTGGGCGTCCAAATTTAGGGGTGTTACAGGTAAGTAACGGTTGGGACCAATGGGTCCCTTCCTTGGGTGGGTACACCCCCCTATTATGCCACCTTCCAGTGGGAGGGCGGCATATGCCTCACTCTGGTTGGCTGGGTCCCCCCATCTGCAAGATGGCAGGGACTTAGTTGTGCTTCACCTCGCCTCCCCCACCTGAGGGGTGGGGTTGGCAAAGGTGGGCACACCTCTTCCTCACTTGTTTTTCACGCCGATTCTCCCGCCCAAAGTGGGGGTCAGAACCGGTGGGGGCCAGTTCCTGAAAGCAGCAACAGGCCTGGGGAAGCTCACAAAGGTGGCAAGCCTTTGAAGCTTCGCCTTCGTGGACCCTGCCCATCCTGGGTGAGGAGGCTTGGCACCTCATCCCAGGATGTGCATTGTTTCAGGCTCCCTGAGAGCAGCAGGCTCTCGACCCAGGGGTCCAGAAACATGTCTGGTGGTGGCAGCTGGCGAGCAGCCACTCAGCCTGGACACTAGTGGTAGGTCGTTTTTCAGGGGGCATCTCTAAGATGCCCTCTGTGTGCATTTTTCATTAAATCCCACACTGGCATCACTGTGGGTTTAATGTGCTGAGAAGTTGGATACCAAACTTCTTAGTTTTCAGTGAAGCCATTATGGTACTGTGGAGTTCGTAATGACAAACTCCCAGCACCATATACTCTTAATGTCATTACTGCACTTACAATGTCTAAGAATTGGCTTAGACACTGTAGGGGTACAGGGCTCATGCACCTGTACCCTCACCACTGGTATAGTGCACCCAGCTAGAAGGGTGGCTGATCTATTCCAGGGTAGTGGGTTGTAGGCATGGCACACAGGAATGTGCCATGTCGACTCTTCACTTTGTTCTGCACTAAAACACGCAGCCTGCAAAGGCAGTTTGTGAGTGTAAAGGTACAGGGCCTCTAAGGGTGGCACAATAAGTGCTGCAGCCCTTCCATGGTCACAGTGCCCTGGGTACCTGTGGTACCATTTACCAGGGACTGACCAGTGGCCAGAGAGTGCCAATTGGGTTTGGTTTTCAATGCAGTTTTAGGGAAAGAACATAGGTACCTGTTTGGCTGGAGCCCAGGGCACACTCAGTCAAAGTACATCAGCAGTTCAGCAAAAAGTGGGGGCAGCCATGCAGAAAGAGGGCACTTTCTCACACAACCCCCGGAAATGAAAGAGGATGAGACTAACCTTTCCCCAGAGAGTCTTCATTTTCTAAGTAGGAGAACCTGGAAAGTCCATCTGCATTGGCATGGGCCGTCCCAGGTCTGTGTTCCACTACAAAGTCCATTCCCTGTAGGGAGATGGACCACCTCAACAGTTTAGGATTTTCACCTTTCATCTGCATTAGCCACCTGAGAGGTCTGTGATCAGTTTGAACTAGGGAGTGAGTACCAAACAAGTATGGTCTCAGCTTCTTCAGGGACCAAACCACAGCAAAGGCCTCCCTCTCGATGGCACTCCCAACGCTGCTCCCTGGGGAGAAGCCTTCTGCTTATAAAAACAACAGTTTGGTCTTGGCCTTCATCATTGGTCTGGGATAGGACCGCTCCTATCCCTAGCTCAGAGGCATCAGTCTGCACAATGAACTGCTTGGTATAGTCTGGAGCTTTGAGAATTGGTGCTGAGCACATTGCCTCTTTCAGGGTGTCAAAAGCTTTTGACAGCTAACTGTCCAGTTTACCTTTTTGGGCGTCTTCTTGGAGGTGAGTTCTGTGAGGGGAGTCACAATGGACCCATATCCCTTCACAAACCTCCTGTAGTACCCAGTCAAGCCAAGGAATGCCCTGACTTGGGTCTGGGTTGTTGGAGCTGCCCAGTCCAGGATGGCCTGGATCTTGGGCTGTAAGGGTTGCACTTGGCCTCCACCAACAAGGTGGCCCAAGTATACCACAGTTCCCTACCCTATCTGGCATTTGGATGACTTGATAGACCTGCAGTTTGCAGGGCTTTTAAAACCTTCCCAAGGTGGATCAGGTGATCCTGCCAGGTGGAACTAAAGACAGCAATATAATCTAGATAAGCTGCACTAAAGGATTCCAATACAGCAAGGACTTGGTTCACCCACCTTTGGAAGGTGGCAGGGGCATTCTTTAAACCAAAGGGCATGACAGTAAACTGATAATGCCCATCAGATGTGGAGAATGCTATCTTTTCTTTTGCTCCTGGTGCCATGTCAATCTGCCAGTACCCTGCCGTTAAGTCAAAGGGACTTAAAAATTTGGCTGCACCCAATTTATCTATCAACTCATCTGCTTTAGGGATAGGGTGAGCATCTGTCTTGGTGACAGAGTTGAGCCCTCTATAGTCCACACAGAACCTCATTTCTCTCTTTCCACCCTGTGGATGAGGTTTGAGAACTAGAACCACTGGTCTGGCCTAGGGTCTCACAGAGGGTTCAATAACCCCTAACTCCAGCATCTTGCTGACTTCAGCTCTGATGCTTTCCTCGACTTGATCAGACTGCCGATAGATTTTGTTCTTGACAGGTGCACTGTCACCACTGTCCACATCATGGGTACACCAGTTTGTTTGACCAGGGGTCAAGGAAAAAAGCTTAGCATACTGCTGCAAGACTTGCTTGCAATCAGTCTGCTGTTGAGCAGTGAGGGTGTCTGAAAAGACAACTCCATCCATTGACCCATCTTTGGGGCTGTGTGAGAGGTCAGGGAGAGGTTCACTCTGTCTCCTGATCCTCATCAGTCACCATCAGCATGGTAATGTCAGCCCTGTCATGGAAAAGCTTAAGGCGGTTCACATGGATCACCCCTTTGGGTGTCCTGCTTGTGCCCAGGTCAACCAAGTAAGTGACCTCACTTTTCTTCTCTAAGATGGGGTAAGGGCCACTCCATATGTCCTGGAGAGCCCTTGGTGTAACTGGCTCCAAAACCCACACCTTTTGCCCTGGTTGAAATTCTACCAGTGCAGCTTTTTGGTCATACCAGTGCTTCTGAAGCTCCTGGCTGGCATCAAGATTTTTGGAAGCTTTTCCCATGTACCATTCTGGACCTTAGGCCTAGCACATAGTCCACAATGTCTTGTTTTGGTTCTTGGAAAGGCTTCTCCCAACCCTCTTTTACAAGACCGAGTGGTCCCCTGACAGGATGGCCAACCAGAAGTTCAAAGGGGGAAAACCCTACTCCCTTCTGAGGCACCTCTCTGTAGGCGAAAAGCAAGCATGGTAAGAGGACATCCCATCTCCTTTTGAGTTTTTCAGGGAGCCCCATAATCATGCCTTTCAATGTCTTGTTAAACCTCTCAACAAGACCATTGGTTTGTGGGTGATGGGGTGTAGTAAACTTGTACTGCACTCCACGGTCTTTCCACATGTGTGTTAGGTAAGCAGACATGAAGTTTGACCCTCTGTCTGAATCCACCTCCTTAGGAAACCCTACCCTGGTGAAGACACCAATGAGGGCCTTGGCTACTGCAGGAGCTGTAGTAGTCCTAAGGGGAATTGCCTCAGGATACCTAGTGGCATGATCCACTACCACTAGTATAAACTTGTTTCCTGATGCTGTGGGAGGTTCAAGTGGACCCATTATGTCGACACCTACCCTTTCAAAGGGAACCCCAACCACTGGTAGTGGAATCAAGGGGGCCTTTGGATGACCACCTGTTTTGCCACTGGCTTGACAGGTGACACAGGACCTGACAAACTCCTTTACGTTCTGAGACATCTGGGGCCAGTAAAAGTGGCTAACTAGCCTTTCCCAGGTTTTGGTTTGGCCCAGATGTCCAGCTAGGGGGATGTCATGCGCTAAAGTTAGGAGGAACTCCCTGCACTTTTGAGTCACTACCACTCTCCTAGTTGCTCCAGGGTTGGGGTCTGTGGCCTCAGTGTACAGTAGTCCCTCCTCCCAAAAAACTCTGTGGGTACCACTGACATCTACCTTTTCCTGGGTAGCAGCTTGCTGCCTCGGGCTTTCAAGAGTTGGACAGTCCTGCTGTCCAAGGCACAGCTCTTTCCTAGAGGGTCTCCCTGGGCCTAAAAGTTCAACCTGGTAAGGGTCAAGCTCCATGGGCTCAGTTCCCTCTGGGGTGTCCAAGTCCTCTCCCTGAGGAGAGGGGTCCTGATCCTCTTGCTGTACAGAAGCTGGTTTCCCAGTCTAATTACATTTTCTCTTGGAAGGTTGGGCCATACTTTCAGTCTCCAACACTTTTTTCACCCTGCTTTCTGCTCTATGCTCTTGTTTTCACACTCACCATCTTGGGATGTCCAGCATTGCTGCATGGGTTTTTAATTCTACCTCAGCCCATGCTGAGGTTTCCAGGTCATTACCAAGCAGACATGCAGCTGGAAGCTTTGGAGAGACCACTACCTGTTTCAGGCCAGCAACCCCCTCCCCCCCGTCTAATGTCACCATAGCCATTGTATGGTTAGTGGTAACACTGTCGGCATTGGTGACTGGGTAAGTTCTCCCAATCAAGTATTGCTCTGGGGAAACCAGTGTATCTCTCACTGGCACTTATCCCGTAGTCACCCCAAACAATCCAATTTCATATAGTATTTTTTTACAAGCAATATGTTTGAGGCATATGTGCTGTAGATACACATGCTTTGCATACTCTTCCCATCTAGTGTTGAGTCCGGATGTTTGCAACTTGTTTTTCTTCGAGGAAGTCTTTTCCAGTCACGAGGTAAGGTGATAGTGTGCATAGGCATCAACGCCATTGTTTGTTTTCTTTCTGCCATCGGGCTCGAAAGTGGTTTGCTGTGCTCCGGTTCGAGACCGTTCGTCTGGATCCCTTCAGTTCGCAACCCACTGTACCCGCATCTGTATTGTTTCGAACGTGTTTTCCTGTCCTCTGCATGTAGCAAATTGGAAAACTTTCACAGTTTGATCGACAGAACTCCAACCTCGGCCTTCAGGCCTAGTCTGTTTCTTTCGATTCCACTCGAGAGACCAACATAGAGTAATCTGCTGATAGAACGGACTCCATTCCAATTTTGCCCTTAGTGCTTCTCCAAATATCCACGCACTGACCTTCACAAAGTCTGAAACTTGTGCCTGTCTCTGGAGCACAAGGAAGAAAACTGCGACGGCTGTCGTTCATTCTGCTCGAAAAAGACCGTCCGAGACCACCGGGCTAGATGCAAAGAAATGCAGCAACAAAACATCGAAGAGACCCCATATCGAACAGTAAGAAATGGAAGTGTCTGCAGCAGAGGAAGAAGAGGCCTTCTCCATCCAGGATTCAGATTTCAAGCTGGAGATAGAACTGGAGTCCCAGGACGTTCCAGCTGGTCCAGGTGCCGGGACTACCAAAGCCCCTTTACCCACAAAACCTGCTTTCATCAAATATAAGGCTTCCAGGCCACCACTGCCAACCGGCCATGGTAGGCACCAAGACTCTGCTTCGAACACCCCGCCCTACGGCTCTGCACCGAAAGCGCACGTCAAGTCTTCCGGCTCGAGTCGAGATACTACACCTTCGGCACCTAGAGCTTCGGTTCTGAAAGACCAATCCAGTTCGGTACCGAAAATTTCAGCACCAAAACAGAAAGATGCTCTTCAATAGCCTCTGCAACCAGTTCTGGAAACCATGCAACAAAAGCAGGCTCCAAAACAGAAAAAACTGTATATAAATCCAGACGCTGAATATATTACAGCAAAACCAGTGATACCATCCTTCAAAAGAAAAATACACTGGATAGAACATTCCTCTTAAAAAGGAGAACATGCTACTAGCCCTCTTCACCCTATTTCTGATACCCCTCTTCACCAGTACCAATTATACCCACATCAGACCCTCTAGACATCACACCACAGGGCTCTTCAGGTACAGATCCTGATACATTGGACGGGGATGACACTTATGGACAACCACCACCAGATCCATGGGATGATTACAATTAGGGCTCCCGGTTTTATGGTATTTATTTTCTTGACATTTCCGTCTGTATTTATCCATATTTATTTTTTGCTACTTTTACCTGCATTTATCCTTTTTTTTATTTCGGGTTTTGAGAGACAAATTAAGCAAAAATAGTACATTTCCACATTTATTTAAATGATAAATGCAAACTCTTATCTGAATGTGTGACAGATTTCAATAATATGAAGTTCGACGGATGATAAACCAATGCACATATATGAAAATATGAACATTTTATTATCAACATTTTGCATATCTACTTGAGTTTAAGCCTCATAACAATAATTTCTTTATTTTTTAACCGCTTACCTGTCAATCTACACAGCAATTGGCCTGACAGTCACGAATGACAGTATTCAGAATCACTCAAAAAAGATACTAATTTCCGTTTTTATCCACATTTACATATAAATACAGACAGGAAAATAAATTGTTTTCTGTCTGTATTTATCTGTAAAAACGGAAAACCGGGAGCCTTGATTACAAAATAGATCCTCCTACAGATACAGACCCAGATCTATACCCTGCTAAACCTTCCCCTCCTGATGACAACACCTCATACCAGGAGTTAATTGCCAGGGCAGCTACATACCATGGAGTTACTTTACACAAGGAATCTTTGGAAGAAGATTTCTTATTTGAAACATTAGGGATCACACATAGGACAACACAGCCTTTATCTATGTTAAAAGGTATGATGAGGCATGCTGAGGAAATTTTTAAAGATCCAGTGAGGGCATGTATTATAACACCCAGCCCAGTGTGGATAAAAAAATATAAACCCCCGCCATCTGACCCAATTTTTATTAAGGTCCAGCTTCCTTTAGATTCCTTAGTTGTGTCCAATGCTCGTAAAAAAAGCAAATTCACAAACTACAGGGGATACACCACCTCCGAACAAAGAGTCCAAGCTAATAGATATCTCGGGTAAAAGAGTTGCTGCACAATCAGCCAACCATTGGCGTATAGCCAGAACAAAAGGTCTTTTGGCTGGATACGATGGGGTCCATTGGGACAAAATGGAAGACTTACTCCAATATTTCCAAGAGGAGCACAGAAAAAGAGGGCAGGAACTAGTACAGGAAGGAAAACTAATTTCCAATTCCTCTATTAGGTGTGCGTTATATGCTGCTGATACTGATACACTAGTAGTCTCCTCCGAAGACACGCATGGTTACGCATGTCTGGTTTTAAACCAGAAGTACAACAAACAATACTAAGTGCCCCATTCGACAAAGAACACCTTTTTGGTCCTCAAGTAAGTAGATGAACCACTTGAAAAAATGAAGAAAGACAGAAATAGCTAAATCTGTGGGGCAGTACAGTCCCCCTCTAACAGAGGCTCCTTTTGCAGCTCATTTTATAGGGGAGGCTCGCAAAGTACTTCCACAGATGGCAACACATCTTCCTATAAACCACTAAATCAATCTTCTCCCTCTAGAGGATTTTACAAGAGTGGTTAAAGAGGGAACAATTTTAAAGGCAGCAGTAGAGGTTCCCCAACACGTACCTCATCATCTCCCAACAACCAGTGACTTCATAACAGTTCCCCCTGATCATCATACATCTGTCGGGGGAAGACTTCATCAATTCCTTCCCTTTTGGCAGTCAATAACATCAGGCAAGTGGGTGTTGGACATTATCCAATATGGTTATTGCTTGGAGCTCACCAGCAATCCTCCCAATATTCCAACTCTCATTCACAAACTCTCTCTAGAGCACCAACAACTGCTCAAACAAAAAGTACAAGTTCTTCTTACAAAATGATCTATAAAACCAGTTCCTGTATAACACCAAGGGTCAGGGGTTTACTCACTTTACTTCCTAATCCCAAAAAAGGACGGTTCTCTACACCAAATATAAGATCTCAGGACTCTAAATTTATACATGCTGTCAAAACACTTCCATATGGTCCCACTTCAACAAGTGCTTCCCCTCTTACAGCAAAGCAACTTTGTCACTAGACTTAAAGGATGCATACTTTCATATCCCTATTCACCCAGCACACATCTCAAATACCTCAGATTTGTCGGAGCAGAAAAAAACTATCAAATCAAAGTGCTCCCATTTGGAGTAACTACTGCACCCAGAGCATTCACTAAATGTCTAGCAATAGAAGCAGCTCATCTAAGACAACAAATTCATGTCTTCCCATATCTAGACGATTGGCTCATTGAACCCAGCACACATCTCAGGTGTTTACAACACACTTTTTCTTCGGCTATAAAATAGCCATAAAAGCACAAGATAAAATACAATAAATATACATTAAAAACATCATATTTCATAGGTCATTAAATGTTTAAAACGTTGGAATGGGAGAGGAAGAAATCAATAATCTAGCATTGTTTTCCTAGAGAATACAGCAGCTTGAAGATAATTATGCAGCAACAAGTTTCATCAGACTGAGTGCGTAAGAAGCAATATGCCTGCGTACAAGATCGTATCTTTCTGAGTCTCATAAATGGTATAAGAAATTTCCGAGTATATAACATATAAAAACCACAGAAGAAAAGAAAATGCAGCATATTTTGTTCCAAATAGTTGTTGCATGGGCATGTCCTCAATTCAAGCCCCTGCTGATACCCACTTGGTAAGCATTAAAGATATTTTATTGTTTGAGCCCTAAAGCTGAACAATATAGACCATGTTGAGCTGCTTTTCGTGTTCCATAAGTAATCTTGGCTAATCTCCCCGAAGTTAAAATGCAGATAATCTAAAACACTACTTTTCTTACTCTCGGCACGTAATCTGTCTGATTCAGCTTTCGCCAGTAATAAATGCTTCACTTGCTTCCTACAAGCAGCAGTCTGTGGCTCTCTTACCAAAAACGTATTTTTTTGGCCTACGCTTTCCAAGGATTTTCTGACAAAGGCCAACCAGGGGATAGAGAGACCCTTATCGCAGGCCAGATAATTGTTAACTGTGCTCTTTGTTAGTGTGGCACCTTCTGCACTCCAAATAGATAGCCACAGGGAGGGTGGCCGGGCGACTCTGAATAGAGTCAGATAGCCTATGCCCAGCTCCCTGTGGCAGATGAAGTGGGAGGAAGATGCTGAGGCTGATACTAACCTTCTCAGGAAGCGGTTCTCCTCCCTCTGGAGATTTGTAGGAGCACCTAGTCCCCATACACCCACACCATAGGTTGCAATCGGAATGCACTGTGATGGATATATTTGCAGTAAGGGTTTCGGGGGCCTTCCTCCCTTTAATGATGGCAAACTCAGCAGTGACTCAATAGATCTTGAAAATTTTATTCTGCACTGTGCTATGTGCTGAGCCCATGAGCCCGAAATACTGAAATTAATTCCTAATAGGTAAAAGTGCTTATGCTCGTTAAAGTGCTTGTGCCTACAGTAATAGAATATAGTTTTGTGCGCTTTGGACCACAAGACATTAAAAATGATTTAGTAAAATTTGTCGGCAGGTTAAGATTAGCCATAAAATTCACAAAAGAGTGAATTAAGTCACAAATATTTAGGGGTTCTGGCAATTAAAACAGCATCATCCGTGTATAGTAAGGCAGGAAGAGGGGTACCACATACTAGGGGTACATCGGGGTCCTCTTAAGTTCTACACTCAGCTCATTTATGTACATAAACAATGGTGCAAATACACATCCCTGACGGACACCCCATCACTGCTGAATTCGTCGGACACTTCCCCATTATTTCCAAACCTTACACAGTGCACTAATGAGGGATCCATTTTTAAATGAATAAGTATCTGCCATAGTTTTGCCCGGTTTACACAATCGAATGACATCGTTGGATCCATGCAGGCAAGATACAGGTTTGATTGGTTAGCCGCTGTATACTTTCCAATAATCAGTCTAGATTTAGGCATTGCTCTACAGTTCCTATGCCACTCCTGAAACCGTACTGACAATCATTTAAAACATCATTCTCCTTAACCCAATCTGATATTCTATTATCCAATACTCTCCCCAATATTATTGCCGGAATGTCAGTCAAGGATATGGGGCAGTAGCATCTAGGACACGGGTACTCATAGTACGGCCCGCGGGCCGCCAGCGGCCCGGCAAGCCTTCCTTGGCGGCCCGCGGACCTTGCAGACATCGTACCTGTGTTTTTAAAAAAATTTTACAGTGCGTCAGCAAACACAGACTCTGCTCTATGGGGGCCGGGCGATTCCGATAGTCCGATAGTCCGAGTGGAGCTGCAGGGGCGCTAAGAGGTGAAATACAACAAAGCCTCGTTATCATGCAAATGGTCTTTTAAGACCTGTGAAGTACTCGGGTGCGGCTGTGTGCGCGCCCGGGAAGCTGTCTCAGACCGGGCTGCCACACACGCGGGGTGAGGTGACAGAGAATGATAGAGGACAGCAGGGTGTGAGAGCCGGGTGAGGTGACGGAGGGCAGCAGGGAGTGAGAGCCAGGTAAGATGGCAGAGGGTTACAGAGGGCAGCAGGGAGTGAGAGCCGGGTGAGGTGACGGAGGGCAGCAGGGAGTGAGAGCCGGGTAAGATGGCAGAGGGTTACAGAGGGCAGCAGGGAGTGAGAGCCGGGTGAGGTGACGGAGGGCAGCAGGGAGTGAGAGCCGGGTGAGGTGACGGAGGGCAGCAGGGAGTGAGAGCCGGGTAAGATGGCAGAGGGTTACAGAGGGCAGCAGGGAGTGAGAGCCGGGTGAGGTGACGGAGGGCAGCAGGGAGTGAGAGCCGGGTAAGATGGCAGAGAGTTACAGAGGGCAGCAGGGAGTGAGAGCCGGGTGAGGTGACGGAGGGCAGCAGGGAGTGAGAGCCGGGTGAGGTGACGGAGGACAGCAGGGTGTGAGAGCCGGGTGAGGTGACGGAGGGCAGCAGGGAGTGAGAGCCAGGTAAGATGGCAGAGGGTTACAGAGGGCAGCAGGGAGTGAGAGCCGGGTGAGGTGACGGAGGGCAGCAGGGAGTGAGAGTCGGGTAAGATGGCAGAGGGTTACAGAGGGCAGCAGGGAGTGAGAGCCGGGTGAGGTCACGGAGGGCAGCAGGGAGTGAGAGCCCGGGTGAGGTGACGGAGGGCAGCAGGGAGTGCGAGCCAGGTAAGATGGCAGAGGGTTACAGAGGGCAGCAGGGAGTGAGAGCCGGGTGAGGTGACGGAGGGCAGCAGGGAGTGAGAGCCGGGTAAGATGGCAGAGGGCAGCAGGGAGTGAGAGCCGGGTGAGGTGACGGAGGGCAGCAGGGAGTGAGAGCCGGGTGAGGTGGCAGAGGGCAGCAGGGAGTGAGAGCCGGGTGAGGTGACAGAGGGCAGCAGGGAGTGAGAGTCGGGTGAGGTGACGGAGGGCAGCAGGGAGTGAGAGCCGGGTGAGGTGGCAGAGGGTGACGGAGGGCAGCAGGGAGTGAGAGCCGGATGAGGTGACAGAGGGCAGTAGGGAGTGAGAGCCGGGTGAGGTGACGGAGGGTGACAGAGGGCAGGGAGTGAGAGCCGGGTGAGGTGTGCGTTAAGAGCCTGTGATGTGATGCTTCCCGCCAGCCTGTAGTCAGAGAGTTGAGCCAAGGCCAGGGAGCTCAGGCCTGGGAGGGAGACAGAGACGGAGACGGAGAGGGAGACGGAGAGGGAGACGGAGAGGGAGAGGGAGACGGAGAGGGAGAGGGAGAGGGAGACGGAGAGGGAGAGGGAGACGGAGAGGGAGACGGAGAGGGAGACGGAGAGGGAGACGGAGAGGGAGACGGAGAGGGAGACGGAGAGGGAGACGGAGAGGGAGACGGAGAGGGAGACGGAGAGGGAGACGGGGAGGGAGAGGGAGGGAGAGGGAGGGAGACGGAGAGGGAGGGAGACGGAGAGAGAGGGAGACGGAGAGACTGAGAGAGAGGGACACAGAGAGGGAGACAGAGAGACTGAGAGAGGGACACAGAGAGAGGGACACAGAGAGAGGGACACAGAGAGAGGGACACAGAGAGAGGGAGACAGAGAGAGGGAGACAGAGAGACTGAGAGAGAGGGACACAGAGAGAGGGAGACAGAGAGACTGAGAGAGAGGGACACAGAGAGAGGGACACAGAGAGAGGGACACAGAGAGAGGGACACAGAGAGAGGGACACAGAGAGAGGGACACAGAGAGAGGGACACAGAGAGAGGGACACAGAGAGAGGGACACAGAGAGGGACACAGAGAGAGGGACACAGAGAGAGGGACACAGAGAGAGGGACACAGAGAGAGGGACACAGAGAGAGGGAGACAGAGAGAGGGAGACAGAGAGAGGGAGACAGGGAGAGGGAGAGGGAGACAGGGAGACAGAGAGAGGGAGACACAGAGGGAGAGGGAGACACGGAGAGGGAGACACAGAGAGGGAGAGGGAGACACAGAGAGGGAGAGGGAGACACAGAGAGGGAGAGGGAGACACAGAGAGGGAGAGGGAGACACAGAGAGGGAGACACAGAGAGGGAGACACAGAGAGGGAGACACAGAGAGGGAGACACAGAGCGAGGGAGACAGCGAGGGAGACAGAGAGCGAGGGAGACAGAGAGCGAGGGAGACAGAGAGCGAGGGAGACAGAGAGCGAGGGAGACAGAGAGCGAGGGAGACAGAGCGAGGAGACAGAGAGCGAGGAGACAGAGAGCGAGGAGACAGAGAGCGAGGAGACAGAGAGCGAGGGAGACAGAGAGCGAGGGAGACAGAGAGCGAGGGAGACGGACAGAGAGAAACAGGGAGAGAGACAGAGAGAAACAGGGAGAGAGACAGAGAGAAACAGGGAGAGAAACAGAGGGAGAGAGACAGAGAAACAGAGGGAGAGAGAGAGAGAAACAGAGGGAGAGAGACAGAGAGAAACAGAGGGAGAGAGACAGAGAGAAACAGAGGGAGAGAGACAGAGGGAGAGAGAGAGACAGAGGGAGAGAGAGAGACAGAGGGAGAGAGAGAGACAGAGGGAGAGAGAGAGACAGAGGGAGAGAGAGAGACAGAGGGAGAGAGAGAGACAGAGGGAGAGGGAGGGGCAGAGGGAGAGGGGCAGAGGGAGAGGGGCAGAGGGGGAGGGGCAGAGGGAGAGGGGCAGAGGGAGAGGGGCAGAGGGAGAGGGGCAGAGGGAGAGGGGCAGAGGGAGAGGGACCGGGAGGGACAGGGAGGGAGGGAGAGGGACAGGGAGGGAGGGAGACAGACAGAGGGAGACAGACAGAGAGAGAGGGAGGGAGGCAGACAGAGAGGCAGAGACACAGAGGGAGGGAGGGAGGGAGACTGAGGGAGAGAGAGAGATAGATAGAGAGAGGGAGGGAGGGAGAGAGGGAGACAGAGAGAGAGAGGGAGGGAGAGAGGGAGACAGAGAGAGAGAGAGATGTCTATGCCGGGTCCGGTGGCTCAGTGGACGAAGGCGTCCGCTGCAGGGGCCTGTGTTCCACCTCATGGTCACAGTTTTGTTTTGCTCTAGCCCCGCCCCCGCCCCCAATGACCCCGCCCCCACAGGTGCGGCCCTCGGCCACAAACCACACTGTAAATTTGGCCCCCAAGAGAAAGTTTGTGAGTACCCATGATCTAGGATCTACCCTATTACCTTTTTAAAAAATTGGGACAATGGTCGAGGAGGTCCAAGAAGAATGGATCGAGGAGTAATTCAAATTATTACATACATTTGTCATTACGGAGGCCCATAACACACTCGTATTACAATAAATCTCCTTCATCAATTGGGATTCACAATCAATGTGCAAAAATCCCATCTTCAACCCACACAACTGCAACCCTATCTGGGAGCTATCCTAAACACTCAAACAGGTTTAGCCTATCCCAGTGTAACCAGAATTCACAATTTTCAAACACTGCTACTACAATTCCAAAGCAACCAATATCTAACGGTGAGAACTTTCATGCAACTTTTAGGAATGATGGCATCATGCATTGCCATAGTACTGCATGCAAGATTAAACATGCGTCCTCTACAGGAATGCTTAGCACGTCTAAAGAATCGATCACAGGGTCAACTAAAAGATCTAATCTTGGTAGACAGCCGCATCCATCACTCTGCAGTGGTGGAACACCCAAAACTTATCAAAAAGGCAGCCTTTTATCGACCCTGTTCCACAGGTTGTGCTCACAGCGGAATCATCCCTTACAGGATGGGGTGCCCATCTAAAATATCGAACAGTGCAAGGACTCTGGGATACCAAACACAAGAGTCTCCACATCAACTACCTAGGGCTTCTAGCTGTTCATCTAGGGCCAAAAGCATTTCTACCTCACCTGATGGGGAAAGTTGTCCTAGTCCGGACGGACAATATGACAGCCATGTACTATGTACAAAAACGGGGGACGGATGGAGACACACACTATAGTTATCACGCCTCTCTCAGACCATTTGGCTTTGGGAAATACATCACAAAATCCAACTCTGCTAGCAAAACACCTTCCAAGGACGGACAACGAATTTGCTGACCACCTCAGCAGGATGCGGAAACAAGTCCACGAGTGGGAGCTCCACCCCCAAGTTCTCCTCCCATACTTCCACAAATGGGGCTTTCCACAAATAGATCTCTTCGCATTGAGCAGAGAACTCAAAATGCCCAAACTTCGCCTCCAGGTTCCCACACCCTCTAACCAAAGGCAGTGCCCTATGGATGAATTGGTCATGGATATTTACTTACGCTTTTCTGCCTCTCCTTCTTCCATTTCTGGTTCGGAGACTCAGACAAACATCCCTCACCCTTATTCTAGTCGCTCCCACCTGGGCTCGTCAACCGTGGTTCACCATACTTATAGAACTCTCAGTAGTTCCACATCAGAAACTTCGCCTCACCTCAAACCTTCTTACTCAGAACCATGGAAAAATCAGACATCCAACTCCAAGGAGCTCAACCTAGCGATTTGGCTCCTGAAGTCATAGTTTGGATACCTAAATTTACCACCAGATTGCATGACCGTCCTTAAAGAAGCAAGAAAGCCTACCACTAGAGCGAGCATGCTATGCAGCAAAATGGGAAAGGTTTGTTATATATTGTAATAACTAAACCATTGACCTATTAGATGCTTCTGTACAACAAATCATTTGTTATCTATTGCATCTACAACGTGCAGGCCTTGCCTACATATCCATACGCCTACACCTTGCAGTGGTAGCTACATATCTTCAAAACAGACACTTATCTCTATTCAAAGTACCAGTCTTTAAAGCCTTCATGGAAGGCCTTAAAAGAGTAATACCACCGAAAGTTCCACCTGCATGGAACTTTAATATTGTTCTACCAAGACTTACGGGTCCACCTTTTGTACCATTGCAATTCCTTTCTTGGAAGGTTGCTTTCTTGATTGCTATCACTTCACTAAGACGTGTCATTGAGCTTCAGGCACTAACCTTAGAAGAACCATTCTTCCAACTCCATAAAAACAGAGTGGTTCTTCGAACTAACGCAAAGTTCCTTCCAAAAGTTCTCTGCTTTTCATATTAACCATTCAGTTGAGTTACCCGTTTTCTTCCCTCAACCTTATTCAGTAGCAGAGAGAGCGCTACATACATTAGATGACAAAAGAGCATTATTGTATTATATTGATAGAACAAAAGATTTTTGTAAAACAAAACCACTTTTTGTTGCCTTTGCTCCCCCTCATAAAGGAACACCTATCTCTAAATTTGGTATTTCTAGATGAATTGTTAAATGTATCCAAACATGCTATATTAAACCCAAAATAACTTTTTCTATACCTCCTAGAACACATTCTACTCGTAAAATAGGAGCATCTATGGCCTTTTTTTAGAAAATATTCCTATAGCTGACATTTGTAAAGCGGCTACATGGTCTACACCAAACACATTTACCAAACATCGTGTGGATGTATTAGCACGACAACAGGCTAATGTAGGAAAAGCAGTGCTAAAAACACTTTCAAACAACTGCAACGCCCACTGGTTAGCCACCGCTTTGGTAGAGTATTGCTATACAGTCTATGCAAAGCATGTGTATCTACAGCACACATGCCTCGAACGGATTATGTTACCCTGTAAGCATCTGTTCTTGACATGTAGAGCTGTAGATTCACATGCGCCCTCCCTCCTCCCCAGACACCTATGGTGGTTGCAGTTCTTATTATTTACATTATACATGCATGAAAATCTCTGTACCACACTTACTTACACCATTCTCACCCTCTTGCGGGAAAACAATCTAACAATGGAGTCCATGCCCATGCGCACTATCACCGAAAGGAGTCGTCACCATACCTCATGACTGTAAAAGACGACTTTGAAGAAAAACAACTTGCAAACATCCGGACCCAACACTAGATGGCAGGAGTATGCAAAGCATGTGAATCTACAGCTCTACATGGCAAGAACAGATGCTTACAGGGTAAGTAACATAATCCTTCTGTTTATTGAAACAGGCCAATAATATTTAATATCTCTAGAAAACGTTGCGTATTCATTCCTTTAATTTGTTGAAATAGTTTAGAACTCTCCACCAGTAAGGACCTTCATTATTCAGTTTCAGTTCTAGCCAGAACAGATACAGCTTGAAACTCCCAGTGCAGTTCTACTTAAATTGGTGTCTACCTGTGTTCCTTTTTTAATGCACCCCAGCCCTCACTAGCATACTTAGTTGTCTCCCTTCTCTTTCTGTCAAATCCTATTAATAGCTTGTGTATATTTAATGGAGCTCTTCGGAGAGCCATCATTTCTGATCTAGAATAAGGGGCCACTTATTTTATGCTTTTCTACCAGTGTTGGGTCGCTGTGAATAGGCACAAATATATGGTCACCTGCTTGTGGTCTATGCCCAACTCTCTGAGGATATATTTTTTGTGCGAGCCAAATTTCACAGAATTCAGACAGATTTTATTCAATTTGCTTTGTTACACCATAAAGCCTCTTTTCTCCGATGCTCTGACGTGACTCTTCAGCTTCGTGTTTTCGCTTAATTTTTCTCATGGCTGCTTCCTGCCCCATGAAGGTACTCTCTAGTCCTTGTGTACCTATTTCCTAGTTTCGAAGGCTGTGACCCCTCTGTGAGAAAGTGCCTTCTTTCTGCATGGTTGCCCCCACTTTTTGCTGAACTGCTGATGTGCTTTGACCGAGTGTATCCTGGGCTCCTGCCAAACAGGTGCCCAGGGCCTATGCTCTTTCCCTAAAACTGCATTCACGACCAAACCCAATTGGCACTCTGGCCACAGGTCAGTCCCTGGTAAATGGCACCACAGGTACCCAGGGCACTGTGACCAGGGAAGGCCTCTATGGGCTGCAGCACTTATTGTGCCACCCTTAGAGGCCCTCTACCTTTACACTCGCACACTGCCTTTGCAGGCTGCGTTTTTTGGTGCAGAACAAAGTGAAGAGTCGACATGGCACACATCCCTGTGTGCCATGCCTACAACCCACTGCCCAGGCATAGATCAGTCACCCCTCTAGCTAGGTGCACTATACCAGTGGTGAGGGTACAGGTGCATGAGCTCTGTACCCCTACAGTGTATAAGTCAATTCTTAAGCATTGTAAGTGCAGTGCTGCCATTAAGAGTACATGGTGCTGGGAGTTTGTCATTACGAACTCCACAGTACCATAATGGCTGCACTGAAAACTGAGAAGTTTGGTATCAAACTTCTCAGCACATTAAACTCACACTGATGCCAGTGTGCGATTTAATGAAAAATGCACACAGAGGGCATCTTAGAGATGCCCCCTGAAAAACGACTTACCACTAGTGTCCAGGCTGAGTGGCTGCTTTCAGCTGCCACCACCAGACATGTTTCTGGACCCCTGGGTCGAGAGCCTGCTGCTCTCTGGGGCCTGAAACAATGCACATCCTGGGACGAGGTGCCAAGCCTCCTCCCCCAGGATGGGCAGGGTCCACGAAGGGAAGCTTCAAAGGCTTGCCGCCTTTGTGAGTTTCCCCAGGCCACTTGCTCCTTCCAGCAACTGGTACCCACTGGTTCTGACCCCCACTTTGGGCGGGACAACCGGCGGGAAAACCAAGTGAGGAAGGGAGGTGTGCCCACCTCTGCCAACTCCACCCCTCAGGTGGGGGAGGCGCGGTTAAGCACAACTCTCAGTCCCCACCATCTTGCAGATGGGGGGGACCCAGCCAACCAGGGTGAGGCTTATGCCCCCTCCCACTGGAGGGTGGCATAATAGGGGGTGTACCCACTCCAGGGAAGGGACCCATTGGTCCCAACCTTTTACCTACCTGTAACGCCCCTCCATCTAGTATTTAGGGGCACCCCTGAACCTTGCTTCCTCAGACAAGAAACCAGAAGAAGAAAAGAAGGACCGAACAGCCGTGCTGAAGCTAAGAAGAGGACGACGCCCACTGACTTGGCACCAGCCCTACCGGCCTGTCCCCACCTCAAACCTGCAGAAGCGAAACTCCGGTGTGTCCTGCAGCCAGCAGCCTCAAGAACACCGAGGACCTGCCCTGCCTTTAAAAGAAAATACTCTGTCTCCCGTGAACACCTGATTTGTTCACCCACAGACTCCAGGTCCGGCAAAGTCAGCGAGTCTGCACCCGACGCCCACTGGCCGAGTTCGAGTGACCCAACACCAAGAGGAGGTCTCCCTGGCGATCCTGACCCGAGATCCGGTGACCCCTGACCTGCCTCCAGCCAACACCTGCACCCTCAAACCGGAAGGTCCCCCTAACCGCAACCAAGAGCTGGTGAGAAGATCCGACCATAAAAGGCACCCCTGCACTAGACGCCCCACGGCCCTGGGTGGTCCAACCGACGGTGCCTAAACAACCCCCAGCATCCCAACTTACCTCTCCAAGTGGTGGTCGCACCCTGAATACCTTCGTCCCTGAGCCTGCAGCGTATTTGCAAACCGGAGACTCCCCCGTTGAAAGCTACAGGGCGCCCTATGCCAAAACAGCACTCTGCAACCGGCCGCCCCAGTGCCGCTGAGGGTGCACCTTTTGTGCTGGCTTGAACCCCCATTCGCCCTGGGCTTAAGACCAGGAGCTTTGCTCCCACAACCCAAATGGCCTGCTCTTATGCAGCCACCAACCTGAGGCCCTCTTTCCCCCATTGGATAACATCTTTGACCCTGGGGGACCCCTGAGTCTAACCCCAGAATACCAACTCCCACAACCGAATACTTACCTTTGAACCGATAACCCTATTTTTCTCCATAGGATAACCGACTGTTTTTCTGTGAAAAGTTTCTAAGTGTGGAGTTGGAAAATCTATGAAACCCTTTACTTACCTGTTAACAGGAAATGTCCCAGTGCAGTATCCAGGTATACTGCACTGTGTAAGAAAAGTAATCTGTAAAGCAATCTACTCGAGATTCTACTAAAAAGCCAATACAAAGTATATGTACAGTATTTCAAAAGCATTGCATTACTAGTAGCTCTACTGTAATCACATCAAAGTGCATATACAATTGCAATTCAAACTGTTTACAAACTGCATTACTACTGTAAAGTACTTATTGCTTACCTGTGCCAGGCTTGTTTGGTTCTAGAAAATAAAATAACTAAAAGAATATTTATATACAAAACCAATTGGTCTGAAGTTCAGTCTTTGAGTGTGTGATATCATTTGCTGATTGAGTGTGTACAACAAATGCTTAACACTACCCTCTGATACAGCCTTACTGCTCGACCACACTACCACAAATAGAGAGTTAGGTGCTATCTACTTTTACCTCTGCCTACCTTTGGGGTTCTACTGGACTCTGTGCACACTCTATCTCACTTTGGTATAGTATATACAGAGCCAGCTTCCTACACCCTCCTGCTACAATTTTTGTTTATATAGTTTCAGACCCCCATGTTTACTGCACCTTCCTTGTCTTTATCGCGATTCAGAATTTATCAAAGTACTTCCATCTGTTATGTTGGCGGGAAGAGATGAGAAATATTACAGAATGTGACTCCTTTCCAGCACAGTGTGAGAAATATGCTGTGTTGAGGTTTCTTAAACATTAATTGCTGGTTTTGTACCTTTCTGTTTGCTGATCTATGATGAAGTATTGTCCTCCTTGATCACATTCCAGAATGTGTGGAAAAGTTTGTGTAAAATGTGTTGGGGTCTGTTCCACACAGCAATGCCTGTACATTCTACATGGTAAAAATGAATGTGCTGAAATGTTTTTTTTGGTGCTTATTAAACTTTTACAATGTTTTACAGGTTGGTGAAGATTTCAGCGCAATATTATGACATGGGCAATTTCCCCCAGTGTGAAGCAAAGAGGCAATTGGAGCGTATTATTGTCAAGTTTCAGTCCAAGGAATACACTCAGTACTAAACATATGAACATTTGAGTTACTCTAAGGACTGCTTTGAGCGATGAATGGACTGTGTTCACGTTGTGCTCGACATGGTGGTTCAGACATGGCCTTTATTTGCAAGCTTTTTAATTTTTTTTCTTTACAGTGAATATTCCATTTTGATTTCATAAATTAAACATTTACGGCTCCTTTTTACGTTTGACACTGTAGCTCATACTGGAAATGTCAATCAATGTTTTACAGTTTATTGGAAGTAGTTCTTCAAATAACGATGTTATAAACATTTCTCTAGAAATGTTTGAAAATACTTCTGAAACGTGATTAATCGACCATGTTATGCATGATCGTTGTAATTGTTGACATTCCTTTTAGAAGTCGTGAAATGTTAAAACTTGTGCTTCTATAAACACAACCTTCAGTCTCCATACAGAGACATTGACTTCAATAAAGTCTATTTATACTAATTTTGTAAAATCATTTGTGTCCGATATTTTTACACATCTCAGGGAATTTTATTAGTTAGTTTTGCAAATCTTAAATTCATGAATGTATAGGTTGTCTATCGAAACCTTTTTCAAGTTTACCACGCTTCAACCAGTGGCCTTTGTGGCATCAGACGTATGAGCACTTTTTGAACATGTTAGACAAAATAAAAATTTAAATCAGTCTACAACTAAGCGCACAGCTCGCAATTCTCCCCTACCGAAAGACGCTTCACTGACAAAAGAGTTGGGAAGAAGGCGACTACTTTTCAATTAGTGACTCAAGCAATATATGCAGTCAGAGAAGGCAAAGTAAATAATTGCTCCTCCTGTTAGTTTATCGGGTGGACTCATGGCCTGTTACGGCATAGGGGGATGAACAGCTAACAGATTTGTTGACTACTGCCTGAGATACTGAGCAGTTATGTCGTAACAGTGTGAATTGCTAGACCACAGCTGTCATAGAGTTTTCGGAAGGTGCTTCCCTTGTAGACTATGTCAATACAATCCATGTACGCGTCTCATTCCGTGATTGTAAATCCATTTGTTGTATTCAAATCATGGTGCATTCCGTAGTTATCCCCCCCATGGTCTTGTTTCCTAAAAGTTATTGGAATATTCATGATCATTATATTCCAGAGGCATGGATGAGTTTTCACAGCTTACACACCTGTGGCATTGTGTTTAGCTCTATCAGTGCTCATCTCTCGGAGCACCCGCTTGGCAGCATAAGTGTGTATATATATATATATATATATATATATATATATATATATATTCCGCTCCCAACTCCATCGGGTAATCGTACCCGTAACAGATGACAGCACTCGCGGGGGAGAGTTCCGAAAGGTTTAATCACAAACTCGGGGCACACAAGACTCGTTTCGGCACATAGCCTTTGTCAATATTTGCACGAAACGCCGCAGCCATCATTGCTTTTTCATATACACAAACACATCATTGGTATCCGGTACAGAAACTGAAAAAGGACAATTCAGCAAAGATGACAACAACACTAATGAAAGTTCGGCCATCTTTGAATAACCAAAGCGGAGCTACAATGCAGTAAATACGACATTTAGTAAACCATTGAACATTCGGTTACTCTTCATATGGGATCATAAAGCCCTGAATGGGCTAAATCAATTAAAGCCGGATATCCGAATATAATTAATAAATCCCTCATGAGCTGTAAAACTATAGCCTGTTGTCATAGATAGTTCAAAATCTCGCCCATAAATGGGCCAATATCTTTTCATTTTACCGGAATAACCATGCTTTAACATCTTTCAAATCATTAAATCATTTAAATCAATAGGCATCAACATTAGCGCAAAAAAATCATCATTATAAAAATACATTGTTTCATAATTAATTCAAATCAAGTGGATAGGAAGAGATTCATAGTTTAAAAAATGGTATTAGCACTACCAAAGTAGGAAGACCACCTTCAAATGACAAATACAAAGTACTCATAAAACAGTATTAACCTAGATGTACAGAGAGCTCCTCACTGCTATTCAGACCCAAAGGACTCTTACTCTGCAGGTCTATTATATAGCGTGATTCCAAGTGTCTTAATCTCTGTATCCTGTCACCTCCCCTAGGATTAACTGGCACATGATCTAGGCAAAAATATGTCAATAGGTCCCTGTTCCGACAATGTACTTTATTGTAATGTCTCGCTACAGGGTACGACTCGTCAACATTATTAATCGCCCTCATATGTTCTAATATCCGTATCTTAACCGGATGGATTGTGCTTCCGATATAACGAAGCCCACATGGACAAACCAGACAGTATATGGCATATGGGGTGGTGCAAGTAAGAAACTTGGCGATCTTTTTAGGTGTACTGAGTCCAGGGACATCATACGACAAAGTCCGTTTACTCTTTTTGCAGGCTTTGCACTTCCCACACGGATAAAATCCATTAAGTGCTTTAAAAGATGTTCTAGTGGGCTCTACATCATGATAACTGTGAACCAGGTGATCTCTCAATGACCTGGCTTTCCTAAATGTAACTAAAGGGTTAGGTGGTAAATCATCCTTTATAATGTTGTCAGTGAGCAGAATATGCCAATTCTTACGCAATATCCTCTTCAGCTGGTTAGCATTCTCAGAAAAAGTAGTAATCATCCGAAAAGCCCCATTATCGGACTTTTGGATATCCTTATCCATCAATAAATCCCCTCTTCGGATACTATTGACCCTGGATAGAGCACGTGACAGAACCGCTTCGCTATAGCCTCTCACTCTAAAGCGTTGCATACTTGTTTTAGCTGCCTTCTGGAATTCTAAGTCACTGGTATTATTCCTCTTAAGTCCAGGGACATCATACGACAAAGTCCGTATGCCAGTGGCACAGTGAACCGCATTATCACAGAACGAGGGGGATAAGGGGCACGAACATTTTAGCTGTGTTACACAGCTATTATTAATTTACAATATGTTTTGCGAATCGGAACGAAGAGAAGCAGCCCAGAACATCTTTAAAAAGTGCGATGGCACCAACAAAGCTGCAAACACAAACGGGGCTCTGCCGACTCCTAATTTGGCCTCTAAATTCTCCGCTCTAGAACGTCTCTATGAGCGGGAGATTAGAAAATGGTGGGAGGCAACCTCTCTGCAAAATTATATAGAGGTGGGCAGAGTCCCGAGAGGCCTTCGGATATACACGGTCCCGGCCTACGAGAATCCGGATCCCTTGCTGTTGGATGCGTGGGTGGAACACACAGCCCAGTCCTGCAAGGGAATGCTGGAAATACTAGTTAGGTTCGCCTGGAGTGATCGTGAGAAGGCTTTGTTGCTAATCAAGGAATTGGAAGAGGAATTACTCAAAGAAGATGACCAAACTAAACTGGAAGAAAAACGGGAACAGATGAAAAAAAGATTGAAAGCTTATGAACATAAGATCAAGCAGCGTAAAGAAGAAAAGTTTGATCGGGACGAGAAAGACTATAGCCAAGGCAGAATACTGACTTTCGCTAGAAAATATGATAATCCCAGGAAAGAGCTAAGGCAAACAACAACGCAACCATTGGCGGCTGCCCCAGACACCTCAGAATCGGAGGCAACGGGAGATGAGTCTTCAAGTGAAGATGGTGGCAGTGGATTATCAACGAATGCACCTCCTTTTTACGAGGAATTCAGACTGATCAGGAAACAGCAATTGCAGGGAGGCAGAGGCAAGCCTCCGGAACGGACAGTAAGAGGAAGACGAGGCGGGGGGCAGGGGCCAAAAAAAACGAAGGCTCGCCACCCGTAACCCGCAGCAAGAAGTTCTTCAACGAAAGGAACTGAAACAAGATAATTTGACAATCAATTTGACACCTAAAGTCCTGACTACAGAGGAGGAATCGATTTTAAAACTAGGTCTCTCATTCTGCCCACAAAAGAGCATGGAATTTACTCAAACAAGGACAGATCTGTTTAAGTTTACTCGTAAGTTGAAATTACACAAATATTTTAAGTTGAAACCATCTATAACTAAACAAACATTCAGGTCTTTCAAGAATTGAGACGGACAATCTAACTGGTAACGATATTACGGCTTTGAAAACATTGGAAAGTTTGAGGACAGAGACCACTGAAATTGAAGATCAGAGTATCGGTACCACACAATTAGTGGCCCAATTAGAAATCCTACAAAGTGGAGTGATGAGTCCATTTAAACCTGCATCAGTATTTCTCCCACAAATGGCCACTGATGCTATTGACACTTTCTCAGAAGCCGTGATAAAAGATCGAACACGCTTACGGAATGACAACAAATACAATAAAAGATCAACTAATTTCTCTAAACCGCAACAACTGGCATTGAATGAACTGTCAAGATACCTCTATGATTTGCAAGCCTTCTGACAAAGGCGGCAACATTGTTTTGCTTACTAAAGATCAGTATGAAAAAGAGGCATATCGTCAACTGAATGATGCCTTTTGCTATGAAAGAACTAATGAACAGACGTACAATCAAAGCATCACTGATTACCATTTGCTGATTTCCTCTTGGTATAAAAGGAATATGCTGGACTCTGAGGAATATTTATTTCTACGATGCTTAAATCCTATTATTCCTACATTCTATTACCTGCCAAAGGTCCATAAAGACATCAAGAACCCCCCAGGGAGACCTATTGTTGCCTCACAAGGCAGCTTAACGGAACATCTATGTATATTGATTTTTTTTATTTCCCAACATGTGATTAAATTGAAATCTTACTTAAAAGATACGAAGGATTTCCTTACATACATAGATAAAATTGAATGGAAGGAGGGTTTTTGTCTAATAGTACTTGATATTACTAGTCTTTACACCTGTATTGCACATACTGATGGGCTGAAAGCTATACAATTCTTTCTAGAGTCCCGTGCTTTGAAGTATTACGTACACAGCAGCATGATACTTGAATTTGTAAGCTTTTGTTTGACTCACAACATATTTATGTTCCAGAATCAGCTATTTAGACAAACGTCTGGAACCGCGATGGGCACCTGCTTCGCCCCCAGCTACGCAAACCTTTTCATGGGCTGGTGGGAGGAGCAGGTGGCCTGGGCGGGACCCAAACAAATTTGGAACAAAAAGATAATGGCATGGCATCGTTATATCGATGAACTTTTTATTGTGTTTGACGGTTCCCCAGATTTGGCACGGTCATACATAGAAACATTGAATTGTAATGATGTTAATCTGAGATTTACAGGTGAAGTGAGTACTGAGGAGGTCAATTATCTAGATCTCACAGTTTATATATCAGGGGGACAACTGCAAACTAAACTCTACAGAAAAACAACTGCAGGCAATTCAACGCTTTCCGCAGCTAGCAGTCATCCTAAGAAACTCATTAACAGTATCCCCTATGGGGTGCTGTTAAGACTTAAGAGGAATAATACCAGTGACTTAGAATTCCAGAAGGCAGCTAAAACAAGTATGCAACGCTTTAGAGTGAGAGGCTATAGCGAAGCGGTTCTGTCACGTGCTCTATCCAGGGTCAATAGTATCCGAAGTGGGATTTATTGATGGATAAGGATATCCAAAAGTCAGATAATGGGGCTTTTCGGATGATTACTACTTTTTCTGAGAATGCTAACCAGCTGAAGAGGATATTGCGTAAGAATTGGCATATTCTTCTCACTGACAACATTATAAAGGATGATTTACCACCTAACCCTTTAGTTACATTTAGGAAAGCCAGATCATTGAGAGATCACCTGGTTCACAGTTATCATGATGTAGAGCCCACTAGAACATCTTTTAAAGCACTTAATGGATTTTGTCCGTGTGGGAAGTGCAAAGCCTGCAAAAAGAGTAAACGGACTTTGTCGTATGATGTCCCTGGACTCCGTACACCTAAAAAGATGGCCAAGTTTCTTACTTGCACCACCCCATATGCCATATACTGTCTGGTTTGTCCATGTGGGCTTCGTTATATCGGAAGCACAATCCATCCGGTTAAGATACGGATATTAGAACATATGAGGGCGATTAATAATGTTGACTAGTCTTACCCTGTAGCGAGACATTACAATAAAGTACATTGTCGGAACAGGGACCTATTGACATATTTTTGCCTAGATCATGTGCCAGTTAATCCTAGGGGAGGTGACAGGATACAGAGATTAAGACACTTGGAATCACGCTATATAATAGACCTGCAGAGTAAGAGTCCTTTGGGTCTGAATAGCAGTGAGGAGCTCGCTGTACATCTAGGTTAATACTGTTTTATGAGTACTTTGCATTTGTCATTTGAAGGTGGTCTTCCTACTTTGGTAGTGCTAAGACAATTTTTTTTTAACTATGAATCTCTTCCTATCCACTTGATTTGCATTAATTATGAAACAATCTATTTTTATAATGATGAATTTTTTTGCGCTAATGTTGATGCCTATTGACTTAAATGATTTAATGATTTGAAAGATGTTAAAGCATGGTTATTCCGGTAAAATGAAAAGATATTGGCCCATTTATGGGCGAGATTTTGAACTATCTATGACAGGCTATAGTTTTACAGCTCATGAGGGATTTATTAATTATATTCGGATATCCGGCTTTAATTGATTTAGCCCATTCAGGGCTTTATGATCCCATATGAAGAGTAACCGAATGTTCAATGGTTTACTAAATGTCGTATTTACTGCATTGTAGCTCCGCTTTGGTTATTCAAAGATGGCGGAACTTTCATTAGTGTTGTTGCCATCGTTGCTGAATTGTCCTTTTTCAGTTTCTGTACCGGATACCAATGATGTTTGTGTATATAAAAAAGCATTGATGTGCTGCGGCGTTTCAGTGCAAATATTGACAAAGGCTATGTGCCGAAACGCGTCTTGTGTGCCCTGAGTACGAGTTTGTGATTAAACCTTTCGAACTCTCCTCGCGAGTGCTGTCATCTGTTACGGGTACGATTACCCGATGGAGTTGGGAGCGGAATATTAAGGCGGGAACACCCCCGCTTGACGTGCACCCGTTCAAGAGTGCAACTGGCTGGTGTTTTGGAGCTGAAATATATATATATATATATATATATAATTACCTACTGGCAGTCGCCAGTAGGTAGTTATAGTTAGGACCTATTTTCCATAGGAAATTCACAACATTCTATTTCCAATAACTTTGGCGCCAGTTGGTGAATCTTCGCGAAATTTTCAAAACTCGTGGGGCGCTCCGGTCTGCTCCTATCCTGGAAGTTTCGGGGTGATTCGGCAAGCGGGGGCCGAGAAAATAGGGGGGCCCCCAAAACGTGTTTTCCCCATGCAATTTTCCATAGGAAACTTTAGACACGGCTACAGCCCGAACTGCTGAACGGAATTACACCAAATTTGGCAAAGATGTAGTTCTTGGTTCAGAAAGAACCCTTTTGTTAAATGGTGTAAATCCGTTCAGTAGTTCCTGAGAAATTTGAAAAAGAAAACATATCGATATCTGGGCGGAGCCTAACCACACATGTCATCGTGAGATCTGATTGGCTGTCAGCACTTCATCCTGGAATTGCTGGCAGCAATCTTGGGACCAATATAAATGATAGTACCCCATTGAAATGCATTGTAGTGAATCGAAGATTTTGAGGGTTACCAAAAGGAGAACTATAAAGGGTGATAACAGACTTTAGTTACATTAGAATTCATTTGTTGATGGTACCATACTAATTTCAGGAATTGTGGTTTGTTCTAAGGTGATCTTACCCTGTGAAAAACCTTCTGCTGGGATATCATGAATCATGTTTGAGAGAACTATTTTCACATGCTTGTCCCATAGAGTTTTGGAAGGTGCTCCAGAAGCTAAAATGAGAGCATATTTTCTGTAAATTCACATTATCTTTCTCAGTCATGTGAGAATGAAGTCTGACATTCTCAGTAAAACATGTACATCCAACAAGGGCAGAGACTATCAGTTGATTCCTTTGTGTTCTACTGCAGCTTCCCAGAGTGTTCTAGAGAACAACTAGAGCGCTAAGTCTTACTTATGACAAAAGTATGGCACACCTGAAGCCATCTTGATTGGAATAAACTGGTAACTCTTAAAACATTTAATTTAAAAAGGAACAAAATGAGGGGGTTCATTTTGTCACAGAAATTATGGTTAGTGCTGTAGAAAGAAAATTTAGGACATGTTTTAAGTGAGATCTCAAATCCTCTTCTATTTCATTATAAAATTCTGACATGCAGACTGAAACAATCACTTTCAATACCAGCAGTAGACTTCCAGTTAACTCCCTGGTGAGCAGTAGCTTTACTACTGTGATCTAATGAACAACTAGAGTGCTAACATTCTGATTTTATGGCAAATATGTGACACATCTGAATGCCTTCTTTATGGAATCAAAGTAAAAACTGAAAGCATTTCCTACTGAGGAGACTGCAGTAAATGACAATTAGGAAACTTCATGACAAATAAGTCTCCCAAGATGGCCACCAGAGAAAAAAGAGCCCAAATGTAGCACAAATATCACCCAGATGTAGCCCACATATAGCCCAATGACAGAAGTGTGCAAAACACTTTTTATTTTTAGTTTTTCTGCAGTTTTATATAGTGCAAACTGGTCAGGTATTGGAGCGTTACATCTTACTTGGACCACTTATTGCGTATTTTGCACGTAAGTACATGAGATTGATCTTGCGAAACATTGAACTTTATGATTCTGTTAACCTGAAGTTGCTCTGAACCGGGCTTTGTAACACCCGCTTTTACCTACTGGTTTTAATTAATTCTCACTGTATTGTATTAGGAAAGAGGATTTACTGTTTTTATGTACACTTTTATGATCTATGTTTCTAAATCAGATCAAATAAAGTTTAATGAATTCTATGGCAGGACGGAGGCGAGGATTATGCATATCTTTCCTCACTTTATTTGCATAGCAGTTCAAAGAAAACGTAACACAACAATCATTAAACAAAAGACTACACAACCCATGAACCATTAGGGGTAGTCTCCAAGGCAACTATAGTCCAATCATATCACAGTCCATCGTATATAATATCGTGACGTCCCTTCCGCTTCCTCTTTCTTCACTGCTTGTCAGTTAAGTGCATTCCTTACATTCTTGGCTTAATCTGACGTTGTTGCTGTTTGTATAGCGGTTTCTTGTGCACGTTATTAGCATTATTGCCTTGGTATTGTTTCATATTCCCTGCGCAGCAGGCTCTTGCCCGAGCGCGTTCTCCCCCTTGCAGTTTCTCCCGCTGTGTGCTCTGCGCGCGGTGAGATCCTGTCAGGCGCGTCTGGTCCGAGTGAGGCAGCTCCGTTGAGCGCTCCCGCTGGTCTTTACGCGCGTTTGGGAATCCGGTCACTCCTTTAGTGTCCGCTGATTCCCGACCAACCTCGCCAATTTTGACACCGCTACGAGGTGATTTCCCCACACGGCCACGTTAGTGACCAGCGCCACCTGGTGGTGGTAATTGGTATTGCGCCTCAGTCTATTCTTATAACAGCTTCGGGGAAAGTCCAGCTGTTGGAGCACCGGCGAGGGGGCTGCCTTAAGGATTTTAAGGGCATTTGTTCTGTGCTCACACCCTCTGCTATCATGTCTTCTCCAGAAGACCATTTTTACTCCTACTACCAGGAAGTGGAGGAGGAATGGCCCCCCAACTTCTCCCTCCAGCAGTGGACCAAGCCCTCTCTCTGGCTATTTCTAGGGCGCTGGCTCCTCTTAGGGATCAGGTTGATAAGCTGGTGAAAAGCATCCCTGGGGTGTTCAGTGACCCAGATCTGGTGGTGGCGGGTCCCAGTAGCTCCCAGATGGGGAATAAAAGGGCCGTTGAGCATAACGCGGGGCACTTGGAAGGATTTCATAAACTTACGGAGACCTTCCTCAAGATTGCGCGAACGCTAAAACATGCACCCTGCCGGGAGGAGGAGGGGCCCGGAGAAAATTGCGACACTGTCACCACTATTGTAGACCCCGATGGCGGGTTTCCCTTAGAGGGAGAGGGTGTATCGGAGGACGATTTCTCCTCCGATGAGGATAAGGACTCGGGCGTCCCTGGCGTCCAGAGTCCCACTCCTCTCAGTCCCCGGTTGGGGACGGGGTCCACTCGGACATGTTCGAGCCTACCCAAATTTACCATCCTAGGTCGGCGGAGTGGACACCTGACGCCAAAGTGGCAGAGTATGTGGTGGGGAAAATCCATCAACCCCTTGAAAGGGAGGTCAGGAATAGGATGAGGGGAGAATGCCCCAGGCCCTCACTGAAGGGGAAGGTGGCACACACGCCTGAAATTGATGAGAAGCTATGTACCTTTTTCTCCAAGTATATGAGGGATCCCAAGAAAGGAATTGATGGGTCTTGGACGTGGTAGGGCCCTTGACCCAAATTATTCAATTGACGGAGCGTTCCAAAGAGTCAGGATCCCCTTTGTCCATGGATATTGTGGCTGGTTGGGCGCACTACCCTAAACCCTCAAACACTATCCCCTCCACTACCCAAACACCACTGCACTACCCTAAACCCTAAAACACTATCCCCAGCACGACACCCTACACTACCCAAACATAACTGCATTACCCTAAACCCTAAAACACTACCACCAGCACGACTATCTACACTATCTAACACCACTGCACTGCCCTAAACCCTAAATCTACCCACAGCACAACCCCCTACACTACACAAACATCACTGCACTACCCTAAACCCTAAAACACTACCCCCGGCACGACCCCCTGCACTACACAAACACCACTGCGCTACCCTAAACCCTAAATCTACCCCCAGCATGACTCCCTACACTACACAAACACCACTGCACTACCCTAAACCCACCCCCAGCATGACCCCCTACACTACACAAACACCACTGCACTACCCTAAAACACTACCCCCAGCATGACCCCTTCACTACCCAAACACAACTGCACTACCCTAAACCCAAAAACACTACCCCCAGCACGACCCCCTACACTACCCAAACACCACTGCACTAACCTAAACCCTAAAACACTATTCCCAGCACGACTCCCTACACTACCCAAACACCACTGCACGACCCTAAACCCTAAAACACTAGAACCCAGCACGACCCCCTACAGTACACAAACACCACTGCACTACCCTAAAACACTACCCCCTACACTACACAAACACCACTGCACTACCCTAAAACACTACCCCAGCACGACCCCCTACACTACCCAAACACCACTGCACTACCCTAAACCCTAAAACACTACCCCCAGCATGACCCCCTACACTACCCAAACACCACTGCACTCCCCTAAACCCTAAAACACTAGAACCCAGCATGACCCCCTACACTACCCAAACACCACTGCACTACCCTAAACCCAAAACACTACCCCAGCACTACCCAAACACCACTGCACTACCCTAAACCCTAAAACACTACCCCCAGCATGACCCCTACACTACCCAAACACCACTGCACTCCCTAAACCCTAAAACACTAGAACCCAGCATGACCCCCTACACTACCCAAACACCACTGCACTACCCTAAACTCAAAACACTACCCCAGCACTACCCAAACACCACTGCACTACCCTAAACCCTAAAACACTACCCCCAGCATGACCCCCTACACTACCCAAACACCACTGCACTACCCTAAACCCTAAAACACTACTCCCAGCACGACTCCCTACACTACCCAAACACCACTGCACTACACTAAACCCTAAATCTACCCCCAGCATGACCTCCCACACTACACAAACACCACTGCACTACTCTAAACCCTAAAACGCTACCCCCAGCATGACCCCCTACACTACCCAAACACCACTGCACTACCCTAAACCCTAAAACACTAACCCCAGCATGACCCCCTACACTACCCAAACACCACTGCACTACCCTATACCCTAAAACACGACCCCCTACACTACACAAACACCACTGCACTACCCTAAAACACTACCCCCAGCACGACCCCCTACACTACCCAAACACCACTGCACTACCCTAAACCCTAAAACACTACCCACAGCATGACCCCCTACACTACCCAAACACCACTGCACTACCCTATACCCTAAAACACGACCCCCTACACTACACAAACACCACTGCACTACCCTAAAACACTACCCCCAGCACGACCCCCTACACTACACAAACACCACTGCACTACCCTAAAACACTACCCCCAGCATGACCACTACACCCAGCATGACCCACTACACAAACACCACTGCACTACCTTAAACCCCTACACTATACAAACACCACTGAATTACTCTAAACCCTAAAACACTACCCCCAGCACGACCCCCTCACAACACAAACACCACTGCACTACCCTAAACCCTAAAACACTACCCCCAGCATGAACCCCTACACTACCCAAACCACTGCACTACCCTAAACCCTAAAACACTACCCCCAGCACTACCCCTACACTACACAAACACCACTGCACAACCCTAAACCACTACCCCAGCACTACCCAAACACCACTGCACTAACAACCCTAAAACACTACCCCCAGCATGAACCCCTACACTACCCAAACCACTGCACTACCCTAAACCCTAAAACACTACCCCAGCACGACCCCCCTACACTACCCTAAACCACTACGCCCTACACCACCCAAACACCACTGCACTACCCTAAACCCTAGAAAAGAAACCCCCATGCCCAATCCCCCTTACCTCTCACTCCTCGTGGTTCCTGCTTCACGTCGTCTGAGGGGCGGTGCACGTCGTTGTGAGGAAACAGAACAGCCTCTGTTTCCTTACGACATGGATCGTCTACACGTTTTTTTAGAACGCATGGTCATTTACCATACATACCTTTACAACAAAATTCGTTGTAAAGGCATGCGTGGTAAATGACCATGCGTTCTAAAAAATGTGTAGTAATGACTTCGTGATGTACAACGCTTGCGTGGTAATGCATGCGTTGTAATGGTATCGCAAAGTAAAAAAGTCGTTGTAACAGCTGTTTACCGATAAAAGCTGGCCCCTGTTCTTCAGTGAGACGTTTATTTGATTAATTAGGAGGAAGGAATGTGGTTTTTTTACAGAAAAGTGCATTCCCAGCTGTTGTATTGTGAAAGTGTCCGCGTGGCCTGGTTTCACTTCCGGTGAGAGTGGAAGAGTCTGTTTGGATCTAAAGGAGTTCTGTTGTTGGACGGGGCCGGCGCGACATGTCATCAGAAAACATAGCTAATGGAAAGCGTCCTCCCTGAAGTGTGGAGCAGTGCCATGAGAGGTCAACGAGTGTGCGTCCCACCGCAGTATGACCGTACCGCGTGACCCATGTGCCGCCTCCAGGGTACGGGAGGCAGAAGCGGCATCGCAGGTCCTCTTGAAGACCGTTGTAGCACTAATTCTACATTTTGGTACGAGGGCATTTTAACTTCGTTGTTCCTGCCAGATACAAAGAGAAGATCCTGTGTTATTCAGTGCCCTCGTTACCTTTTTTGTGGGTTGTGGTGCTTGTCACTTCGCTGCCCCGCCGGTGCACACGACTGGGCACCCCACCTCGTGTGCAATCTGCAGGGCCTCTGCCCTCGGATCACTGGTTTCGGTTTCTGGAGTGGCAATATAAACAGTTGCTCCCAAAGGACTAGCCTGAACACTTAGGTGAATATCCCCTGCACCAGCATTCCACGGAAATTCTTTCCTAGCTCTCCCACGTCAACGAGGACGTCATAATAGCACGGCTCCGCTCGCGACACCGTATGACGTCATCGGAGCCGTAAGAGGACCTCGTCGGCGTGCTGACGTCAGTTCCACCCATTTTTTCCGTGCCACCGAGGCAAACAGGGGACCGAGACATTTTCACATGTATACATAGTATAATCAATATATATATATTCACTGAAAAAACCATAGTTTTCAGGCACGTTATAGTTAGAAATTAGCATTTAAAAACCTTAGAAATTCACTGAAAAAACCATAGGTTTCAGGCACGTTATAGTTAGAAATTAGCATTTAAAAAACCTTAGAAATTCACTGAAAAAACCATAGGTTTCAGGGGCGTTATAGTTAGTTGGACATTTCACTCGTACAAAACCATAGAAATTCCCCGTTATAGTTAGTTCAGCTAACTATAACTCACGCGCCCACAATGCACTGCTGATGACGTCACATATTACATCACTCATGACATGGTCAGTGACATCACTCATGACATCTCAGATGACATCACTCATGACATCACTGATGACATCATCCAGTGAATGTGCGTTTTTCTGAAAATTAAATATGTTTTATATATGTATATCTCCAGGTCGATGGAAGAATAAATGGGTATATAAGTGTCTAAATGGATGATATTTTTTGTAAAATTGATTGTATAACTGACTAAGTGTATCTTGGTGAATACATGGGTTAGTGAGTAATGTTTAAATATGAAAATATCTGTATCAGTCTCTTACTTTGTGTATAAGTGGCTGCATGGGTTGGTGAGTAGCTACATGAGTCTATATGGGTTATTAGTTGGTTTTTTTAGTATCAGTATGAGTGTCTGTATGGTTCGGTGGGGGGTATTACTTAGTGCATAGATGCATGAATGAGTGACTCACTATGTGTTGAAGACAGCATGTGTGCAGGACTGTATAGGTGGATGAGTATGTGTATGGGTGTGTTAGTGAGTGAATGACTGTCTCAATAGTGTCTTTATGAGTAACTACATGTTTTAACCTAGTTTATGTGAGTATTGGTGTATATAAGTGAGTATATGTGAGAGTGAGATTGGAAGAGTTCCTGTACAAATAAGTAGGTGTTTCTATAAGTGATTGTTTAAGAGAGTAAGTATGTGTAAGTTTCTGTAGAAGTAAGTGTGGTAGTGTGTGTATAACTGTATATGCAAGTAAATGGATGTGTGACACTTTGTTTGCATGTGTGACACTTTGTTTGCATGTGTGACTATGTGTGTGAGTAACTCTATGGATGAGTGGCGGTGTGTAACAGGATGTATAGGTGTATGAGTACATATGATGAGTGAGTACATGTATGAGTGACTGTATAGGGACTGTTGGTGAATGAGTGGATGTGTGTGTATATCTTGGAATTACTGAATAGGTGTGTTGTAACTGGTATTGGTATGTCCATTGTTTTGAAAATGTTAGTTTGTATTTTTGAGTGTGTATCAAAGGTTATATTAGGGTGAGAGGAGGTCTGCCACTCTATCACAAGGATGATGTCTTCAGTGATGTCACTGACCATGTCATGAATGATGTAATATGTGACGTCATCAGCAGTGCATTGCGGGGGCGCGAGTTATAGTTAGCTGAACTTACTATAACGGGGGAGTTTCTATGGTTTTGTACGAGTGAAATGTCCAACTAACTATAACGCCCCTGAAACCTATGGTTTTTTCAGTGAATATATATATATATATATATATATACATATATACACACACGTTGGCTCTTTTTATATGATATATGAAAATGAGATATATTGTGTAATGAGTTGATGGGTTTCGTTATGAGTGGACAGGGGCTTGCTGTGGCAATCCCAAGGTGCTCTCCTGGGGGTAGTGTGTGGTCAAGCAGTCTTGCGCATATCACAGAGGAGTGCAAGACATCTGAAAATACACACAAAGGTCAAATGAGACACGACTTGAGGGAGATCCACCACAATTTATAAAAATAGCAAATATATATACATATATATATATATATATATATATATCTCCTACTGGTGGTCGCCAGTAGGTAGTTATAATTACGACCTTGTTTCTATTCAAAAAGCGTTTTTTCTTTTGTTAATATCTTTGGCGCCGTTTGATGAATCTTTGCGAAATTTTCAAAACTAAAGGTTCACTCAGGTCAGCTCCTGTCCTGAAAGTTTCGTGGTGATTCGTCAAGCGGGGGCCGGGAAAAAAGGGGGGTCCCAAAACGCGTTTTCCCCATGTTAATCTCCATAGGAACTTTAGACACGTCTACAGCTTCAAACTGCTGAACGGAATTACACTCAAATTTGGCAAAAAGGTTGCACTTGGTTCAGAAAGCACTCTTTTGTTAAATGGTGTAAATCCATTCAGTAGTTGCTGAGAAATTCAAGAAATAAAAATATCGATATCTGAGCACCGAGGAGGGTTCGCGAACCCTCCCGAGCACGAGCTCAATTCTGATTGGCTGCCAACACTCCAAACCAAAATGTGTTGGCTGCCATCTTGTGACTCGGATAACCTAGTCAAAAGAAAACAGTTAAAAAAAAAAAAAACATTAAAAAAACAAGAAAAGGGGGCAGGGTAGAAACACCCTGACCCCCTAGGCCTGCTCAGGGGGTCCCACAAGGACCCCCAGGGCCAAACAAACCATTTTTAAAAAATAATTTCGGCCGAATTCACGCTGGGTGCGCGAATCCGGCCGAAATTATTTTTTAAAAAACGAAGCGCGGGCTCCGGCGCTTCGTTGTACTGAAGCCCCGGGGTGGGCCAGGTCCCGGGGGCATGCCAAATTATGTCGCAACCCCGGGGACCGCCACCTCCCCGGGGCATAATGAAATAAGGGTGGGTGGGCCTCACGGGCCCCCCTGGGGACCGCCACCTCCCCAGGGCTGAGATAAATAATTAGTGTGGGGGGGCTCAAACCCCCCCCCCCACACTGCCCCAGGTACCACCACCTCCCCTGGGCATTGAATATTTAAATACAGGGGTCTGTTGCGGACCCCCGGGGACCACCACCTCCCAGGGCTATTTACATGTTGGAGGGGGGCCGCGCGGCCCCCCTCATGGAGCCCTTTATGGCCCTGGGGACCGCCACCCCCCAGGGCCGGCTCCTGCAATGTCCCGGGTTGCCCACCCCCGGGACATTGCTGTTTGCTATGGCAGGGCGGGAGCACGGCTCCCGCCCTGTCATAGCAAACTCTGCTTTGGTTTTTGGGCGCGAGAGCAGGAACTCTCTCTTCCAAAAACAGCAGATTGCTTTTGGGCAAGGGGAGCCGCATGTCCGCAGCTCCCCTTGCCCAAAAGCAATGCCGGCTCCCGCAGGAGGCGGGGAGCCGGCGGGACTGTGGGGGCATTGGGGCTCCCCCCCCCACGGTCCCCAGCTTGAGTCGGCCCCGGGGGATGGGGTCCCAGGGGCCAGTAGTGGCCCGGGAGCGGGGACCACGCGGCCCCCTCCCTTTCAATATTTTTTTTTTTTTTAAAAGGCCGGCCCTGGGGGATGGGGTCCCCGGGGCCATAATTGGCCTAAGGAGGGGGGCCACGCGGCCCCCCTCCTAAAAAAAAAAAAATAACAGCCTGGCCAGGCCCTGGGGGATGGGGTCCCTGGGGCCAGAAGTGGCCAAGGAAGGGGGCCCCCTCCCGTACTATGTTATAATTTAAAAAAATAAAAACGAGGCAATGCCCCGGGGGATGGGGTCCCCGGAGCCATTATAGGCCTCAGAAGGGGGAGCCACGCGGCCTCCCTCCAAAACAAAAATTGAAAACAATGCTGGCCACGCCCAGGGGGATGGGGTCCCCGGGGCCAATAGCGGCCCAGGGAAGGGAGGCCACGCGGCCCCCTTCCGTTTAAAAAAAAATGTTATTAATTTTTTTTAAATGCTCAGGCCCTGGGGGATGGGGTCCCCGGGGCCCAAAAAATAGTAAAAGGGGGGCCACACAGCCCCCCTTCTACAAATATTTAAAAAAAAGAAAGGCCGGCATCTCGTCGGATGCCCCGCACCACTCCGCAAACGCGCCCCCTGGCGCGTTCCAAGTTGGGGAATTAAGTCCCCTTGAATACTGAGGGTCCCTGGGGGCAAACTAGCCCACCAGGTACCTCCAGTAAGCGCCACACAGCTGCATTCCAGAGGTGGTCCGAGGCCACGCCCCCTTTTTACACCACTCTGCAAACTCGCCTCTTGGCGCAATGCTGGTGGGGCGATGAGGTCCTCTTGTGTCTTGAGGACCTCGGGACACAAGTGGACTTCATCCCCCGAGCAGCAGTGCGCCAGGCGGCGCGTGTGTGGAGTAAAAAGGGTGCGTGGCCTCGGACCACTCAGCAATCCAGCTGTGTGGGGCTTACTGGAGGTACCAGGTGGGCTAGTTGGCCCCCAGGGACCCGCAGGAGGCAAGGGGACTTCATCCCCCAATAAAGAGCGCGCCAGGAGGCGCGTTTGCAGAGTGGTGGAGAAAGGGGGCGTGGCTTCTGTCCACCTCTCAGCAATCCCACTGTGTGGTGCCTTTCTGTTCCTTCAGGCCGGCGCTGGGGAACCCTTGTTGGGTAGCTGTGCGCCTTATAAAACCAACCTAACGTAACATACTGGAGGTAAGAGGTCGGCTAGTTGGCCCCTAAGGACCCCAGCAGTGAAGGGGACTTCAAAGCCCATCCAAGAGCGCGCCAGGGAGCGCGTTTGCAGAGTGGTGGGCAAAGGGGGCGTGGCCTCCGAAGACGTCTTAGCAATCCTGCTGTGTGGTACTTACTGGAGGTAATAGGAGGGGTAGTTGGCCCCCAAGGATGTCCTTGGGCCCAACTACCCCTCTTGTTACCTCCAATAAGTCCCACACAGTAGGATTGCTAAGATGTCTTCGGAGGCCACGCCCTCTTTCTCCACCGCTCTGCAAACGTGCTTCATGGCAGACTCTGGGATGGGGGATGAAGTCCACTTTACTCCTGAGGGACCTCTTGGGGCCAAGAAGCCCTCCTAGTACCTCCTGTAAGTCCTATGCAGCGGAATTCCTGAGCGCTGGTCGGAGGCCCAGCACCCTTTCTCTACCGCTCTACAAACGTGACTACTACTTAAAGAAGCATCTTTCTGCACCTCTGACTTGGAGGTAGTTTTAATCCCCCTGCCCTATTATGTACTAGGTCCATACAGAGGAGGTCATGCCAATCACAGGGGTACCCCAACGCATAGTGTTCCCTAGTGTATGAAGGTGTTTTCACTGTATTCTAAGTGTCTTTTAGCATAGCACTGGCTCTAGGCCTGGTTAGTCAGTCAGTTACCACCAGTACCCGTCAGCAAAAAGTTGGGGGCACAGGAAGACTTTGCAACAAGGCCTCTTTCTGCACCTCTGTTGGTTCTTTCTGCATATCTCTTGCTTCTTTCTGCACTTTTCTTCCTCTTACTGCACATGTCCTACCTCTGTAGGCATAGTTGGAAATTAGCATTGAAAAAACCTTAGAAATGCACTGAAAAAACCTTCGGTTTCAGGGACGTTCTAGTTAGAAATTAGCTTTGAAAAAAACCTTAGAAATTCACTGAAAAAACCTTCGGTTTCAGGGACGTGCTAGTTAGAAATTAGCATTTAAAAAACCTTTGAAATTCACTGAAAAAACCATAGGTTTCAGGAACGTTATAGTTGGAAATTAGCATTTAAAAAACCTTAGAAATTCACTGAAAAAAACACAGGTTTCAGGGACGTTATAGTAGTTGGACATTTCACTCGTACAAAACCATAGACATTCGGCCGTTATAGTAAGTTCAGCTAACTATAACTCGCGCCCCCGCAATGCACTGCTGATGACGTCGCATATTGGCTTCGGAGCCCCTGCTGCCGTTCAATGAGGCCCTCACGGACATCCTTTTGGGCACTTGGTCAAGCCCAACACAGGGGTTCCTGTGGATAGGATAATTGCCCAACGCCACCGCCCGGCCCGGGTGACCCCATTTTCCTCTCCCAACACCCCACCCCTGAGAGCTTGGTGGTCCAAGCCTCGACTTCCAAAGGCGCATTCCCTACAGCCCCACCTGATAGGGAATCCAAGAAGCTGGACCACCTTGGGAAGAAAATGTTTTCTTCCTCCCTTAGGACTGCGGTCGGTAAACACCGCATGTCTCTTGGGCCGTTACTCCCTTTCTGTGTGTGACACGGTCACGCAGGTGCTGCCACAGTGCCCGGAGGAGGCCCGGGCCGTACTCGCTCATGCAGTTGCCGAAGGGAGAGACGTAGTCAAGTTCGCCATAAGATGTGGGCTGGGCACCGCCGACTCGCTGGGCAGGACGATTCCAACTTCAGTAGCCCTACGACGCTACGCCTGGTTGAGGTCCACTGGCTTTTCGGGTGATGTCCAAGCTACACTTTTGGACATGCCCTTTGATGGCCGTCGCTTGTTTGGTGACAAAGCAGACAACGCGCTGGAGCGCTTTAAGGACTCCAGGGCTACGGCCAGGTCCTTGGGCCTCGCTTCTACCTCTCGCCCCGCGCAGTCTGCTTTTCGCCCCTTTCGTGGCTACGGAAGGGGTGCCCCACCACGTTCCGTCCAGAGCCACAGGCCTGCGCAAGCTGTCCAGCCTCTGCACGGCCGGGGACATGGGACCCACTGTCGTGGGTCTGGGGGCCAGCTCACCAGAGCCCCCTCTGCAGCAGCCTCCAAGCCCTCCTAGTCTGACCTTTCAGAGCCACCAATCACCAGTGGGCGGCAGGATTCGCCATCACCTCCCCCATTGGATCAACATCACGTCGGACAGGTGGGTTGTGCAGATAGTCCGAAGGAGCTACTCCCTCCCCTTCGAGACTACCCCTCCTTCCATGCCACCTCAATTCCATTGCATGTCGGAGGATCTCCTGGCCCTTCTCCTTCTCTTGGCCAAGGGAGCCGTCGAGCGAGTTCCTGCCCCAGAAGTAGGTCATGGTTGTTATTCCTACTACTTTCTGGTGCCCAAGAAGGACAAGGGCCTGCGTCCTATCTTGGATCTCAGGAACGTCAACCACTTCCTCCGGAAGGAGAAGTTCAAAATGTTGACACTGGGTCAGGTCCTGTCTGCCCTTGACCCTTGAGACTGGATTGTAGCGTTGGACTTGCAGGACGCTTATTTTCACATCCCCGTCTTCCCGGCCCATCGGCGTTAACTACGGTTCACGGTAGGCCATGAGCACTTTCAGTTTACCATGCTCCCCTTTGGCCTTAACAGCGCCCCTCGGGTATTCACAAAGGTGATGGTGGTGGTCGCAGCTCATCTGTGCAGATCAGGGGTTCCAGTCTTCCCCTATCTCGATGACTGGCTGTTGAAGGCGGGCTCGCCCCAGGATGTCGTCTCACACCTCCAGACTACGGCCGACCTCCTGCATTCGCTGGGGTTCACCATCAACGTGCCGAAGTCACACCTGATTCCCTCTCAGAAGCTCCTTTTCATAAGAGCTGTTCTGGACACAGCGCAGTTTCGGGCTTATCCTCCCGAGCAGCGAGTCCGGGATATTCGGGATATGATTCCGATCTTTCTGCCTCTATCCTGCCTTTCGGTCAGAATGACCCTGAGGCTACTGGGCCTCATGCATCCTGCTGGTGGACTAGGCCCGGTGGCATATGCGGGCTCTGCAGTGGGACCTGAAGTTCCAGTGGGCACAGCATCAGGGGAATCTTTCCGATTGTGTCCAGATCTCGGAGGGCACTGCACATCAATTGCAATGGTGGCTAACAGACCAGGATTGGGTCAACAGCAGGTCCCTCTCCCTTCCCCAGCCATAGTTCACAGTGGTGACAGATACATCACTTCTGGGGTGGGGCGGCCACATGGGAGAGGCGGCGATCAGAGGCCTCTGGTCTCCGGCGGAGTCCGGGCTCCACATCAACCTTCTGGAGCTTCGGGCAATCCGTCTTGCACTGAAGGCATTCCTTCCTTCTGTCAAAGGGAGAGTAGTGCAGGTGTTCACGGACAACACCACTGCCATGTGGTACTGCAACAAATAGGGCGGGGTGGAGTCGTGGACCCTATGTCAGGAGGCACTTTGTCTCTGGAAGTGCCTGGAACATCAGGGCATGTCCCTGGTGGTTCAACACCTGGCATGTTCTCTGAACGCCAGGGCGGATGAACTCCGCCGCCGGTGCATGATGGATCACGAATGGCGTCTTCACTCGGAGGTGGTGCAAGGTTTCTTTCAGCGGTGGGGAGAGCCTTGGTTAGATCTATTCGCCACTGAAGAGAACGCGCAATTTCAGCAGTTCTGCGCGTTGGCATTTCCAAGGCGGCACTCCACTTGGCGACGCTTTTCGTCGCGATTGGAGTTGCGGTCTTCTATACGCCTTTCCGCCTATACCACTCCTACCCAGAGTGCTGAAGATCAAGCGCGACCGGGCCCAAGTCATTCTTGTGGCCCCGGACAGGGCTCGAAGAGCATGGTATCCCGAGCTCTTACACATGGGCATCGATCCTCCGATCAGACTGCCCCTTCGGGTGGATCTTCTGTCGCAGCAGCAGTGGACAGTCCTCCACCCGAACCTGTCCAGCCTCCACCTCCTTGCGTGGAGATTGAGCGGCGACAGTTGATGGCTTTCGACCTTCCTCCCGAAGTCTGTAATGTTATCTTGGCAGCCAGACGTCCCTCCACCAAAACGGTATACGCCTGTAGATGGAACAAGTTTGTGGCATGGTGCGCAGCAAAGGCTGTGGATCCTCTTTCTGCCCCCCTTTCAGAAGTTATCCTCTTCCTCCTTTCTTTGGCCCAGCAGGGCTCTGCTCTGGGCACTCTAAAAGGCCATCTTTCGGCCATTTCGGCCTTCCTTCGGCTTCCTGACCAGCCTACTCTTTTCAAGTCCCCTTTTGTAAATCGCTTCCTTAAGGGCATTACTCACTTGTTTCCTCCAATTCCTTTCGTAATGCCCCAGTGGGACTTGAACCTAGTTCTAACCTACCTTATGTGCGCTCCTTTCGAGCTGCTACATAACTGTCCTCTCAGACCTCTGACACTTAAAACTGCCTTTTTGGTTGCCATCACCTCTGCTCGCAGGGTGAGTGAGCTTCAAGCTCTTTCTTCCAAACCTCCTTTTCTGGCTGTTCACCCGGACAAAGTTGTCCTTCACACTAGGCCTGCTTTCCTTCCCAAAGTGATTACCTCTTTCCACATAGGACAGACCATCACTTTGCCCACCTTCTTCCCGCCCCCGCATCCTTCTAAAGAGGAAGAGAGGCTCCACCGTCTGGATCCGAAACGTGCACTTTCATTCTATCTGGATCGCACAAACTAATTCCGGGTGGATGACAAGCTCTTTGTTGGCTACATGGGCGCCAAGAAAAGTCGGGCGTGCAAAAACGAACCATCTCCCGATGGGTGGTTCTTTGCATCAAAATCTGCTATTCCTTAGCGAAAAAGGAACCTCCAGTGGGGTTGCACGCCCATTCCACCAGGGCGACTGCAGCCACTACTGCTTTGGGATGTGGAGTCCCCCTTCATGACATCTGCCAGGCAGCTACGTGAGCTTCCTTGCACACGTTTACTAAACACTACTGCCTGTACAGCCAAGTCCGGAGAGACTGCTTCTTTGGCCGTTCAGTTCTCCAGGACTTTCTGGTGTGAACTTGGTTCGCAGACCCACCTACGAGGTTGGTATTGCTGGGGTATCTATTCTAAGGTGAGGAATCCATAACTAATAGTCTCTTTCAGATGAACAAGTTACTTATCTTCGGTAGCGATATATCTGTAAGAGACATTTATTAGTTATGGATTCCTCACCGCCCCACCCATCCTCCCCGTTCTGCGAACTGACTTCTTGGGTAAGGGACTCCCCTTCAGGGTCCTAGTTTTGTGCACCAGTGGTCAGTGTCTTGCATGGCTCTGCGCTTCTGGGGTGGAATGTCGTGTAAAGAAGTGATGTCAGCGTGCAGGGGCGGTGTCTAAGATACTGCAACGTCATTCCGGCGACCGCGACGCCAACGACAAACATGGAATCGACCGACGCACAGGGGTACTGCTGAAGAAAAATTCTCCGGATCCAGTCTGACGCCTGGGCGTAATTCTAAGGTGAGGAATCCATAACTAATGTCTCTTACAGATATATCGTTACTGAACGTAAGTAACTTGTTCTATATGTATGTATGTGTGTTTATGCATCAGAAGAAAATCGTTCAGGTAAATACTTTTTTAAATAGGAATTCTTTTTAGTTCAGAAAGTCGACATAGTGTAGTTTCTGGAAGCTGCAATGTTATCCTATGGGAGGAAAAGTCAATGCGGCATTCAGATGAGTACAGTGACTTACGGGACCCTTCTCCTGGACTTAAGGTGAGTGGTGGGCAATGTCCAAGGCAGCACCAGCAGAACACCACCAGCGGCACTAGGGTGGCTGGGTGCAGAGGTGCAAAACAGTGTTGGGTGCCCAAGGTTATTCTATGGAGCCCTTTCACGGTAAACGGAGCCTGCAAGCTTTGACTTGGTGGCCTGTCGGGCTGAACCAACAGGGGGATTCAGGCCTCATGATGCTCTGGAATGTAGGGACGCCTTTGTTCCTCTTCTCCACAGCGCATGGGTGTAGAGGGGTCTTTAGGCATCGGACTTTCTTCCCGGGAGCAGTCACGATAGAGGGAGCCTGCGTGCAGAGGCTGCAGGCGACGTCAAGTGGGTCCATGAGGGGTGAAACCACAATGGACTCTGGCTATGGAGGGCTGGGGGGGGGGCACCGTTGGCAAACATCAACTCTGGCTTGGAGCCATGGGTGCAGTGATGGCTTCAGGCGTCTAGTTTTGGCGGTTCAAGAGTCCTTTCTTTTGAGTTTCTACAGGATGCAGGGAACAGTTCCGCTCTTCCATGGGAGGTCTTGGTTCTTTATTGAAGGCAGGCAGTCCTCACAGGTTTTGGAGGCGCAACAGCTGCAGGACGAAATGTCTTTGGCACAGTTTCGACGGGGAACAGCAGACAGGCCTGCAGGGCTGGGGCCTAGTCAGCTGATCTCTTCAGTCTTCTGCTTTTGCGTCTCTTTAGTGTCCTCCTCCATAGGTCATCAGGATCTGTTCTTCTGGTGCCAGGGGCTCCCCTAAATACTGAATTTAGGGGAGTGTAGGGTAGTATCCAATGGGCTACTGACCCTTGGGGTCACTACGCTCCCAATATGACCACTTCCTGTGGGAAGTGGGCATAACCCTGTCCCAGAATTCCTAAGCATGCCACCACAAAGATGGCTACTTATGAAAAGTTGTGTCCATGTCAGTTTAACCCACCTTATGGGTGGTACTAGACTGGGGGTGGGAATCCTACCTGACTAGCTAATTTGTCCGCCTGCACAGGTGCCAAGGGGGCTCTGGACAAAGGTGGTCGGTTTCCTCTCCTTTGAGGGGGCCAGATTTGCATTTCAAAGCAGCAGCTCTTTGAAGCTTGCCGGCCTAGTAAGGCTAATCAGCAGGACATCCTGTGGGGGGGAGGGGGGGACTAGGGGGGTTGTATGACACCCTCTTCCCTGACAGGCTTTTGTTCAGGCCTCCTGAGAGCAAATGGCTCTCGCTCTAGGAGTTCAGAACAGTCTTGGGTGAGAGGCTGGCAGAAACCAATCAGCCAGCACACCAGAGGCGGTAGGTTTTCAGGAGGCACCTCTAAGGTGCCCTGTGTGTGCATGTATTGGTAAATCTAACACTGGCATCAGTGTGGGTTTAGCAATAAGATGTTTGATACCATGCATCCCTATCTTCAGTGAAGCCTTCATGTAGCTGGGGAACTCGTTTTCAGCAATGTCCAGCACATTCCCTGGTCACTTGTACTGACAGTAATAGGACTAACCAGCATAGGGGCATATCTGCTCATACAGGTATGCCCTCGCATGTAATATTCAGCACCCTGCCATATGGCTGTCAGGCCTGCTGCAGGGGTGACTTACAAATATTACATGCAGTGTTAGGGGACATGGCACACAGGGACGAGCAACATGTGTTTTCATTTTTGTCTACACCAAGACATGCAGCCTTGCGTGTGCTTGGTGAGGGGTCCCTTAGGCAGTGGCACAATTCGTGCTGCAGCACCTTGGGGACCCTCTGTAGTACTTCAGGCCGTAGGTACCAGGGGTACAATTTACTAGGCAATTACAGAGGGTGTTAAAGGTTTTGCCAACTGGAGGACACAATTGTACAGTTTTCGGAAAGAGCTCTGGCACCAGGGGACCTGGTTGACAGGAACCCAGTGCACTTTCAGTCAAAATCACATCAGTTACGAGGCAAAAACTGATTACCATGTCAAACTTCCACCCCCTGATGAAAGGGGATGAAACTAGCCTTTGTTATGTTAAAACAATTTCTAAAGCTCATGTTCACTAATTGGTTTCATGGTGCTGAGGTAATTGACACATCTTGCACAGGCCATTGCTCATATGCCATTCTGAAGAACCAAGTCTTTAGGAACTTCCTAAATGCAGTATATGCAGCATATGATGACCTCAGTTTGCGCCTGGGTATGTGTCTTTGGATGCAAGCGGATACAAAAGCAGGACTGCCCATCTGGAGTGACTTGAAAATGAGGCGCCTTGCTTTGAAGACTGAACGCTGTTCTTCAGGCAGCTAGTGCAAGTTCCTAAGTAAGGGGGGGTAATATGGTAATGGCGAGGTTGAGGAAACAGTCTGGCAGCTTGGTTCTGTATCATTTGAAGTCTACGAATTAGGCACTCAGGGTGACCAAAGTACAGAGAGTTGGCATAATCCAGCCTAGAAAGGATAAATGCAATGACTACTTGCGTAAGGACCTCGGAGGAGAGAAATTTACTAATCTTTCGGATTTTCCGAAGTTTAAAAAAAATATGATGAAATCACAGCCCCAAGTTGGGGTTTCATGATCAAATTATCATTGATCAGGACTACAAGGATCTTTACAGATTTCTTGGGAAACGGGGGGGTCAGGGGAGACCATAATTACTGGCCAAAGTGAAGGCTTCCATAAGTCCAACTTATTTTAGATGACAATCTGTCTTATCAGAGTGGAGTTTGAGTTGATTAGCATTCATCTATTCACGTTTAAACAACATTGTGTTTTGAAAGGTGGTAACACATTCCAAGGTATTATCAATGGTGAAAATCAATTGTAAGTCGTCTGCGTAGTTATAGTCCTAGACCTTCCCTTGATTCAGGTAATGTACCAACGGATGAATGTCTAAGTTGAACAAAAGGAGGAACCCTGGGGAACACCACAGTAAAGATTGGCCTTAGAAGAGCAAAAGGTGGACAGTCTGACCTCTGGTGAGTGATCAGTCAGACAAGACTAGACCCAATCCTGTGCAGTGCCACTAAGGCCCACTGCTTCGACCCGGTCAACTAGAATGTTATGGTAGCACCAACGCCTGAGTGATGTCCTTGTCAGCCGCTTTGCGGAGGTCTTTCACCACTGAAAGAATGACTATTTCGGTGGAATGAGCAGGCTGAAAGTCCGCTTGATTAGGGTCCATAAAGTTATTTGTCTCCACAAAAGAGCCAATGCAGTTGGATACATGGGGCTCGAGTACCTTGGCTAAGTAAGGAAGTAAAGTTATTGGGCGAAGTTTTTTCAAAACAGAAGGATCATCACCAACTTTCTTTAACAAAGTGATCACATTTGCCTCCTTAAAAGAACATGGGCACCACGCCATGACTTAGAGCTGCTGCGAAAGGCAAGGTCTGGGCTAGGAAATCAGGAAAAAACAATCTTAAGAACCTCAGGGGGGGCAAGGATCGTTTGGAGAGCCAGATTTTACCGTGATCAAGAGGTCCATGAGATGTTCTTTACTGATCGCAGGCAGGATGTACATAGTCAAGATGCAGTCTAAAGTAGGAGAGATTACAGGAGAACTGGGAGGTATGCTGACTTTAATGTTTACAATATTCTCTATAAAGAAGGAATTTAAAGTCTCACAAATTGTGTGGGCGTAATTGTAGGGGTTGTTGGACAGTTCATCTAAAATTTAGAAAATGTCCTTCTACTTATTTGTTGATTTGATAATTTTGTCTGAAAAGTAAATAGATTCAGCTTGTATGATAAGCTTTTTGTGTTGTTTAAGATGTGACAGATTGCTTTTTTATCAGTAGAGTAGTCTTTCCGCCACTTGCGTTCCGCACAGCGTAATTCCAATTTGCCTGACTTCAACTCCTCTGAAAACCACTTTGAGGCGTCCTGAGGTCTAGGTGGTTTGGCTTTCCGGAGAACGTGGTTTGGCTTTCCGGAGAGGGGCATAAGTCACTGGCTTTTTTCAGCCAATACAAGATATCCTCCTCTAATCTGTGAAGACTATCCTTCATCTCCGGCAGACCTTTCTCAAGAGGGTCTCTGTCTTCTAAGTGGAAGAACCTGGAAAGTCGATCTGCATTGGCATGGTCAGTCCCAGGTCTGTGTTCCACTGTTAAATCCATACTCTGTAGGGAGATGGACCACCTTCACAGCTGGGGTTTTCACCTTACATTTGCATCAGCCATATGAGGCCTGTGGTCAGTTTAAACAAGGAAGTGAGAGCCAAACAAGTATGGCCTCAGCTTTTTCAGGGACCAAACCACAGTAAAGGCTTTCCTCCCAATGGCACTCAAACGCTGCTCTCTTGGGAGTAACTTCCTGCTAATGAAAGCAACAGGTTGGTCATGGCCATCATCCTTGGTTTGGAATAGCACTGCTCCTATCCCATGTTCAGAGGCATCTGTCTGCAATATGAACTGCTTTGTATAATCTTGATCTTTCAGAATGAGTGCTGGGTACATTGCTTCCTTCAGTGTCTAAAGCCTTTTAACAGCTCACGGTCCAGTTCACTTTCTTTGGTGTCTTCTTGGAGGTCAGTTCTGTGAGGCGGACCCCAATGGACCTATATCCCCTCACAAACCTGTAGTATCCAGTCAAGCCAAGGAATGCCCTGATGAGTCTGGGTGGTTGGAGCTACCTAGTCCAAAATTGTCTGGATTTTAGGTTGTAAGGGTAGAAATTGGACGCCACCTGCAAGGTGGCCCAAGTATACAAATGAGCTCTGCCCTATCTGGCACTTGATTGCCTTGATAGTGAGGCCTGCACTTCTCAGAGCCTCAAGGACCTTGCCAAGGTGGATCAGGTGATCCTGCCAGGTTGAACTATAGACCGCAATGTCGTCAAGATAAGCTGCACTAAAAGATTCCAACCTAGCAAGGACTTTATTCACCAACCTCTTGAAGGTGACAGGGGCATTCATTAGTCTGAAGGGTATAACCGTAAACTAATAACATCCATCTGGGGTTGAGAATGCTGACTTTTCTTTTGCTCCATGGGTCAGACCTATTTGCCAGTACCCTGATGTCAAATCGAAAGTACAGAGATATTTGGCTGTCCCTAACCGGTCAATTAATTCATGAGCCCTAGGAATTGGGTGTGCATCGGTTTTGGTTACTTATTGGCATTGAGGCCTCTAAAGTCCAAAAAAAACCTCAGGTCCATTTTTTGTTTAAATCTCTTTTATTGAGTTTTCATATAACAAAAGCCATTAATATGACAGATAGCAAGCATGGAATAATATATGACAGCACAGAGTAACAAAACATTGTCAATAGTAAGACCAGTCGCACGATATCCGTTATAGTGGGCAGTTTACCAGAGCAAATGTCCGGGTGCGATGCAAGAGATCAATTTCAAGTAACATGCTAAGGCATCAAAAACAACAGCCGGAATTTTAGAGATATAACAATAGCATGGAACAGGCAGTCTACTTCATACAGTTATCTTCCAGCGCAAGCCCTTAATCCCGGTACATGTTATACTTAATAAGGTCGTTGTTCCCCAGGTACGCACGTAAAGTGTGATAGAGTATCTCTCAGGGGGTCCAAAAGACACTAGCGCATTTAGACGCGGTATGTGTTCGGCAGAGCACCCCATCTAGATAAGATGGCCCTCATAGTGGCCTTACCTAGGCTCTACATTCGAAGGCGGTAGCTGCGGTGTCCGCGGCCAGTGAGCTGAGGAGGCCATAGTTCTGTCTATGCCGGGAGAGATAACTAAGAGGAAAGGATAGTCAAGAAGAGATTAAAAAGTGAGAAAGGATAGAAAAGAGGAGATGAGAGGATAGTCTGGGGAGATATCACCGTGCAGCAATTCTTCGGAAGAGAGGGGGCCCAGGGCTCTCCCGTGGTGTGGTTGTGAGCTTATTTGAGGGGCCGACATCCCTGCTCTCCCTACCGTGTGTCTTCCTCGTACGGTTCCCCCCGTGGGAGTATGGGGTCCGCCAAGAGTTGGAGGGCTCTCAACCTGGGGGGCACAGATCGTGTATGCTCCAACCGAGAGAGATGCGAGACCAGTGGCTGCCATATGCGGTCGAATTTAGCATCCGTACATGCCAACCTATGAGAGAGGAGTTCCATCGCCATGACATGCCAAAAGAAGAGTAAGCCAAATCAAGGACGAGGGGGAGCACGTTTTCTTCCAATGTATGGCAATGACCTGCTTAGCGGCAGTGAACATGTGAAAAATCAGGTGCCAGTCTGTGTGCTTCATTGCTCTAAGAGCCGTCGGTCGGAGCCCCAGAATAACCACCCTCGGGTCATTTGGCAAGGGGAAGCCCACTACCTCTCCAACGTGGCCCAGCACCTCTCTCCAAAATGTAAGAATGAGTGGACAGGTCCACCATATATGAAGAAAAGAACCCTGTGCCGCCTGGCATCACCAGCAAAGAGGGGCGAAGCCCGGGAACATCTTCTGGAGTCTGAGAGGAGTATAATACCAGCGAGTCATGACTTTATAGACCGATTCCTGTTGTGTTATACTTTTAAAGATGCGAGGGATATCGCGCCATAACTGCTCCCATTGGTCTGAATCTATATCTCCTTCGATATCCAACTGCCACTGGCGCTGGTAGGTGTGTGGGGGCACCGAGTGTGAATGCTGAAGCACGTTGTAGGTCTGGGAAATCAGCCCCCGGGACCCATCGAAAGCACGGACCAGCGTTTCAAAAGGCGTTAGGCGCCTCGTGGCTCCCTCCATGTACGAGGGGGCACGGAGCCAGTGTCGGATCTGAAAGTACTCCATGCGCGTGGTTTTTGGGAGGTTGAAGTCCTGTCTGCACTGGTCGAACGATTTAAAGAGACCCTTCTCAAAAAGTTGTTCTATGACACGGCACTCCCGGCCGACCAAGCCGGAAACGACGTTAGGGGTAGGGCCGGCGGGAAATCCGGGTTGAGCGCTAGTGATGTGTTGGGAGAGGGAATGTAGTGAGACCACGGGATACTGCAATCCTGTCCCAGATCTCCAAGACCGTCTTGGTTGGAGTAGCAATGTATGCACTACGATGCCTGGCCCCACTTCTAATCCAGGCCAGGTCCCACATTGGACGACACGCCACTGCCCTGTCCATATGGAACCAGTGTTTTTTGCTTTCGCGAACCGACCATTCCGATATGTATCGCAAGTGCGAGGCCCAGTAATAGGCGAGCAGATCGGGACAAGCCAGACCACCCCTGTCGCGAGGTAGCAACAGGACCCGTGTGGAAAACGCGGCCTGCCTCCTCCCCAGATGAACGCAGTAAGATCCCGTTGGAGGTTCTGGATATCTCGCTGGGGGATCGGCGTGGGAAGAGCCTGGAAAAGGTACAGTACCTTTGGCAAAATTGCCATTTTAACTGCGTTCAAGCTGCCCAGCCACGAAATTGGGAGTGATTTCCAGCGGCGGAGCTCAGCCCGGACAGCCGTCCTGCATGCCGGCCAATTAGCTCCAGTCCAGGTGTCTAGGGTAGCAGTAACGTTAATCCCTAGGTAGCGTATGGAATGTGAGGCCCATTGAAACGGGTTAACTGGACCTAGGTTATCCAGCTGTAGCTGGGGGAGAGTGAGATTTAGTGCCTGCGATTTGGAGAGATTAATTTTAAGGCCCGATATCAATTCAAATTGAGAGAGAATGTCCAGTAATGCGGGTAGTGAGCTTGCTGGTTCCGTTAGTGTCAGGAGAAGGTCATCTGCAAAAAGGCCAATTTTGTGTTCTACGCCTCCTATGCGTAGTCCCTGAATTTCTGCCGACTGCCTGACAACAATCGCCAGGGGCTCCACCACAAGAGCAAACAGTAAGGGTGAGAGCAGGCACCCCTGGCGCGTACCCCTGCAGATGGAGAAGGACGGGGTGAGAAGACCATTTACTCGGATCCGCGCCGAGGGCGCCGCATACGGCGCCATGATACGCGCAATCATGGTCGGTCCGAGTCCCACGCGATGCAGGACCGCCCGCAAAAAGGACCAGTCAACCCGGTCAAAAGCCTTTTCGGCGTCCAGGGAGAGCAGAAAGGCCGGTATATTATAATGCTGTGTCTTTTGCACCAGATGGGCTACTCGGCGAATATTATCCGCTCCCTGTCTTTCCCTCACAAAACCCACCTGATCCGGTTCGATCAGGCCCGGGAGGTGAGGGCCTATCCTTTGGGCGAGTATTTTGGTATATAGTTTGGCATCTACATTCAATAAGGAGATAGGCCGAAAAGAGGAGCATGCCGTGGGCTCTTTCCCGGGTTTAGGGATAAGGATTATCTCCGCCTCTGCCATCGTCGGCGTTACTGACCCTGTCTCCGCAAATGAATTGAAAAGACGCAATAGATGGGCCTGAAGTTCGGGGAGGAAGAGGCGATAGAAAGCCAGCATTAGGCCATCAGGCCCTGGGGACTTACCCACGGGCATACCTTTTAGGGCCTTTTGGAGTTCTGCCGCTATAATAGGTTCCTCCAATTGTTCCTTAAAGAAGGGGGTCAGTGGTGTCCAGGAGCAAGCTGCTAAAAGGGATCCGTCTGGTCTCCACAAGTCTCTCCCTGACCATATAGTTCAGAGAAAAAGGCGTGAAACTCCTGTTTAGAGTTTTCGGAGGTAGCCCAGCCCCCCCACTCTGGACTATTTTTGCGATATGGCCCTTAGAGATCTGATTCCTGAGGCGACGCGCCAGCATGGATTCCACCCTGTTGCCCCCCCATAAAACTTCTGCTTGAGAGTCAAGAGGGAACGCTCTGCTTTGTTCACCCGGAGAGCCTTGAGCTGACCCCGAAGGGAGGCAAGTCTCTTGCTTGTGACGATAGACTCGGGTCCTTTTTAACCACCCTGGGTGTGAGGTTTGGGTACTAAGAGGGAGTAATGACTCTCAATTCTAGCATCTTGCCTTCTTCAGCTTTGATGCTCTATTTGACATGATCAGATTGACTGTAGATTTTATTTTTGACAGGTAGGCTGTCCCCAGAGTCCACATCATATGTACAGCAGTTAGTCTGTCCACGGGTCAAAGAAGAGCTCAGCATACTGGTGCAGGACTCGCCTGCAGTCAGCCTGCTGTTGGGCAGAGAAAATACAAAGTTGTCTGAAAACTCCTTCCACTGACCCATCTTTAGGGTTGTTGGAGAGAAGGTTAGGGAGAGGTTCACTCTCTTCTTCCCGGTCGTCATCTTTGACCATCAGCATGGTCATCACAGCTCATGTCATGGTAGGGTTTAAGGTGGTTTACATGGATGACCCATTTGGGGTTCCTGCAACTGCCAATGTCCACCAGATAGGTGACCTCTCCTTTTCTTTCTAGAATAAGGTAGAGTCTGCTCCATTTGTTCTGGAGAGCCTGTTTAGGCTCTTTGAGAGGTTTCTCCCAGCCTTCCTTCACAAGACACAATGGTCCCCTCACAGGATGACCAAACAGAAGTTCAAAGGGTGAAAAATCTACTCCCTTCTGTGGCACTTTCCTGTAGGCGAAAAGCAGACGTAGTAAGAAATCTTATCTGCTGGTGAGTTTTTCAGGGAGTCCACCAATCATACCTTTCATGGTCTTGTTGAATCTCTCAACAAGGCCATTTGTTTGTGGGTGGTATGGGGTAGTGAACTTGTAAGTCGCTCCACATTCTGCCCACATGCGTTTCAGGTAGCCAGACATGAAGTTTGTACATCTGTCTGACACCACCTCTTTTGGAAAACCCACTCTGGTAAAGATACCAATGAGGGCCCTAGTCACTGCAGGAGCAGTGGTAGTCTTGGGGGAATCGCTACAGGGTACCTGGTAGCATGATCCACTACTACCAGTATGAATGTTTCCTGGTGCAGTTGGAGGGCCAAGGGGACTGAACATGTCTATCCCTACCCTTTCAAAGAGAACCCCAAACACGAAGTGGAATTAAGGGGGCCTTTGGTAGCCACCTGTCTTGTCACTGGCTTAACAGTTAGCACAGGGGCTACAAAACTCCTTCACCTTATGGGACATACAGGACCAGTAGAAGTGAGTGACTAACCTACTCCAAGTTTTGGCCTGTGCAAGATGCCCAGCTAGGGGGATTTCATGGGCCAATGTGAGGAGAAACACTCTACTGCTGAGGCACTACCACTCTCCTAGTGGCACTAGGGTTGGTGTCACTGTCCTACTTGTAAAGGAGTCCCTCCTCCCAATAGGTCCTGTGGGAGCCATTGACCTCTCCCTTTTCCTGATCAGCAGCTGGCTGTTTCAGGCTTTCAAGAGTGGGACAGGTCCTCTGTCCCTGGCACATATCTTCCCTAGAGGGTCCCCCTGGTCCCAAGAGCTTTAACGTGTAAGGCACAAGCTCATGGGGCTCAGTTCCTTCTGGGGCTGACAGGACTTCTCCCTGAGGAGAGGGGTCCTGAGCTTGTCTGATCAGAAGCTGGTTTCCCAGTCTTGCCTTTCCTCTTGGAAGGTTGGGCCATTATTCCAGGGTCCAACTCTTCTTTTTCACCCTGGGCTTTGCAATGTGCTCATGTTTTTACACACAGCCGTTCAGGTATACGCAGCACAGTTGTATAGGTCTTTCTTTCTACCTCAGCCCATGCTGAGGACTCAAGATCATTCTACAGGAATAGCACGGGATACCGCCATGTTCTTTTGGCAAGTAACCCCTCCCCATTCTAAGGACACCCCTGCCATGGGATGTACCTTAGCCTAATTATCAGCATTGAGGACTGTGAATGTGTTATCAGTCGGGTATTGCCCTGTGGATAGCAGTTTTTCAGTCACCATAGTGACTTGTACCTGTATCCCTCAGTGCTGCAACTTTCACCCAATAATATCTGGCTGTTGCCTGTATTTCTCTGTGTTAATGGGCCAGACAGCCTGGGCAGCTACATCTACTCCACCCTCTGAGGCTAGGGTTGCCTCAGTGAGCTCTCAGACATGGTTGGGGCTCGCCTGGGATCAAATCTGGAGACTTACCACTGCATTTACTGCAGGTGTACTTGAGGCATTCTTTTTGTTGGGACAGCTAGGGTCTCCAGTTTGGTGCCCATTGGCCTTACACCCCCTTTGTTTTGGTCACCCCCACCAGTGGTAGTTTTGGTCATCCTTGTTTTGACCTAGTTGGCTGCCTTCTTCTCCAACTCTTGAGGAGAAAGTGGACCTAGGTCTACCAGGTACTGATGTAACTTCTCGGGTACACAATTATTTAACAAGAATTAAATCATAATCATGCCCATTGCTACCTTTCAACCAGCCACATAGTGTCTTCACTGAAAAGTCCACAAAATCTTTGCTGGTCTTACTCTGGTTTTTCGAGTCTCCCTGAACCTGATCCTGTATTCCTCAGTGGGGAGTCCAAAGACCTCAATCAGGGTGTCCTTCATGAGGTCATAGGACTCAGCATCTGCCTCATTCAGTGTCAGGAGCCTATCCCTACACTTTCCTGAGAATATCTCCCAAAGAAGAAAGCCCCAATACGTTTTGTTGAGCGGTCTCATTTTACAGGCCCTCTCAAAGGCTGTAAACCATTTGGTGATGTCCTCACCCTCTGAGTATTTTGGGACAATCCCTTTGTGGATTTTAAGACAAAAAGCTTCATCCTTCTCTCTGTTTGATTTTGCTGCCACCAGAGACGGTTCCTAGGCCCATCTCGGCTCATTCCTGTCCTATAGCCAGGATTTTAGCCTCTAATGCTATCCTCTTGACTAGTTTCTGAAGATCTGCATCTTCAGTGTCTATCTCTTCTGGGAAACTACTAGGAGTACTCCCAGTGGAGTTGCTTTCTGAAGGGGTAGTGGTAGAGTCAGTGTCAACATTACCCACCTCTTGGTTCTCATCTTCTTGCCCAGTGAAGGCTCCTTTACTTGCCATAATCCTGTCATTTTCTCCCAACAACTGCTGCAGATGGGCTTTTTTGGGTCTAGGCCCCATGGCAAGTATCCATGCTTTGCACAGAGCTCCTTAAGTTGGGGCAACCTAAGGTGCTTATAGGGTTCCAGATTGAGCTCCTGGGAAGGCCCTGCCTTGGACATGGTTTTAAAGTAGTTGGGAACTTTTTAAGAGCTTAACAAAAATGCTAACTACTTTCTAAACACCTAACTGACTTTAATACTTTTTAAATTCTAAACAGTTTTACTGTGTGACTTAACACAAGGCCCTAACATCTAGTTTAAAACAATTTAGAAACTCGACAAAAAACATTTTTAGCCAATGACCATTTTGGATTCCTTAGTGGAATCCCTTATTAACCAAGTGGTACAGCAGATGTCAAGTCTTGTATCCCACTGCTGCACCACCAATGTAGGAAGCTGCCTCTTTATATGATATATTAACTAGATATATCCTATAAAGAGTGCAGGGGTTCCCTTATAACTGGACAGGGGCTTGCTATGGCAATCCCAAGGTGCTTTTCAGGAGGTAGTGTGGTCGAGCAGCCTTAGCCTTATCACAGAGAAGTACAACACATCTGAAAATACACACAATGGTCAAATGAGATGCACAACGCGAGGAGATCTACACCAATTTATAAAAATAGCAAGTATCTTTATATATGTTTAGGCATCAGAAGAAAATCATTCAGGTAAGTACGTTTTTAAATAGGAATTGTTTTTAGTTCAAAAAGTCGCCACTTTCTGGAAGCTGTAATGTTATCCTATGGGAGTAAAAGTCAATGCGACATTCCGGGTATAGTACAGTGATTTACGGGACATTGTCCAGAAGTTGAGGTGAGTGGTGGGCAAGGTCCAAGGCAGCGCCAGCAAAACACCACCAGTGGCACTACGGTGACCGGGTGCAGAGTTACAAAACAGCGTTGGGTGCCCAAGGTTATTCTATTGAGACCGGTCATGGTAAAAAGAGGCTGCAGGGTTTGCCTTGGTGGCCAGAGGTGCTGAACCCACAGGGGGGCTCATGCCTCACGATGCTCGGGGATGTAGGGACACCTTTGGTCCTCTTCTCCAAGGGCGACGGGTGCAGAGGTGTCTTTAGGCATCGTGTTTTCTTACCGGGAACAGTCGCAGTAGAGAGGGCCTGCGTGTCCACGAGGTTCACGAGGGGTGACCCTACGATCAACTTGGGCTCTGGAGAGCTGGGGGGCCTCAATGATACTGTTGGCTCACTTCAACTCGGGCTTGGAGCAACCGGTGCAATAGTGGCTTCAGGCGTCTGGTTTTGGCAGTTCCTTAGTCCTCGGAGGCCTTTCTTTGGAGTTTCTGCAGTTCTGCTGTTCTATGGGAGGTCTTGGTTCTTTATTGAATGCAGGCAGTCCTCTCAGGTTTTGGAGAGACAACCGCTGTAGAACAAGACGTCTTTGGTGCTGTTTCGACCGGGAACAGTAGATGGGTCAGCAGGGCTGGAGCCAAGTCAGTTGATCTCTTCAGTCTTCTGCGGCTCTTCAGTGTCCTTCTTCGTAGGTTGTCTGGGTCTGTTCTTCTGGTGCCAGGGGCTCCCCTAAATACTGAATTTATGGGCATTAGGGGAGTGTAGGGTAGTAGCCAATGGGCTACTGACCCTTGTAGTCACTCTGCCCCATATATGATCACTTCCTGTGGGAAGTAGGCATAACCCTGTTCCAGAATTCCTAAGTATGCCATCACAAAGATGGCTACTTCTGAAAAGTTGTATTCACCTCAGTTTAACCTAACTTGGGGGTGGTAGTATCCTGGGGGTGGCATGTCTACCTGACTAGGTAATTTTCCCACCTGTCCAGTTGCCAAGGGGGCTCTGGACATAGGGGGTGGGGGGGGTCAGTGTCCTCTCCTGTGAGGGGAGCCAGATTCTCATTTCAAAGGCGGCAGCACTTTGAAGCTTGCAGGCCTATGAAGGCTAATCAGTAGGTGTTAGACCTGGCATAATTGGCGTGGGTTTCCCCTATATTTTTGCCTTTTGACTCCTGTGTTTTTGCTGTGTGTTGGACTTCGTTTTGCTGGTCTAGATGCTTTGGGCAATTTGCCACTGCTGTTAAGTGCCAAAGTGCAAGTGCTCCCTTTGTAAATTGTTGATGTGGATTGGTTTTTCCATGGTTGGCTGATTTGATTTACTAGTCAGTCCCTAATACAGTGCCCTTTGTGTGCCTAGGGCCTGTAAACCAAATGCTGCCAGTGGGCTGCTGCACTGATTATGCCACCCACAAAAGCAGCCTGTAAATGTAACTCTGGCCTGCCATTGCAGAGCCTGTGTGCAGTCTAGTACTGCCATGTCTATTTGGCAAGTGCACCCACTTGTCGGGCCCTACCCTTCCCTTTTCTTACATGCCAGTCACCCCTAAGGTAGGCCCAAGGTACCCCTGTGGGCAGGGTGCAGTGTATGTGAAAGGTAGGACATGCCCTGGTGTGTGGCATGTCCTGATAGTGAATTACTGCCAATTTCGTTTTTCACTATTGCAAGGCTACCTGTTCCCATAGGATAGAATGAGGAGTTTGCTTATAACATCCTCTAAACATAACTTCCCCTGGGAGCAAGGTAGGAAAATAAAGTTTGATATGCCTGAACTCAGTATGTTGAAATGCATCTTTTAATGAGGGTGATTTTTACATTGTGTTTGAAAATACCACTATTAGAAAGTGGGTATTTTCTTGCTTAGCCATCCAGTGTGCCTCTGCTAGGTTTGTGTATTGCATGTCTGGCATTTGGATGACAGGGGCTGGGGAGGAGCAGTGGCTCCAGAGAGCCTGATGAGTCAAGGCTGGGCTGAATAGACCTGGGCTGCATTTAGTGTAGGGGTAGGAGATTTCCTTTCACCTGAATGGGCCTAGTCTGCCTTCCACAATGCTGTCTCAACCTCCTGCCAGGAAGCTTCACCAGTGAGGACAGAACTGGTTTTGGCTGGGCACAGACGCTCTGCCTTCAGAGAACAAAGGATTTTACTGTATGAAAAGAGGGGCCCAGACTTTTGGATCATTTCTGGGAATCAAGAGGAACCTTTGCCGAGAAGAAGAGCTGGAGAAGCTGAGGAGGAATACTGCCCCTGTGCTGTTTGCTGTCTGGGGTTGGCCTGCAGTGGCTACTTGCTGCCAAGCAAAGGAGAAAGGACTTTGCTGTGTCCCCTGCTTGAAGAAGATCTCCAAGGGCTTGAAACTGAGCTTGCCTCCTGTTCTGAAGTCTCAGGGACACAAAGACTTCACCACCTGCTCCCCGAACTTCCTTGCTGGGAGTTCTGACCTGCAAAGAGGTGCCTGCTGTTGTTTTGGACCTCTAGAGACTGTTTTCCGCTGGGAGCTGAAAAATCAACGCAACACCGAGAAGCGTGACGCATCCATACCTGTTTCCGACGCATCGCTGAAGAAACCGTCGCAGCGCCTGACGCGGCTCGAGAAATCGCTGCATCGAGTGAAACTGCCTCCGAAGTCCGAGATCACTGCACCGATTTCGACGCAAGCCCTGCTGTGCGGCTGCAAGAATCCACGCATCGTCCCGGAGTGTCGCATTGCATCGGGGCGCCAAGTCTGTCGCATTGTTGGGGGACGCAGTAAGAAACCGACGTATCACCTCCCCACGCAGTAAGAAACCGACCCATCACCTCCTCTCCGGTAGGGAACCGATGCATCACCTCCCCTGCGCAGCAGTAAGGAACCGACGCATCACCTCCCCCGGAGCAAGGAACCGACGCATCACCTTCCCTGAGTGTAAGGAACCGACACATCACCTTCCCTGCGGCCCGTTTTGTTTGCGTGACGCATCCAAGGTACATTGTGTGAAAAGTGTCGCATCTGCAATTTGCTTTGAACTGAACTATTTCTACCATCTGAAAGTCAAATCTTTTTACTCTATTGTGGATTTTTGTCGTTTTGGGTCTTGTTTGGTTTAGATAAAGATTACTTATTTTTCTAAACTGTTGTGGTGTCCATTTGTAGTGTTTTCACTGTATTACTGTATGTGTTCACAAATGCTTTACACACTGCCTCTGAGATAAGCCTGTCTGCTCGTGCCAAACTACCAAGGGGGTGAGCAGGGGTTATTTTAGAAGTGTATCCCCCTTACCCTCACTAGAAGCAAGGGTCCCTATTTGGACAAAGGTACCTACCTCTGCCAACTAAAGACCCCCATTTCTAACATTGGTGGTCAGTGGTGAGGATCTGGACTTGCATTTGTGTCTTACAGTGATTGGTGTACACTACTAGTAGAGTGCAGACCATTACGTGACCACATACATTTGGTAGTTTTTTCCTTGGAATTTTTTTGTATCTTGAGAACTGCCAATTTTCACCATGAGTAAACCAGCATCACTTGCATCTGTGGATATCGAATTTGAAGAGGAGAGGGTTGATACCTACACTGTGCCACAACTTAAAGCGGTCTGCAGAAAATGTAAAATCTCAGTGAGATGCCTCACCAGAAAGGAGGAATACCAAAAGGCGCTGAGGGCCTGGTTGGAATCAAGGAATGCCAGTGAGCATACCGAAGAGCCTATGGTGGAGGGGGAGAATTTAGATGGGCAGCAGGAGGGGCTATTGGGCCTGACTGGAGGGAAGTTGCCTTCCAGGGGGTGCAGCAGTGTGTCTTCAAAGGGTCTGTCTCCAGAGGAGTTGGAGTACAGGGAGAGAAGCAGAGTGCATGAGACGGAGCTCGCAAAGCTCAGGCTGGGAAAGGAGTAAGAAATTGGAGTTGGAGAGTAAGAAATTGGCCATGGAAGAGAAGAAGATGCTCTTAGAGCAAGAAAGATAGTTGGATCTGAAAGCCAAGTCTAGAGATCAATCCCAATGGGGGCAGCGTACCATCAGTGCCTGGAGAAGGGAAGGTGTACACCCCCAAGGAGGTTATTGAGGATTTCATGAAGCATGAGGACATTGGTCAGTGGTTCAAGCCCTATGAAGTAGCGATGAGGTCCCACAGAGTCCCTGAGAGAGATTGGGGAGCGGGGTTGTGAGGCCGCTGTCGTCAGTGAAAGAAGGCAAACATTACTAGCATTGCCCACTGAGGTTCAGATGCCCTATGCCCCCATGAAGGAAGCCTTAGTAGCAAGGTATGGGTTGACCCCAGAGCTGTACAGGCAGAAATTTAGAAACTGTAAGAAGCTGGAGTCAAGTACTTGGGTGGAGTATGTGTCCTATTTTTGCAGAGCACTGGATGGTTGGGTGAAGGGTAGCAAGGTGAATGATTTGCAGGGGCTCTATGATTTTGTTGCATGGGAGCACTTGTCAGATAATTGTTTTCCAGAACTACACCAGCACTTGATTGACCGTAAGCTGACTGACCCCAGGAAGCTTGCTGTGGAGGCAGACCGCTGGGTCAGTACCAGGGTCCAAAAGGGTTGTGTGGGAGACTCTGCCAAAGTTGGGCAGGGTCCCCAGCAGAAGAGTGGGGGGGCAAGGGTAAACAGAAGGAGTTCCAAAAAGGGCCCCAAAGTATTCCCCAAGGGAACCAAGGTAAGGGTTCCCAGGTGCCTACTGAAAAGAAGCCATGGGTCCCGACAGGTAAGCCTGTTCACAGGGGTTCCAAGGCATGTTATGGTTGTGGTCAGGTGGGCCCTTTCCAAGGTGAACCTAGGTGTCCCCAGAAGGTTACCACCCCATCCACTGGTGCACCACCCCAGCAAATGGCTAGTGTACCTTGGGGGAGGAGTCGGGTGCCCAAGAGGGGTGGGGTCCTGCAGAAATGTCCCTGGTCTCTTTAGGAGACAGTGAGATGATGGTCCCAAGAGCTCACCTGCCTGATAACACTAAGATGTACAGGCAGTGGGTGACCATCAATGGCCATAGTGTGGAGGCTCTGAGAGACACCGGAGCAAGTGTGACAGCTGTCAGTTGTCGGCTGATGTCTGAGGAGCAGGTGGTCCCCAACACATTCTACCCAGTAGTTGCCGCTGACAACTCAGAGTGCCTCTGCAAAGTGGCACAGGTTCCCTTGGAGTGTAGGGTGGGGGGTTCTCAGGTACCTTGAAAGTAGCTGTGAGGCCAGCCATGCCTCTTGACTGTCTGCTAGGCAATGATTTGGAGAGCTCCCCCTGGGCGAAGGTGGAGCTGAGGTCTCATTTAGAGATGCTGGGTCTGCCTGAGTGGGCGTGTGAGACCACTCGGTCTATAGCTGCCGGTAAGGTCATTCAAGAGGACCTGGAGCCTGAAAGAGTGGCCCAGGTACCTGCCAGAAAAAGAAGAGGCAGGGGGCACGGGAAACCGGCCCCAAAGTTCCCACGGTCCAGGAGGAGGCAAACCTTGAGGGGGATGCCCTGGAGCCTACAGTGGAGCAAGTGGCTGAACAGCGGGACTTGCCTGAGCTGACCCATTGACAGCAGGTAGGGGGCCCCCACCAGGGAGGAATTCTGCCAGGGGCAGCAGAAGTGCCCTTCTCTTGTTGGTTTGCGGCAGCAGGCTGCAAACTAGGCAGCAGGTGATCAGTCTGGATCACACTGGATTTACTGGGAGAATGGTCTCCTGTATAGCGAGCCTAAGGTTGCTGAGACTGGGTGAGCCCGTGTGCTGGTGGTACCCCAGCGCTTCAGAGCCTTCTCACTGGGTCTGGCTCATGATGTGCCTTTGGCAGGACATCTGGGGCAAGGCAAGACCTTTGAAATGCTTGTGTCACACTTTTACTGGCCCCAAATGCGTAAGAGTTCTGATACTCATTGTATGTCTTGCCAGACATGCCAGGCAAGTGGTAAGAGTGGAAGTGTAAGGCTCCTCTCCAACCTTTCCCTGTGGTCAGCACCCCCTTTGAGAGGGTGGGTATTGACATTGTGGGGCCTCTGGATCCCAAGACAGCCATGGGCAACAGGTTTATCCTGGTCTTGGTGGTCCATGCCACCCGGAAGCCATCCTCTCCAGACTGACTGCCACCGTGGTGGGTCATGCGTTGATGGGGATTTTCTCCTGTGTGGGGATCCCCAGAGAGGTGGTGTCCGACCGTGGTACCAACTTTATATCTAAGTATATGAAGTCCCTGTGACAGTAGTCTGGTGTTACCTACAAGTTCACCACTCATTACCACCCCCAAGGTAATAGGCTGGTGGAGCGATTCAATCGGACCCTGAAGGGCATGATTATGGGTCTTGGTGAACCTATGAGGTGTAAGTGGGACGTCCTCTTGCCATGCCTTTTGTTTGCTTACAGAGAGGTACAGCAGAAGTCCTTAGGTTTCAGTCCCTTTGAGCTCCTGTATGGGCATCCTGTAAGAGGACCTCTAAGTCTGGTCAAAGAAGGCTGGGAGAGTGCTCCCGGGAAACCTCCCCAGGATGTATATAGCTACATGCTGGCCTTCAGGAAACAGACTAAGCGCTTTAGACAACTCGTTCAGGCGAATCTGGAAGCCAGCCAGGAGGAGATGAAACGTTGGTATGATCAGAATTCCTCTCTGATAGAGTTTCAGCCTGGACAGCAAGTGTGGGTCACAGCCCCAGTAGACCCTTGTGCACTCCAGGATAAGTGGACCAGACCATTTGCGGTCGTGGAGCGCAAGAGTAGTCACCTACTTGGTGGACTTGCAGTCGCTAAGAAACTCTTTGCAGGTCCTGCATGTGAACCGCCTTAAGCCCCACTTGGAGAGGTCCGAAGAGGGAATGCTCCTAGCAACAGATGCTGGAATGGAGGAGGAAACTGAGCCTCTTCCTGACCTCCAGTCTGCGAAGGAACACGATGGGTCAGTGGACGGTGTAACATTCTTCCCCTGCCCTGACCCCTGAACAGCAGAGTGACTGCCGCTAACTGTTGGGGCAGTTTGCTGCTCTGTTCTCCCTGACCCCTGGTGTCACTCAGTGGTGTGTCCATGATGTAGACACTGGGGACAGTCCTCCTGTGAAGCATAAAATTTAGAGAGTGACTGACAGGGTCAAGGCTTGCATCAAGGAGGAGGTCTCCAAGATGTTAGCGCTAGGGGTGATTGAGCCCTCAAACCGCCCTTGGGCCAGCCCAGTGGTCTTGGTCCCAAAGGCTGCTGCACCCGATGCCACGCCAGAACTCTGTGTCTGTGTGGACTACTGAGGGCTCAATTCGGTCACCAGGACTGATGCGCACCCCATCCCCAGAGCTGAAGAGCTCATAGATCGGTTGGGAGCTGCCCGGTACCTCAGTACATTTGACTTAACGTCTGGGTACTGGAAGATTGCCTTAACTGATAGGGCAAAGGAGAGGTCAGCATTCTCAACGCCAGAGGGGCACTACCAATTCCGGGTGATGCCCTTTGGGTTGAAGAATGCCCCTGCCACCTTTCAGAGGTTGGTCAACCAGGTGTTGGCTGGACTGGAGGATTTCAGTGCCGCCTACCTGGATGACATAGCAGTGTTCAGTGCCACTTGGGAGGAACATCTGCACCACCTCTGGGAAGTGTTGAAGGCTCTGCAGAGAGCAGGCCTCACGATCAAGGCAAGTAAGTGCCAGATTGGGCAGGGTTCAGTGGTGTACTTGGGACACCAGGTAGGGAGCGGCCAGGTGGCGCCCCTACAGTCCAAGACTGATACCATTCTGGCTTGGGAACCCCCGCAAGACCCAGACAGAGGTGAGAGCCTTCTTAGGACTCACCGGGTATTACAGGAGATTTCTCAAGGGGTATGGCACCATTGTTGCCCCCTTGACAGAGCTGACTTCCAGGAAGGTGAACTGTACTGACACCTGCCAGAAAGCTTTTGATGCCCTGAAATCTGCCATGTGCACGGCGCCCGTGCTTAAGGCGCCCAACTTCTCAAGGGAATTCATTGTGCAGACAGATGCTTCAGAGCACGGTGGGGGGGCTGTGCTCTCACAGCTAAATGAGGAGGGCCTAGACCAACCTGTACCCTTCATTTGTAGGAGGTTACTTCCACGGGAACAGAGGTGGAGTGCGATTGAGCGTGAGGCATATGCTGTGGTCTGGGCGCTGAAGAAGCTGAGGCCCTACTTGTTTGGGACTCACTTCTGGGTTCAGACCAACCACAGGCCCCTCAGATGGTTGATGCAAATGGGTGAGAATCCAAAGTTGTTGAGGTGGTCCATTTCCCTACAGGGGATGGACTTCACGGTGGAACACCACCCTGGTACAGAACACACCAATGCTGATGGTCTGTCCAGATTTTTCCGCCTTAGTGAAGAGAACTCCCAAGAGGGTGGGTAGTTCTCCCCACATTTCAGCTGGAGGAGACACGTGTTAGACCTGGCACCATTGGCGTGGGTCTCCCTTCCATTTTTTGCCTCTACTTCCTGTGTTTTGCTGTGTGTTGGACTCCATTTTTGCTGGTCTAGATGCTTTGGGCACTTTGCCACTGCTGTTCAGTGCCAAAGTGCAAGTGCTCCCTTTGTAAAGTATTGTTGTGGATTAGTGATTCCATTATTGGCTATTTGATTTGCTTGTCAGACCCTAGTACAGTGCACTATGTGTGCCCAGGGCCAGTAAATCAAATGCTGCTGGTGGGCTTGCAGCACTGGTTGTGCCACCCACAGAAGCAGCTTGTAAAATGTGACTCAGGCCTGCCATTGCAGAGCCTGTGTGCAGTCTGGGACTGCCATGTCGACTTGGCAAGTGCACCCACCTATAAATCACAAAGAAGAGGGGTGGAAGGATAAAGTCCCTCTTCGACCTCCCACACTAGCTATGAAACCACTAATTAGAAGAGGGACTATATGAACAATAAAAGAATGCTAATAAAGTATATAATTGAGGGAATCACACCACTATTAAAACTGCCCTCACACACAGAAATCTGTGTCATGCTTCATCATAGGGCCTGCTAACAACACCCCCGCGCCGACCAACGCTGGGGGTGGAGCAATAAGGGAGGGGAAGACAATACAACACAACAAAGAATGTGAAAAACAGCTCAAGGGATCAAAAAGTGAAAATAAAAGCATAAACAGTGAGTTAAAACTGGATCCAGGGAGTCCCTAATCTAATTTAATATCGGGTACCCTGTCCAGATATATTTAAACGGTCAAAAAACAGGACCTGTGAATGGTAGTATGGAAAACCTATGATGAGTCACCATCCCCTCCTCTATGCAAAAAATGTCGACATGTTTCAGCCGGAGTTGTCAAATTGCCCGGCTTTCCTCAGGACTTCACTAATGTATGATCCCCCGATTCTCACTCAAAGCACCATAAATCAAAGGTGAAGGGGAAAAAAACGTTTGTTGGGTAACTTACTCCAAACACATGCAAAAAGAGCGTCTTGCTCTCCACAATGGAACCGAGTTTATTTACAATCTACAATTTACAATCTACACTTGAACTGGAAGGGGAGAGAGGACAGCTCCCTATAGTCACACTTTCGTCAAGGTAAGCTGTGGCTGAATCGCTCGTCTCTACCACTACCGTGCACCCACCTGCCAGTCCCTAAACCTTCCCTTTTCTACATATTAGTCACCCCTAAGGTAGGCCCAAGGTACCCCTGTGGGCAGGGTGCATTGTATGTGAAAGTTAGGTCATGCCCTGATGTGTGTGGTATGTCCTGATAGTGAAATACAGCCAATTTCGTTTTTCACTATTGCAAGGCTATCTGTTCCCATAGGCCAGAATGGGAAGTTTGTTTATAACATCTTATAAACATAACTGACCCTGGGAACAAGATAGGAAAATACAGTTTAGTATGCCTGAATGTTAAAATTACATCTTTTAGTGAGGGTGATTATTACATTCTGTGTTTGAAAATACCACTTTTAGAAAGTGGGTATTTTCTTGCCTAACCATCCAGTGTGCCTCTGCTAGGTTTGTGTATTGCATGTCTGGCTTTTGGATGACAGGGGCTGGAGAAGGGCTGTGGCTCCAGGAGTCTGATGAGTCAGGGCTGGGATGAATGGACCTGGGTTGAATTTAGAGTAGGGGGAGGAGATTTCCTTTCACCTGCCTGGGCCTGGTCTGCCTTCAACAATGCTGTCTCCACCTCCTGCCAGGAAGCTGCACCAGTGAGGACAGAACTGGTTTTGGCCGGGTCAGACACTCTCTGCCTTCAGAGAACAAAGGATTTGTGTGTATAAAAAGTGGGCCCAGACCACAGACTTTTAGATCACTTCTGGGAAATCAAGAGGAAACCTTTGCCAAGGAGAAGAGCCGGAGAAGCTGAGGAGGAATACTGCCCCTGTGCTGTTTGCTGTCTGGGGTTGGCCTGCAGTGGCTGCTTGCTGCCAAGGAAAGGAGAAAAAGGACTCTGCTGTTTTGCTTTGTCACCTGCTTGAAGAAAAAGATCTCCAAGGGCTTGAAATTGAGCTTGCCTCCTGTTCTGAAGTCTCAGGAACACAAAGATTTCACCCCTTCGGTCTCCCTGCACCCGGAACTGCTGTTTCAGCTGCCACAGAAGGAAATTGCAACACTGACGCCGGCGAGCGACGCCGTAACCTGCACCGAAGCCATGAGCGCTGCTCCGTCATGCGACGTAGGCCCGACGCCTGCTGCCGTGCCGCATCGACTCCGAAGCCGACTTCCTCATCGCGGAGCCGATCCTCGACGTGGGTGATCCCTGAATCCATCGACATCGCGCCATCGTAAGGAACTGAGGCTTCGGCGCCATCGTGACGTCACCTCCCCGACGCAGTAAGGAATAGTCGTCTCGCCTCCCCTGCGCTGCAGTAAGGAACAGAGGCTACACCTCCCCTGGGGTCCTAAGGAACCGACGCCGCGCGGCGCCATCGAAGCATCCCCTCCCCGGCGCCGTGAACTGTCTTTGTTTTAATAGTTTCCAAGGTACTGTTCTTTGTGGGCCCGACGCCGCGCACCTCGCGGTCCGCGCCGTTATTTGAGATTTTCACCGGTCATGACGTCGTTATAACTCCAGGTGGAGTTATTTGTTGCTACAAGCTTTATTTGAGTGAATAACCTATTTTTAAGGATATCTTGAGAACTGTATTGTGGATTTTTGTCATTTGGTCTTGTTTTGGTTTAGATAAAGATTATTTATTTTTCTAAACTGGTGTGGTGTCCATTTGTAGTGTTTTCACTGTATTACTGTATGTGTTCACAAATGCTTTACACACTGCCTCTGAGATAAGCCTGTCTGCTCGTGCCAAGCTACCAAGGGGGTGAGCAGGGGTTATTTTAGGAGTGTATCCCCCTTACCCTGACTAGAAGCAAGGGCCCCTATTTGGACAAAGGTACCTACCTCTGCCAACTAAAGACCCCCATTTCTAACAAGATCTTAGAAAGAAAAAGAAAATGTTTGTGACCATCCTACCACCTAAATGGCTTGTTAAATTTGCTGCTTTGGGACAAACAAATGTGTGCCATATTTGCTTTCGAACTGCTAAATGCATACAGTTTATTCATAGGTATTTAGATTTTGTTGTGTGTTGCAAAAAAACGAAACATCCTCCTAGAGCCTTTCCTTTCACATTTTCTTTTCTGTACTTCGGCAAGATTGTCACAAGTCACTTCTCTCATTTTGCAGTCAGAAAAAGCAAAGTAAACACCAATCCCATGGTAAAAGAATAAGCAGCACTTTGTCAGAAGACAAGGCCTGACAGGTGGCCTCGGTCTTTAAAGCACCTGCAAATGTGACAAAATAAACACTGAATATGAAGGAATTTTTATTTATTGCTTGGACTTTCCAGACCCACCAAAAATCGGCTCGAAACCGACCCCTAAGTTTGGGAAACGCTGGTGTAGAGCATTATGCAAAATGCATAGTATTTTGAACTTTATCCGTGTTGTACAAGGAACCAACATAAAATAATCAGTGTCAGCAAGGTTGGTTCGAATTTTTGGAGATTAAGGCAAATTCTGGGCATGTGATTTTGTACACTTTGCAATTTTTATGAATTTGAGATTTTTGCAGGCCTGCACAAATATTGCAGTAGTCCAAATCAGGAAAGATCAGTGCTCTTGTTAGTTTGATGAGGTAGGAGTGGAGGAGGAGAGGTCCGATTTTTCTTATCATGGGGAATTATTTGGTGTTTTTAATCAGAGAATGTATCTGAGCCCTGAAGGACCTATTCCTGGCGAAGATAATACCCAAGTTTTGTTTTAACTTACTGGAGATTGAGGAGGTTGTCCCAAGGTATTTATTTGCCCAACTAAATGGCAATAAGTAGTGTATTTTTGGCCTATTTTCAAATATGTAGATCACAGTTTTGTCCCAAATTAAGCTTAGGACCCTCATCCAAATGTGACACGAGTCAATGATCTGTGCCGGGGGGTGAATGTATGTGTTAATTAACAAAGGAGACCCTGAAGATCCTTGAGGGACCTGACAACGTACTGGTTTCCATAAGAATTCATAAAAGTCAATTAGGACATGGCGTTTCCTGTCAGGATACACTTTGAACCTAGTGGGGCACAATACCCAACCTGAACTGCAGCAAGAGAGCAAGTCTGCCTCTCTCAAAAGACTGTGAAAAAGTGGGTCGAATAGTTCATTTTCACACCCCAAGTTTCACGCACCTTTGCTAAAATGCAGTGGGCTCTAAAATCGCATTCATGAAATATGTCAGTACTTTCATGGTATGTCAAGTAAGCCTCACCGTGTGAATTTATAAATCATATGTAATGACAGAAATTCTCATTGGATGGTGTAGGGAGGAGAGATTAAGGGGCCGATTACAATGCGGCCCATAAAGGGCCGCATAGTAAAGGACAGCTCAGTTTCCTTTCCGACCGCCTCATTATGACGGAGGCGGTCGGAAAGGAAACCGGCGGGTCATTCTGGCTGGCTTCCGACAGGCTCGGAGTGCCCGTCAGCCAGTCAGAAGCCAGCTAGTAATCTCAAGGGCAGGCCTTTCTGCCCTTGAGATTACAATGCACGGTTTCCGACATGGTTTCGATGCTTGACTGTTCGACAAAGCGTGTTTGGGGGCCCCCAGCAGGGCCCCCTTTGGTGCACGGCCTCCGCTTGGAGGCTGAGGTGGCACCTATGGTGCCCCCCTGTTGATCCCTGCATCTTATGGCAGGCACCTTGAGGTGCCTGCCACGGGGTGCAGGGATAAACCGCACCTCTCATTTCCCTATAGAAGCATGCATTACTGCCAGTTTACAGCTGTAATGCATGCTCCCATAGTGAAATATAGGAATGCAACCGAACAGTGTTCGGTCACATCCTAATGAGGCGGTCGGGACCACCGACCAGGTGTTGGTCGGTCCCAGGACCGAGTCGGTGTCGGGCGGAAGGAATTCAGCCCGACATCGAGATCAGGTCCTAAATAAAGAATATTTCAATCACTGGCAGTACAACAGATTTTACAAGTTCTTACAGCAATGGTGTTACTTAGGGTACAGAGATCTACAGGTTACAACAGCAGATGGGCTATACCAATCTTACAGATCAGACAGCAGTAGAGCTTGTCAATACAAAATACACTTTAGTGTTGGAATGTGTTTAATGTTTAGATTTGGAAATAGAATCATTTTCCCACCAGTTCCACAAAACAATAGCTTCTGCTTTGCACGCCCATGTATTACAATTTTATACCAAGGCAGAGCAAAATGTGTCAGTTATTATCACCATCATGCTAGAACCGGCAGTATACAATAAATTATATATGTGGAGCGACAAAGCTATTTTCCCAATCCCAGGCTAAAGGAAAGATAAATAAGGTAAGAATCTGGTTTGATAAGGAACTATCTTTTCGCTTTCAAATATACATGCTTCGGACATCCTGCTCCCACCTTCTTTTAGCTTTAAAAAACATCTGGTCATTTCTTCAGACTCCCACCACTATTCCTCTTGCCTAGTCTATGCCAACACTGTCTATTTTGGACCCCAGCAGACCTAATTAACAAGCTGCAGAGGATACAAAACATAGTGGTGGGGCTGCTATATTTGTGTCCACTGACCAACACAAGTAAAATTGGCTCCCAGTCAAACCGTACCTTTATTTTGAGAGAAAGTGGATTATTAGTTGGGGTGATTGTAAGACATCACCAAGTAATAATGTTACTATTCTGTATCAGGTCAGGTTACTTTAATTTAAACCTTGGCTCAGTCCTGGACAGCTGTGGCACAGGGCAGTCAAACTTACCTAAAAAAAACAAGCGCAAATCATTTGTCAGTACCAAAACATTTAATAAGTTATAAACCCAACACAATAAAAATCCCACTCCAATTTATAAAAGTGGTCTAAATTTTACTGAGCATATAGACACCAAAATGACAAAAATCAGAAGAGGGTAACCAGAGATATGTTCCCTAGGATTGTTAGTTTTCTAGTGCCAACTGCGGGTATCTGGTCATCCTAGACAGGGCCAAAATCAAATTTTACGGCCGACCGTGATGGAGTGCGAGAAAGCTGTAGGGACCAAGTAAGCCCTGGTGAAAAGGTTACCTTCTGCCTGTGACAGGGGCTGCCGCTTTGAAGCTTGTACAGTTGATTGCCACATCCACCCAGGCCATCCTGTCAGGAGGAGGTCGCACATCCTCCCAGCCAAAGCCCTATTGTTCCCTTTTCTGAGAGCAATTCAAACCGCTCAGCAGCCTGCCAGGTGCCAGTTGAGGATTATCTCATAAAGTGATACTAGAGGCTTTAGGTAGGAAAATGCCAATGTTCTATAAGTGGCGTTTCAAAAAGTAATTTAAAATCCGATTTTACCATCAGATTGGATTTTAAATTCCTATTAATTTGAGTCCTTGAAGAACAAGTTACTTACGTTTGGTAACGATATATCTGTAAGAGGCATATATTAGTTATGGATTCCTCACCTTAGAATTACCCCCAGGCATCAGACTGGATCCGGAGAATTTTTCTTCAGCAGTACCCCTGCGCGTCAGTAGGCGGAGTCGGTCGACTCCGCGTTCGTCGTTGGCATCGTGGTCCCAGAATGATATTGCGGTATCTACTTAGACGCCGCCCTGCGCGCGGACGTCAGTTCTTTACACGACATTCCACGCCAGAAGCGCAGAGCCATGCAAGACACTGACCACTGGTGCACAAAACTAGGGCCCTGAAAGGAAGTCCCTTACCCTAGAAGTCAGTTCGCAGAACGGGGAGGATGGGTGGGGCGGTGAGGAATCCATAACTAATATATGTCTCTTACAGATATATCGTTACCGAAGGTAAGTAACTTGTTCATCTGAAAGAGACTATTAGGTATGGATTCCTCACCTTAGAATAGATACCCCAGCAATGCCAACCCCAGAGGTGGGTCTGCGAACTAAGTTCACACCAGAAAGTCCTGGAGAACTGAACAGGCAAAGAAGCCGTATCTCCGGACTTGGCTGTCCAGGCAGTAGTGTTTAGTAAACGTGTGCAATGAAGCCCACGTAGCTGCCTGGCAGATGTCATGAAGAGGGACTCCACATCCCAAAGCAGTAGTGGCTGCCGTCGCCCCGGTGGAATGGGCCCGCAACCCCACTGGAGGTTCATTCTTCGCTAAGGAATAGCAGATTTTGATGCAAAGGATGACCCATCGAGAGATGGTCCGTTTTTGCACGGCCCGACCTTTCTTTGCGCCCACATAGCCAACAAAGAGCTGGTCATCCACCCGGAATTGCTTTGTGTGATCCAGAAAGAATGAAAGAGCACGTTTTGGATCCAGACGGTGGAGCCTCTCTTCCTCTTTAGAAGGATGCGGAAAGAAGGTGGGCAAAGTGATGGTCTGTCCTATATGGAAAGAGGTAACCACTTTGGGAAGGAAAGGAGGTCTAGTGCGAAGGACAACTTTGTCCAGATGAACAGCCAGGAAAGGAGGTTTGGAAGAAAGAGCCTGAAGCTCACTCACCCTGCGAGCAGAGGTGATGGCAACCAAAAAGGCAGTTTTAAGTGTCAGAAGTCTGAGAGGACAGTTATGTAGCGGCTCGAAAGGAGCGCACATAACATAGGTCAGAACCAGGTTCAAGTCCCACTGGGGCATTACGAAAGGAATTGGAGGATACAAGTGAGTAATGCCCTTAAGGACGCGATTTACAATAGGGGACTTGAAAAGAGAAGGCTGGTCAGGAAGCCGAAGAAAGGCCGGAACGGCTGAAAGATAGCCTTTGAGAGTGCCCAGAGCAGAGCCCTGCTGGGCCAAAGAAAGAATGAAGAGGAGAACCTCCGAAAGGGGAGCAGAAAGGGGGATCCACAGCCTTTGCTGCGCACAATGCCACAAACTGGGTCCATCTACAGGCGTATACCGTTTTGGTGGAGGGACGCCTGGTTGCCAAGATAACGTTACAGACTTCGGGAGGAAGGTCAAAAGCTGTCAACTGTCGCCGCTCAATCTCCATGCAAGGAGGTGGAGGCTGGACAGGTTCGGGTGGAGGACCGTCCCCTGCTGCTGTGACAGAAGATCCTCCCGAAGGGGCAGTCTGATCGGAGGATCGATGGCCATGTGCAAGAGCTCGGGATACCAGACTCTTCATACCCAGTCCTTGGCCACAAGAATGACTTGGGCCCGGTGCACTTGATCTTCTTCAGCACTCTGGGTAGAAGTGGTATAGGCAGAAAGGCGTACAGAAGACCGCAACTCCACTCGCGACAAAAAGCGTCGCCTAGCGAGTGCCGCCTTGGAAATTCCAATGAGCAGAACTGCTGACATTGCGAGTTCTCTTCGGTGGCGAATAGATCTAACCAAGGCTCTCCCCACTGCTGAAAGAGACCTTGCACCACCTCCGAGGGAAGACGCCATTTGTGATCCATCATGCACCAGCGGCTGAGTTTGTCCGCCCTGGCGTTCAGAGAACCTGCCAGGTGTTGAACCACCAGGGACATGCCCTGATGTTCCAGCCACTTCCAGAGACAAAGTGCCTCCTGACATAGGGTCCACGACCCCACCCCGCCCTGTTTGTTGCAGTAGCACATGGCGGTGGTGTTGTCCATGAACGCCTGCGAAACTCTCCCTTTGACAGAAGGAAGGAATGCCTTCAGTGCAGGACGGATCGCCTGAAGCTCAAGAAGGTTGATGTGGAGCCCAGACTCCCCCAGAGACCATAGGCCTCTGATCTCCACCTCTCCCATGTGGCCGCCCCACCCCAGAAGTGATGCATCTGTCACCACTGTGAACTCTGGCTGGGGAAGGGAGAGGGACCTGCCGTCGACCCAATTTTGGTCCGCTAGCCACCACTGCAATTGATGTGCAGTGCCCTCCGAGATCTGGATGCAATCGGAAAGATTCCCCTGATGCTGTGCCCACTGGAACTTCAGGTCCCACTGCACAGCCCGCATATGCCACCTGGCATAGCCCACCAGCAGGATGCAGGAGGCCATGAGGCCCAGTAGCTTCAGGATCAGCCTGACCGAAACCCTGGATAGAGGCTGAAAGATCAGAATCATAGCCCGAATATCCCGGACTCGCTGCTCGGGAGGATAAGCCTGAAACTGCACTGTGTCAAGAACCGCTCCGATGAAAAGGAGCTTCTGAGAGGGAATCAGGTGTGACTTTGGCACATTGATGGTGAACCCCAGTGAATGCAGGAGGTCGGCTGTGGTCTGGAGGTGGGAGACGACAGCCTGGAGCGAGCCCGCCTTCAACAGCCAGTCATCGAGATAGGGGAAGACTGCAACCCCTGATCTGCGCAGATGAGCTGCGACCACCGCCATCACCTTCGTGAACACACGAGGGGCGCTGGTAAGGCCAAAGGGGAGCACGGTAAACTGAAAGTGCTCGTGGCCTACCGTGAACCGTAGGTAACGCCGAAGGGCCGGCAGTACGGGGATGTGAAAATAAGCATCCAACGCTACCATCCAGTCTCCCGGGTCGAGGGCAGACAGGACCTGAGCCAGTGTCAACATTTTGAACTTCTTCCGGAGGAAGCGGTTGATGTTCCTGAGATCCAAGTTAGGACACAGGCCCTTGACCTTCTTGGGTACCAGAAAGTAGTGGGAATAACAACCACGACCTACTTCTGGGGAAGGAACTCGCTCGATGGCTCCCTTGGCCAAGAGAGCTGTAACTTCCTGTTGGAGAAGGGGCAGGTGATCCTCCGACACGCGATGGAATTGAGGTGGCATGGATGGAGGGGTAGTCTCCAAGGGGAGGGAGTAGCCCCTTCGGACTATCTGCAAAACCCCACCTGTCCGACGTGATGTTGAGCCAGTGGGGGAGGTGATGGCGGATCCTGCTGCCCACTGGCGAATGGTGGCCATGAAAGGTCGGACTAGGAGGCTGCTGCAGAGGGGGCGCTGGTGGACTGGCACGCCCGCTGGCCACCAGACCCACAGCGGTGGGTCCCACGTCCCCGTCCGCGCAGAGGCTGGACGCCTTGCGCGGGCCTGTGACTCTGGACGGAACATTGCGGGGCGCCCCTTCCATAGCCACGAAAGGGGCGAAAAACAGACTGCGCGGGGCGAGAGGTAGAAGCGAGGCCCAAGGACCTGGCTGTAGCCCTGGAGTCCTTAAAGCGCTCGAGCGCGTTGTCTGCTTTGTCGCCAAACAAGCGACGGCCATCAAAGGGCATGTCCAAAAGCGTAGCTTGGACATCACCCTAAAAGCCAGTGGACCTCAGCCAGGCGTAGCGTCTCAGGGCTACTGACGTTGAAATCGTCCTGCCCAGCGAGTCGGCGGTGTCCAGCCCACAACGTATGGCGAACTTCGCTGCGTCTCTTCCTTCGGCAACTGCATGAGAGAGCACGGCCCGGGCCTCCTCCGGGCACTGAGGCAGCACCTGTGCGACCGTGTCCCACACAGAGTGGGAGTAATGGCCCAAGAGACATTCGGTGTTCACCGACTGCAGTCCTAAGCTGGAGGAAGAAAACATTTTCTTCCCAAGGTGGTCCAGCTTCTTGGATTCCCTATCAGGTGGAGCGGTAGAGAATGCGCCCTTGGAAGTCGAGGCTTGGACCACCAAGCTCTCAGGGGTGGGGTGTTGGGAGAGGAAAATGGGGTCGCCCGGGGCCGGGCGGTGGCGTCGGGCAATGATCCTATCCACAGGAGCCCCTGTGTTGGGCTTGGACCAAGTGCCCAAAAGGATGTCCATGAGGGCCTCATCGAACGGCAGCAGGGGCTCCGAAGAGGCGCTGCCGGTTGAAGCACCTCGGTCAGGAGCTTAGTCCTGAGCACCACCGTAGAAAGCACAAGGTTTAAGGCCTCAGCCGCCCTACGTAACACCACTGCGTATGATGCACCCTCCTCCATAGCCACAGTAGGGGTAGATAGCATGCCAAGGTCTGGGGAGGTGTCCAGACCACTGGCCTCACCCAACTCCTCCCTCCAGTCCGGTTCTTCTAACTGGTCTGCTAGAGGGTCCACAGACCATCCCAGTCCTCCTCACCCTCCTCTGGTAGCCACTCAGGGCGATAGGGAACACCAGGGGAGAAAAGTGGTACAAAAGTACCGGTCAGCACCAGTCCTGTCATCGGTCGACACCGGTAAGGCTCTGTTTCCACATCGAGGGGGAGGCTGGGGTCGATGCCTGCTGGGAACACAACCGGCATTGGAGGGGGCGGAGGTGTCGCCACTAGATTCGGCGCCGGAGGAGGTGTCACGAGGTTGACCGCCGCCGATCCGGATCCAGACTAGCATCGAAGGCCTTGAGGCCCCCAGCAGAGTCTGCGGGGCCCAAAGGCACGCCGGAGGAGGCAGGCTGCCCAAAGATCGAGTGGAGGGCTTCGTAAAAACTACGAAGTTGGGCAGGGGTCGCCCCGGCTCCCGGAAAGGGAGTGAGGCTCGGGGTCGACCCAACAGGCTACGCGGACGGAGCCAGACGACTACCTTCCACAACCCGCGTTGCGTTGGCCGATGGACGGGGAGAACGCGAAGAGCGACGATGCGTCTTCGCCTTCTTTTTGTGCTTCGACTTACCCGAAGACTTCGACGATGAGTGGTGATGATGGCTCCGGGACCAGTCCCGCTACCTCCCTCTCGAGCGGCGCAGAGCGGACTGCCGAACCTCGAGAAGCTTTCGGGACCGCTCCCGCAAAGACTTCGGGTTCATGGCCCGGCAGTTAGCATGACTTCGGGTCATGGTCGCGCTCCAAACACCAAAGGCACACGAGGTGCGGGTCCGTAACCGACATCAATTTGCGACAGGAGTCGCAAGCCTTGAAGCCGGTTCGAGGACGGGACATCCCTACGTGCACCAGGAGTCGAACCACTTGAAAAGATGTCGACAAAAAGTCGCAAAAAGAGTCAAAAAGTGACTTGAGGTACCGCTCTCTCCGGATCTGCGCTGGCTGGCGCGGAAAAAGAAAGAACTGACGTCAGCACGCAGGGGCGGCGTCTAAGTAAATACTGCGACGTCATTCCGGCGACCACGACGCCAACGACTAACGCGGAGTCGACCGACGCCACCTAGTGATGCGCAGGGGTACTGCTGAAGAAAAATTCTCCGGATCCAGTCTGATGCCTGGGGGTAATTCTAAGGTGAAGAATCCATAACTAATAGTCTCTTTCAGATTCACAGTTCTATCTATTACCAAATCAAAGTTATGCATTATAAGGTGTTCTAATGCAACTCAGTGCTTTCCTATGGGAGAGCCAGACTTGCTGCAATGAAACTATTTTAGAGATTTTTCACTACCAGGACATGTAAACCTTAAGTACACATGTCCAACTTTTTAAATACCATGCACCCTGACCTATGAGTATTTAGGGCCCACCATAGGGGCTTACCAGTATACACAGGAAGATTTAGGTCTGTCAAAAGTGTTATTTTGACACGTCGAATTGGCAGTTTAAAAACTGCCATGGTAGGCTGCAGTGGCCGGCCTAGAGCCATATTGTGCCACTGTTCTGGTGGCATAATCAGTGCTGCAGTCCAGTAGTGATAGTTAACTTACAGGCCTTGGGTTCATAGAGTAATATATACAATGGACTTAACCAAACCGGTATTAGTCCATTGTACATATACCTTAGAGGTTAGATTACATACACTGGGTTCTGAACGTCAGTCCCCCCCAGTGGTCAGAGACCGTAAACTAGTACTAAACCGAGCAAAAAGTGGGGGTGACCCTGAAAAAAGGCCTTTTGTCACATATTTCAAGACACTGTGATTGGAGCACCAGGAGGCTGTTTATTTTTTATTTTATTTATTAATTTGTTTAATCAAAAGGGATCTTTGACTCTTCCCAGATTCTGAGGGTGCATGACCCCTTCTGATCCCTTAGACCTGGTTCACTCTCATTACTAACAATCCATCACTGTAAGAAAGAACACAGTAGGGGAAAAGCCTTTTAGATTCTTAACTCTAAACTTTGGACCAAATTCTAAGGAGAACTGCATTACACTAACTTTATCAAGTTTCACAAAAAGCTGAAAACCTCGCTCTTCTGTTAACCCTACGGCGCTCTGCTCTATAGTTTGTCCATTTTCTTCCTGCTATTCACATCAAAGTGCCTTTAAGCCTTTTTGTAGTACATGCACTTTAGAAATAAATAAATAAATGCATCGTGGAAATAAAGTTACCTTTTGTCACACACACCGACTTAAAAACAACCCCAACTAGAATACAGCATTGTACAGGTCAGAGAACTGCCCGTACATTTATTTATATGCTTCCTAGGAACTCCTATAGACATGGCCTCCCCTTGGTGTCTTTGGGTATATCAGCCCAGACGCTCCCTTCTCATGCTCTACCATTGACACTCTAAGTCACCCTTAGATACCCCCTTAGATACCCAATAGGCCTAGCATGGCGTTTTCTACCTTAGATCCTTCCGAAACAATCAACAGTATTAAGAAAATGTTAATACATACTGCAGGCAACTTAATATTTATCCCAGAGATTAACTTTACTAATCAATAGCTTAAAAACTCAGGAAAGCTACTGACCATCTGCCTCACTTCTGAATCACAAGAAGTGACCTGCTACACACTGAATGCCCAAGAAACCACCTGCATTACTCCCAGACTGAAAGAAGCTACCTGCTACACCTCTTTCTTAAAGAAACCAACTGCTTCAGCACGATTCAAAGAAACCATTTCCCTCAATTGTGGGCTGAGAAAATCGAAAAACTTTCTCACCTGTTCCAAAAGAAACCTACTGCTTCACATCATATTCCATGGAACCCACATGGCTCATTCTCTTCCCCAGAGAAGCCAATCTGTAATTTCCAAAGTCTCCATAGAATCTACTCTACCTGTCCCCACACTTCTCCAGAGAAATCACTTCCCTCAAACCCTACCTCAGGGAATCCCTCTGCCTCACACCCTTTCACAGGGAAACTGCCTACCTCATATCCTTCCCCTGACACTCCACCGGACTCATACTTTTCCGTGGGGCAACTACCAGCCTCATATCCTTCTCTAGAAACGTCACATGTCGTATACTCTTCTACAGAAAAAACATCTGCCTCATACTTTCCCAGTAAAAAAAAAACACCTGGAAAAAAGCCTTCTGTGGAGAACTCACCTGCCTCATACCCTTCCCCAGAGACCCACCAGCTTCACGGCCTTCCCAACAGAAAACTCCTCATACTCTTGCCCACAGAAACCACCTGCCTCACACCCTTCCCTCCCACAGCGCCGCACATGCAACATCTAATTGAAAAAACACCACTTGAAAAACAACAGTCCTCACAGAAGCCAAATTCGTCATCTCTTTCCACAGAGATGTAGCCTGCATTATCTGCCCCAGAAAACAAACACAAACCTAAGATAACAGAAAATAACTTGCACCAACCTTTCTACAGAAAACAAAACTTTATTGTGCCATACTAGCAAGACCACACGGCCTATCCACAAACCTATGGAAACCCAGACTCATCTCCCGCCCTAATCCTTTGCTCTAAATGACTCACTGACTTTATAAGGGAAAAATGTACTGCAGAATCTAGCTAAAAAAACAAACACCATATCCATTGCTCTATAAAAGCCTGCTCCATCCTCAGCCCCTGAAAATACAAATGCCTCATATTGCTTCTAAAACTGCCTTCACCTTTGACTACGAAGCAACATTCTGCTTCATCCTCTTCTCCATTAAGAATCCCTGTCTCATCCAATGCACCAGAAGGACCATTTGCCTTAGTCCATGATCCAGGTATATCACCTAGCAGTAGAACAAATAATTGCTCTCATCCTTTGCGCGGAAGAAACCAAATCACTTACCCTTTGCCCAAGAAACACAGATCTGTTCCAAAAATACCCAACCTCTCCTATACTCCCTAACCCAAAAATCACTCCTTCCATACTTCCCTCAGGAAACGTTCTGCCATCCAATCACTGCGCATATTTTTCGCCCCCTCTTTCTCCCATAATCTCCCAAAACGCTGTGCTGTTCTCTACAAACAAGGCTGGCATCCTTCAAGCCACCTCGCCGTCCTTGCACTAACCTCCCTCACCAAGGCGCAGAAAAAATACCTGGGATCCTGTCACATCACGCCCCACCCTTGCAAATCACTTTATTTAAAAAATAAATAAACAAATGAAAATACCTGGGGTTTTGCCAACCAATTGCACCACCCTGGGTAACTTCTTCCGTCTCCCTGTGGAGGTCTGAAATAAATCAATACCTGGCAACTTGCCATTCTGTGGGTGTTCTCCCCCCCCCCCCCCCGCTAACGTTGCATTCTCCACTTTTCCACAACGAGCGGACAGTCAGTACTGCACTCTGAGACACCTGTGCTACAGGTGAGATGGTGCAAGAGCACCACCCACATTCCCCACCTCCTCTCCGTCTCTTGGCATCTGAGGAAGGCGGCGGCCGCATCAGGCAAAGCGTGTCCCTCAGGGCCCAGTGTTTCATGCTCTGACAGAGCAGTAAACAGACAGTTTACTAAACCTGTGCTTATGATAAACACTTGTGATGAAAGCCATACCTAATAAAGTATTACAGTTGAGTAATGGCATTAAAATGCCTTTGCCAGAGATGGAAGACACAGTGAAAAGTAGCTTCATGTACAGAATACTTAACTGACAAAACATTTGCTCAGAAAACGAGATTTTATGGCCCCTCGATCTTGCATTTTTATATCCTATAAAAAATTTGGATTATATGGTAAAATGTTTGTTTACTGCACTACTAGAGTTCAAAACAGAGAAGCAAGAATCTATAAGAGGCAAGAAACTATCTGCTTATTACCCACATATGCTACTGTGCAACAATAGCATGGACGCTGAATTATATTAAACTGCTTATGTGTATGTATTTGCAAGAAATAACTAACTTTGCATATGTTATCTGTAACTAAAATATCAATGTAATTAGAAAAAGCAAGAGAACAAGGATTTAAATATGTGAAGATAAAGTAAAATAAATACCATTCTCTCTACCATACATATAAAAGTATTTTGCAAGTCACTTTGTGCTTCAATGGCCTTATAGCAGAACTCAGCCTTTGGGCTTGTTGTAGTATTTGGTCATGGAAAGCTTTGCTGGTTATAACATACAATAGTAGGCACAACCTTAGGCCATATGCAACTGGTTCAGCAGCTTAAGGGACTAGTTCCAGGGCGGTGAAAAGTAATGCCCTGCTCCCAGACCCCACTAAGCACAGACAAAAGTGACTAAGGAGCCCTGCATCCACAGCCTGCCCCACACGTCCTACGGTTATGCACGGCTCATAAAGTAACTACGAATGCGGAGTGCAGGGTGTCATCTCAGACTATATGGACTCGGAATTTTGAGGGTAAGTGAAACAAGCATTGGCATAGCCAATAGGTCTCGCCTTTGGGACCTTATAAGTGTTTAGCCATGCAACAGTTGCATAACTAAATACTTATAAGGTCCCAAAAGCGAGACCTATTGGCTACACCATTTGCTTGTTACTTTGCTATAATCAGGCACCCGCGCTTTACTTTTAACATTAAAGTAAAGCGCGGGTGCCGCGATTGTAGCAAAAGTAAAGAAATAGATTCTTTTTTCTATTTCTTTACTTTTGCTACATGCACCCGCGCTTACTTTTAATGTTAAAAGTAAAGCGCGGGTGCCGCGATTGTAGCAAAAGTAAAGAAATAGATTATTTTTCTATTTCTTTACTTTGCTATAGTCGCAGACCCGCGCTTTACTTTTAATGTTAAAAGTAAAGCGCGGGTGCCGCAATTGTAGCAAAAGTAAAGAAATAGATTATTTTTCTATTTCTTTACTTTTGCTATAATCGCGGCACCCGCGCTAAAGTAAAGCACGGGTGCCGCGATTATAGCAAAAGTAAAGAAATAGATTATTTTTCTATTTCTTTACTTTTACATAGTGGCACCCGCGCTTACTTTTAACGTTAAAGTAAAGCGCGGTGCCGCGATTGTAGCAAAAGTAAAGAAATAGAAAATAATCTATTTCTTTACTTTTAGCATAATCGCGGCACTTGCGCTTAAAGTAAAGCACGGGTGCCGCGATTATAGGAAAAGTAAAGAAATAGATTATTTTTCTATTTCTTTACTTTTGCTATACTGCACCCGCGCTTTACTTTTAACGTTAAAGTAAAGCGCGGGTGCCGCGATTGTAGCAAAAGTAAAGAAATAGAAAATAATCTATTTCTTTACTTTTATAATCGCGGCACCCGCGCTTAAAGTAAAGCACGGGTGCCGCGATTATAGCAAAAGTAAAGAAATAGATTATTTTTCTATTTGTTTACTTTTGCTATAATCGCGGCACCCGCGCTTTACTTTTAACGTTAAAAGTAAAGCGCGGGTGCCGCGATTATAGCAAAAGTGAACAAATAGAAACAAGCATTGGCACGGCCGCAAAGCCGCGAAAGTGAAAGTGATCGTGATGCACTTAATGACCCGTGACGGAGGAAATACAGATGGCGGCTGCGCGCGTGCACGCTCGCGTGAACGCAAGCTGCTCGCCAGCAAAAGCCACTGCTGTTTGCACTTCCAAAACCCGCTTACTAAAACTCTCGCCGAGAGCAGCGCTAAGCGCTGGCTCAGGCGAGACCTAAAAAATCAGTAACATCTGCACACGGCCACAGGCATGCAGGCACAGTTGATTAAAGAGGTAAGAGGCAAGACACAAAGTACGGCGGCGGAAGGCAGTGGACTCTGTTGACTTGTGTATTTGAAGCTTATCTCCCAGTTAACACCTTTGAAACCAGATGCCAAAGGCTGTGCACAGCTGGTTTGAGAGCTACGGGGCTGGGCCCCACTTTAACTGTGCACTCACAATTTTAAAGGTTATTTAAACAAGCATTTGCAATGCAATAGGTCTCGCGTTTACGTGAGTTTAAGCTATTGGTATTGTAAATGACAATGCCATATATTTGTTTCAAAAACGAAAACAAAAATAAGAGGCATTGTCATTTGCAATGTCAATAGCTCAAACTCGCGTAAATGCGAGGCCTATTGCATTGCAAATGCTTGTTTGGGTAAACACTTCATGCAGGGTAATAGTGCAAGTGCGACATAAAACACTTGTGTTTATTGTGAAGATAATTAATTTTGGGAACTGTTCAAGGTTTTGTTTCTAATAGAAAAATATACATATACATTGGGCGTGGCCCACCATTGACAAAATGAGCACAAAGTATGCATTAGGTTAGAACAAAGCTTATGTTTTTACGAACCATGTGGCTCACAGAACAGCTGCTGAGATTTCCTCGAAGGATCATTTTAAAGGCTCCATCGGGGCTCTCATGTGAGCACTTCCTCCTGATATTGTTTACTGGTCTGGAGAGTTACGCTAGGCTGCCCTCCTACAGCGCTCTCGGGCACCCAAATCGCAAATCTACGCGCTCAGGGACCGACAAGGCCTCTGTTTTATGAGTTGTTGCTGAGTTTAATGGAGAAGCCAATGTGCCCGGGGCCCTAATGCAAGTACGAAAAATAGACCATCAAACCCCCAATTCGATTTGAAATTAAGACGCAGCTAGAATTTGGGAGGCTGTGGGCTCTTGCCATTCATTGCAGCTACTGCACTATTTATTGCACTGCAGCCCGTCTTCTCTTGGAGGACGGACCATGGACATGTTTCCTCCTGCTAAATAGTTTCAAGCATTACATAATTGCCATAAGAGCGGGTTTGGTATTACAGAGAGGCCCTTCAAACAGATTCTGTGCAGTGTCTGCTTTTGTCTTACAGATGGCGTGCGTTGAAAGCGCATTCCCAAAATAAATAAGAAACAACTTCAATGGAAGTTTATCACATGCCTGGAGCCCACTCGGCTCTTACACTGCAAAGTGGGAGTACATAGGTCGGGCTAAAACAGAGCGCTGCTGCCAACTCCTGGCGACAAGGATGAGCAAAACCCCGATGTGGAAACAACCGCACAAGCACCTACATTGTGTTGGGGGAAGGTGTGGGCTATTTATCCTATCCTGGAGAAGCTCGCAGCACTCATAAGTGACCGAGTTTTAAGTTTGACACAACATGGCGCCCATTCACCACCTACATAAAAAGACAACAAAGAACTGGAGGACTGCTTTTAACAAGTCCAAGACACTGGGGGCTTCGGAGCTGTGGGTGATGTCCTCTTCGGATGGGGAGGGTGACCCCAACTCTGGTGCAGGCTCTTAACAGTTTCCGTCTGCCTGGGGCCGGGAGGGCGAGGGTGTAGGGGTTTGGAGGGGGGGGGGGAGGAGAGAGCTGTCCTACATAAAGAACCACGAAACGTTGCCCTTGGATGATCAAACCAATTCTGTTTTTGTTCGTTTTTCGAGAGATGGATATGTGCTTAGCCCTACCACACTGTTCTCTAACGTGGTTATGTATGACGACTCTGAAAAGTGGGTCATGTTTTCATATTACAAATTGCTAAATGAAGTTGTTAAAAAAAAAAAAAAAAGAGGCAGCGCTGCTTTTAGGGCTGGGGTGGGAGGTACAGTTCTTGCACCCCTGAAACCTGCCTTTCTTTGTGGCCCAGTTCATCTGCAGAAACAAACATTCTGTCACAGATAGTAACCCTGGCCTGTGCCCCTTCAAGCAAGTCTGGCAACATGAGGTATTTATTTACTTTTGAAATGAAAAATTTACTAATGAAACAATTCATTAGTAAAATTAGGCAGGGGTTACTGCTCAAGTAAAGAAAATGTCAGCATGATTTCAATTTTAAAATGTAAGCACGTATCCTGATTTTATCGTCAGCAGGCAGGGGGCGCCTCTGGAAGGACAGAGCAAGTCAAGGGGGTCGTGCCCCCCATCCTCGCACCCTTATTAGCGCTGCCATTGGTAATGAAGAAGGCACGCCAGGAGTTAGCTCTACTTACTGCTAGGAGGCTGGGGTGATATTTTACTAACCACAGATGTAAAAAATACAGAGACAAGCACAGATATAAAGACACCCACTGACGCCACACATAACTGCCCCTGCACACAACACACATGCACAAGCACACACACACTGCACAAGTACTTACTGACTCACAAGCACACACATATACCCACAGACTCCAAACATGTACACGGGCACGCCGCACACATACGTGCGCTCCATGTACACAAAGTACAAATACTCGTAAACTACAGAGGCACACACTGACTTTCATACCCACAGATCCGAAACACATTCACAGACATGTCTCACACATACAGACACACAGAAACACACGTACACACACACACTCGCCAGGCAGATCAACACAACCCCACACGGCGCATCATAAATCCGCACGCAGCCCGCAGCGCTCACCGTCCTGGGCCTCCTCTCCGCGGCTGGAGTTGCTGCAAATGTGCTTGATCTCCTTGCCGATGTGACAGTGGATGACAAAGGACACGTTGCTGTTGTTGGTGCTTGCTCCTTCAGCGGCTTTATCCTCACGAGATAGAAGGCTTTCTTCCGCGCCTTCCCCTGGCCGCATGTCTGAGGCACATCTCTCCCTGCAGCCCGGCGGCGAGGGGGAGGTGGCGGAGGAGGCAGCGGAGAAGGAACACATCCCGGGCTGCCTGGCGTGCGTGAAATCCGCCATCCGTCCACTCCTGCAGCCTCAGTGACACACCGGCGTGCGCATACACGCATCCACACATACACAGGGATTAGGAGAACAAGCATTTGCAATGCAATAGGACTCGCATTTACCCGAGACCTATTGCATTGCATCACGGACAACGGGAGGGGGAAGCACAGGAGTGGGGGGGGGAGAAGGGGGCGAGATGGCACGGACAAAGTAGTGCTCACAGTCTAAATAACACGTAGGTACTGTGTAACACTCGAAGTAAAGGGGCCAGTAGCCATGGGAGGGTACTGATGACGACATGGCCATAATAAGGCGGGACTAACAAGCCTTATAACCAATCAGACGGCAGCATTTACAAAACACGACACCAGCCAATTTTTATTTTATTTTATTCGATCAATAGCATGATCATACACACATCACAACACATAAAAAAAATCTCAGTACATAATTTCATCACTAGTATATACAAGTAGTAAGAAAAATTAGCAGTATAACATCAGGCACACTATCTAAAATATAGCAGGATATGTCACTTTTTCAAAGATTAAAAAGATAAAGTAAAAGTAGATTAAAAATGTGTGGGATCAATTATATACTGATAAAAGCTAAAATATTTGGCTTATGACACTAAGCTAGGGTCAGGTCCTTTACTAGTGTTTCCCCCTACTTCTGTAAAAAGGGATCGTGTGACCACCCTGGACCTCAACCACCAAGAATATAAAAGATATCTTGATAAAATAAAAACAAGCCATTTAGTTGTGTCGGAACTGAATACACTGAAAGTGTGGGTGAGCGATGCACAGCGAGGTTGTGCTAGGTTGTTGGTTGTGGCGTGCTCCTGAGGTATCACCCTCTGGACGGGGTGTCAAAGTGAATCTTGAAGTAGTGCCACTCAAATGAGTGGTATCCCTCTGGGCACAGCGGTGGCTGAATAAATCAGATTTAGAATTATAACAAGAAGTTGAAAAAGAACGAAGAGTTTATAAATTTGTTTTCATCATGATGACTGTAATCTTTATTCATACATGAGTGTATCCATTAACTCATGGATTGAAAGTCATATTATCCATCGAATGTAAACTCTCCCGATGCATTTCGGGCATGCAAGCCCTTCGTCAGGGGAAAAGAGTCTGAAAACAATAATGCGGAGAGAACAGAGCGTCACGATTCTCTACAACGAATATATGTAAAAATTCAGACAAACTGTATGATGGTGAAACATGCTTGTAATCGTGTGTCAAAGAATAAATGAAAAGTGGTTAGAAAGACCCGTTGTTACCGCGTGTGCTGTGAATAAAGAACATGCTAAAGGAATAAATAAACTGTGACGTCAGAACACATCAAAGTGTCAATTCTAAATGACCGTGAAATACCCAATTAACAAACACTTACAACCACGAACATTCAGGTGAATAGTGCTACTGAAACTGAACTGGCCGCGTTATACGCGTGACAAATAAACAAGAAAAATCCGAAAGAATCAATACCCTTGCCGTATTGTGAAAAGCTAAAAAAACAGTTAGGTGAAGAAAGCTTGAAAAGACCCAAACGGGTACGTGCCGGTGAGTGAACCTACTTGTATCCGATGTAGTTCAAAGCTTAGGTGGCGGGAAACAGAATGTGACCGGCTGACTGCAAGAAATAGTAGCTCAGTGTGCAAGTGAAGAAGGACTAAACCGTTCATGTCTAGTAGACTCGAATTGTGAACGCCATCTTGGAATGGTTAAATACGTCAGATTGTCGAGTCTGACCGGTGACAAAATACGTGAAGGGAGATAGTGTACTAAAATGATGTCCTCAATAATGAATAACATTGAGTAAATCTGAATGTGTAAACCGAAACGGAGCGTGTTAATATACATTACGTAAAACAAACAACGAGAAAGCATAGTTAAGATAAAGAAAAGGAAGGTTAACAAAGATTTTAGTAAGAACATGCCTACAGTGGCGGTGACAAAGTTTAAAAAAATAAAAAGAAATGAAATTTAAATGAAACATTGAAAACAAAAAATGAATAGAAATATAAAAGTATGTGTGAATGTAAACTGACATGAAAGAAGTGATGAAATGAAAGACAGATAACCGGAAGGTTAAATGCAATCTTAAACGAATTATAAATATCGAGGAAAAACATTGCGATGCTGATTCGAGAAAAAGTGATATGAGAGAAAAAGGAACATAGAATGAAGAATAAGATGTGCATAGCAGTGGAGTGAATCAGATGTGCAAAGCGAACATACAAATAGAGATATCACAGATTACAGAGAAATTCCATCCGGTCATTGAGACCGTTCGGTTTCATAGAGTCCAGAAACTTAATCCAATAATTCTCTCTTTGAAGAATATAAGCATTGTTGTTAATGCCTTCACGTCTGATAATTATTTCTAGGATGGCGAACTGCAGTTGGCTGACGTTGTGCCGGTGTTCCGTAAAATGTATGGTTAGAACTGATTTGGTGTTGTTCGTACGAATGTTGCTTTTATGTTCATTCAAACGAGTCTTCATTTTTCTCTCTGTCTTACCCACGTAAACCAATCCGCAAGGGCATTTGAGCATGTAAATAACGTTGTTGGAATCACAATTGGCATTGACTCTCAATTTGATCTTGGTCCCTTTCATGGGGTGTGTTATGACTGGTCCCTTGATGATGTTGTGACAATTGTTACAATTAAAACACGGGACGTTTCCTTTGTATGTCGTTTCAGCGAATGGTGTGTATGTTCTTGTGATTAATTCTTTGATATTTTTACCTCTAGTATGAGCGAAAATGGGAGATTCTTGGAAAATGCCTTTGAAATCCGATTCCATGTTCAAAATAGACCAATGTTTAAGGATGGATTGTTTGTACCGTGCACTAAGCGTTGAAAATTTAGAAACAACTACGATCCGTTTAGATGGAGTTTTTACAGTGGGTTTCAAAAGTTGGATGCGATTCTTCTCTGTACAACGTTTGTTGGCTTGATCAAGTTTGTTTTGCGGATATCCTCGTTGCGAAAACTTCCTAAGCATGGATTTAGCCTGTTGGTCAAAACACTCTGGATTGGACACTATGCGTTTCACTCTAAGAAGCTGAGAAAAAGGTAAAGTGTTCTTCAGAGATGTCTGATGAAAGCTCTGATAATGCAACAAGTTATTCCTATCAGTGGGTTTCCTGTACACATTAGTGTCCAAAGAGTTGCCTATTCTGTGGATCATTACATCCAGAAATGCAATTGAATGTTGGTCAAAATCAAAAGTAAACTGTATCCTTTCGTTGATGTTATTGAGACCATGTAGGGCTTCTATGAGACTGGACTGAGTGCCTTTCCATATCACCAGAATGTCATCGATATACCTGAGAAAGGTGATGGCGTGTTCCTGCCATTGTGTAGTATTAAGTATGTTGTGTTCTTCAAAGTAATGCATGAAGATATTAGCGTAAGCAGGCGCGGCACAATTGCCCATGGAAGTTCCTGATAATTGAAGATAGTATTGACCTTCCCACTCAAAGTAACTCTGATATAATGAAAAATTGACCAATTCCATCAAGAAAAGTTGAAGATCTGTGTCTAGATCAGAGTATAATAGTGTCTCTTCAATTGCTTCCAGTCCTAGATTATGTGGAATTGTCGTGTACAGGGACTTGACATCCACTGTACACAACCAAATTTCTTCTTCTGTTGCAAACTGTATGTTAGAAATTTTCAAAAGCAAATCGGTAGTGTCCTTAATATAAGTTCTTGAACGAACAACGAATGGTTGCAAATATTTATCCACAAATTTGCCCACAGGTTCGTGAATGCTACCTTTGGTGGAAACAATGGGCCTGAATGGAGGATGGTGACGGTTCTTGTGAACCTTAGGTAACATATATAAGGTAGGAGTGCGTGGAAACTGTTGAACTAAGTATTTGGCTGTCTTTTCCGATATGATCCCGTTATCACTGGCTCTTTTGATGATCTTACTGAGAAAGAGTGTGAACTGTTCAGTTGGGTTATAATCAATGGTGCAATAAGTGTTGAAGTTGGCGAGATGTAACTGCACTTGTTCCCGGTAAAAATGAGTGTCCATTATGACCAATGCTCCACCTTTATCAGCATTTTGGCAGATGATGTTCGGATTATTCGCCAAGTTTTTCAATAGTGCAAACTCTTTGTTGGATAGGTTACGATGTTTAGAAGAGCGACTGTAATTGAAAGAGTTGATGTCACGTTTAACCAGGTTTTCAAAGATGTCTAAGCTTTTATGACTCACTGGGGCCATATAAGTGCTCCTTGGTTGTAAACCGCGGAGTTGATCCGTTTTTTTAGGCTGTTCAGGGATGACATTGTCAAAGAAATGGCGTAAGCGCAGGTTGCGCATCAATTTGAATAAACTAATTTCCAGTTCAAGGCTGTTAGTATGACTGGTAGGGACAAAGGAGGTACCTTTCTCTAAAACCTTTAATTCTGTGATTTTTAATGGATAGGAAGAAATGTTGATCACTAAACTATCGGTATCTTCTTCCCTTTGGGACCCTTTAGAGCTGCTGTGCTCCTCGTCGTCCTGTCTCCTTCTTTTTCTTTGGTTTTTTTCTTTGGCCCCTCCGGGGTCGTCCTTGTCTCTGGGACCTACGTCTAAAAAAGAAGCCTCTGTAGAAGCTGGTAAGATTGGGCTGGTGGACGAGGTGGCTTGTTCCGTGGGTGTAGTGCGTGATATACGTCTAGAATCATCCTCAGAAGACGAGGTCTCGGTCTCTGTGTTCTGACTGTAGGGTTTATACTGACGGCGTCTGGCATAAGCCTCAGCCCATGAGTACACCTCACCAAGTTTATAGTCTATTGTGTCACGTCTATATTTACGAATTTTCCTTTCGTTGATTTCGTTTGTATATGTTTCCAACTGATGGTTGGTATCCTCAAGAATTTTGGTCCATTCATCTGGTGGTACCATGTCTACAATATCTTCTTTGATCTGTATGATTTCTTTGTTAAGATCTTCTAATGTTTTGGACAATTCTTCAACTATCAACAGAATCAGATCCAACGAACATTTGTTTAAGATGGAATACCATTTTTCAATAAATTTCGGATTGTTCTTGCATAAAAGGGGTTTCAACGGAATCCGTAATCCTCTAGGAATCCTCTGTGCTCTGTGGTATCGTACCAATGTGCAGGCATGTAATCTTTGGTTAATCTCTCTCTTGGTTAAGTATAATAGTTGTTTGATATTGCTTTCTTTACTTTTTTTTGTTGCTGCGTGAGAAGTGGCCTCTGGTATCAACGCATATATTTTGTTGACGTCTTCGTCTGAAAAGGCGAAGGTTTCTGCTCGAATATCAGTCAAGCTTGTAATGTCAGCATAAGACATATTGAAGGGAATAAATGCTGGGCGTGCAAAGCTCAAAATGTTCCAGAACCAAACAATGAAAGTGTGGGTGAGCGATGCACAGCGAGGTTGTGCTAGGTTGTTGGTTGTGGCGTGCTCCTGAGGTATCACCCTCTGGACGGGGTGTCAAAGTGAATCTTGAAGTAGTGCCACTCGAATGAGTGGTATCCCTCTGGGCACAGCGGTGGCTGAATAAATCAGATTTAGAATTATAACAAGAAGTTGAAAAAGAACAAAGAGTTTATAAATTTGTTTTCATCATGATGACTGTAATCTTTATTCATACATGAGTGTATCCATTAACTCATGGATTGAAAGTCATATTATCCATCGAATGTAAACTCTCCCGATGCATTTCGGGCATGCAAGCCCTTCGTCAGGGGAAAAGATTCTGAAAACAATAATGCGGAGACAACAGAGCGTCACGATTCTCTACAACGAATATATGTAAAAATTCAGACAAACTGTATGATGGTGAAACATGCTTGTAATCGTGTGTCAAAGAATAAAATGAAAAGTGGTTAGAAAGACCCGTTGTTACCGCGTGTGCTGTGAATAAAGAACATGCTAAAGGAATAAATAAACTGTGACGTCAGAACACATCAAAGTGTCAATTCTAAATGACCGTGAATTACCCAATTAACAAACACTTACAACGACGAACATTCAGGTGAATAGTGCTACTGAAACTGAACTGGCCGCGTTATACGCGTGACAAATAAACAAGAAAAATCCGAAAGAATCAATACCCTTGCCGTATTGTGAAAAGCTAAAAAAACAGTTAGGTGAAGAAAGCTTGAAAAGACCCAAACGGGTACGTGCCGGTGAGTGAACCTACTTGTATCCGATGTAGTTCAAAGCTTAGGTGGCGGGAAACAGAATGTGACTGGCTCACTGCAAGAAATAGTAGCTCAGTGTGAAAGTGAAGAAGGACTAACCCGTTCATGTCTAGTAGACTCAAATTGTGAACGCCATCTTGGAATGGTTAAATACGTCAGATTGTCGAGTCTGACCGGTGACAAAATACGTGAAGGGAGATAGTGTACTAAAATGATGTCCTCAATAATGAATAACATTGAGTAAATCTGAATGTGTAAACCGAAACGGAGCGTGTTAATAAACATAACGTAAAACAAACAACGAGAAAGCATAGTTAAGATAAAGAAAAGGAAGGTTAACAAAGATTTTAGAAAGAACATGCCTACAGTGGCCGTGACAATAAAGTTTAAAAAAATAAAAGAAATGAAATTTAAATGAAACATTGAAAACAAAAAATGAATAGAAATATAAAAGTATGTGTGAATGTAAACTGACATGAAAGAAGTGATGAAATGAAAGACAGATAACCGGAAGGTTAAATGGAATCTTAAACGAATTATAAATATCGAGGAAAAACATTGCGATGCTGATTCGAGAAAAAGTGATATGAGAGAAAAAGGAACATAGAATGAAGAATAAGATGTGCATAGCAGTGGAGTGAATCAGATGTGCAAAGCGAACATACAAATAGAGATATCACAGATTACAGAGAAATTCCATCCGGTCATTGAGACCGTTCGGTTTCATAGAGTCCAGAAACTTAATCCAATAATTCTCTCTTGAAGAATATAAGCATTGTTGTTAATGCCTTCACGTCTGATAATTATTTCTAGGATGGCGAACTGCAGTTGGCTGACGTTGTGCCGGTGTTCCGTAAAATGTATGGCTAGAACTGATTTGGTGTTGTTCGTACGAATGTTGCTTTTATGTTCATTTAAACGAGTCTTCATTTTTCTCTCTGTCTTACCCACGTAAACCAATCCGCAAGGGCATTTGAGCATGTAAATAACGTTGTTGGAATCACAATTGGCATTGACTCTCAATTTGATCTTGGCCCCTTACATGGGGATTTATTTTATGACTGGTCCCTTGATGATGTTGTGACAATTGTTACAATTAAAACACGGGACGTTTCCTTTGTATGTCGTTTCAGCGAATGGTGTGTATGTTCTTTTGATTAATTCTTTGATATTTTTACCTCTAGTATGAGCGAAATGGGAGATTCTTGGAAAATGCCTTTGAAATCCGATTCCATGTTCAAAATAGACCAATGTTTAAGGATGGATTGTTTGTACCGTGCACTAAGCGTTGAAAATTTAGAAACAACTACGATCCGTTTAGATGGAGTTTTTACAGTGGGTTTCAAAAGTTGGATGCGATTCTTCTCTGTACAACGTTTGTTGGCTTGATCAAGTATGTTTTGCGGATATCCTCGTTGCGAAAACTTCTTAAGCATGGATTTAGCCTGTTGGTCAAAACACTCTGGATTGGACACTATGCGTTTCACTCTAAGAAGCTGAGAAAAAGGTAAAGTGTTCTTCAGAGATGTCTGATGAAAGCTCTGATAATGCAACAAGTTATTCCTATCAGTGGGTTTCCTGTACACGTTAGTGTCCAAAGAGTTGCCTATTCTGTGGATCATTACATCCAGAAATGCAATTGAATGTTGGTCAAAATCAAAAGTAAACTGTATCCTTTCGTTGATGTTATTGAGACCATGTAGGGCTTCTATGAGACTGGACTGAGTGCCTTTCCATATCACCAGAATGTCATCGATATACCTGAGAAAGGTGATGGCGTGTTCCTGCCATTGTGTAGTATTAAGTATGTTGTGTTCTTCAAAGTAATGCATGAAGATATTAGCGTAAGCAGGCGCGGCACAATTGCCCATGGAAGTTCCTGATAATTGAAGATAGTATTGACCTTCCCACTCAAAGTAACTCTGATATAATGAAAAATTGACCAATTCCATCAAGAAAAGTTGAAGATCTGTGTCTAGATCAGAGTATAATAGTGTCTCTTCAATTGCTTCCAGTCCTAGATTATGTGGAATTGTCATGTACAGGGACTTGACATCCACTGTACACAACCAAATTTCTTCTTCTGTTGCAAACTGTATGTTAGAAATTTTCAAAAGCAAATCGGTAGTGTCCTTAATATAAGTTCTTGAACGAACAACGAATGGTTGCAAATATTTATCCACAAATTTGCCCACAGGTTCGTGAATGCTACCTTTGGTGGAATCAATGGGCCTGAATGGAGGATGGTGACGGTTCTTGTGAACCTTAGGTAACATATATAAGGTAGGAGTGCGTGGAAACTGTTGAACTAAGTATTTGGCTGTCTTTTCCGATATGATCCCGTTATCACTGGCTCTTTTGATGATCTTACTGAGAAAGAGTGTGAACTGTTCAGTTGGGTTATAATCAATGGTGCAATAAGTGTTGAAGTCAGCGAGATGTAACTGCACTTGTTCCCGGTAAAAATGAGTGTCCATTATGACCAAAGCTCCACCTTTATCAGCATTTGAAAATTTCTAACATACAGTTTGCAACAGAAGAAGAAATTTGGTTGTGTACAGTGGATGTCAAGTCCCTGTACACGACAATTCCACATAATCTAGGACTGGAAGCAATTGAAGAGACACTATTATTCTCTGATCTAGACACAGATCTTCAACTTTTCTTGATGGAATTGGTCAATTTTTCATTATATCAGAGTTACTTTGAGTGGGAAGGTCAATACTATCTTCAATTATCAGGAACTTCCATGGGCAATTGAGCCGCGCTCTGCTTACGCTAATATCTTCATGCATTACTTTGAAGAACACAACATACTTAATACTACACAATGGCAGGAACACGCCATCACCTTTCTCAGGTATATCGATGACATTCTGGTGATATGGAAAGGCACTCAGTCCAGTCTCATAGAAGCCCTACATGGTCTCAATAACATCAACGAAAGGATACAGTTTACTTTTGATTTTGACCAACATTCAATTGCATTTCTGGATGTAATGATCCACAGAATAGGCAACTCTTTGGACACTAACGTGTACAGGAAACCCACTGATAGGAATAACTTGTTGCATTATCAGAGCTTTCATCAGACATCTCTGAAGAACACTTTACCTTTTTCTCAGCTTCTTAGAGTGAAACGCATAGTGTCCAATCCAGAGTGTTTTGACCAACAGGCTAAATCCATGCTTAGGAAGTTTTCGCAACGAGGATATCCGCAAAACATACTTGATCAAGCCAACAAACGTTGTACAGAGAAGAATCTCATCCAACTTTTGAAACCCACTGTAAAAACTCCATCTAAACGGATCGTAGTTGTTTCTAAATTTTCAACGCTTAGTGCACGGTACAAACAATCCATCCTTAAACATTGGTCTATTTTGAACATGGAATCGGATTTCAAAGGCATTTTCCAAGAATCTCCCATTTTTGCTCATACTAGAGGTAAAAATATCAAAGAATTAATCACAAGAACATACACACCATTCGCTGAAACGACATACAAAGGAAACGTCCCGTGTTTTAATTGTAACAATTGTCACAACATCATCAAGGGACCAGTCATAACACACCCCATGAAAGGGACCAAGATCAAATTGAGAGTCAATGCCAATTGTGATTCCAACAACGTTATTTACATGCTCAAATGCCTCTTGCGGATTGGTTTACGTGGGTAAGACAGAGAGAAAAATGAAGACTCGCTTGAATGAACATAAAAGCAACATTCGTACGAACAACACCAAATCAGTTCTAGCCATACATTTTACGGAACACCGGCACAACGTCAACCAACTGCAGTTCGCCATCCTAGAAATAATTATCAGACGTGAAGGCATTAACAACAATGCTTATATTCTTCAAAGAGAGAATTATTGGATTAAGTTTCTGGACTCTATGAAACCGAACGGTCTCAATGACCGGATGGAATTTCTCTGTTATCTGTGATATCTCTATTTGTATGTTCGCTTTGCACATCTGATTCACTCCACTGCTATGCACATCTTATTCTTCATTCTATGTTCCTTTTTCTCTCATATCACTTTTTCTCGAATCAGCATCGCAATGTTTTTCCTCTATTTATAATTCGTTTAAGATTGCATTTAACCTTCCGGTTATCTGTCTTTCATTTCATCACTTCTTTCATGTCAGTTTACATTCACACATACTTTTATATTTCTATTCATTTTTTGTTTTCAATGTTTCATTTAAATTTCATTTCTTTTTATTTTTTAAACTTTATTGTCACCGCCACTGTAGGCATGTTCTTTCTAAAATCTTTGTTAACCTTCCTTTTCTTTATCTTAACTATGCTTTCTCGTTGTTTGTTTTACGTTATGTTTATTAACACGCTCCGTTTCGGTTTACACATTCAGATTTACTCAGTTATTCATTATTGAGGACATCATTTTAGTACACTGTCTCCCTTCAAGTATTTTGTCACCGGTCAGACTCGACAATCTGACGTATTTAACCATTCCAAGATGGCGTTCACAATTCGAGTCTACTAGACATGAACGGTTTAGTCCTTCTTCACTTGCACACTGAGCTACTATTTCTTGCAGTCAGCCGGTCACATTCTGTTTCCCGCCACCTAAGCTTTGAACTACATCGGATACAAGTAGGTTCACTCACCGGCACGTACCCGTTTGGGTCTTTTCAAGCTTTCTTCACCTAACTGTTTTTTTAGCTTTTCACAATACGGCAAGGGTATTGATTCTTTCGGATTTTTCTTGTTTGTCACGCGTATAACGCGGCCAGTTCAGTTTCAGTAGCACTATTCACCTGAATGTTCGTGGTTGTAAGTGTTTGTTAATTGGGTATTTCACGGTCATTTAGAATTGACACTTTGATGTGTTCTGACGTCACAGTTTATTTATTCCTTTAGCATGTTCTTTATTCACAGCACACGCGGTAACAACGGGTCTTTCTAACCACTTTTCATTTATTCTTTGACACACGATTACAAGCATGTTTCACCATCATACAGTTTGTCTGAATTTTTACATATATTCGTTGTAGAGAATCGTGACGCTCTGTTGTCTCCGCATTATTGTTTTCAGAATCTTTTCCCCTGACGAAGGGCTTGCATGCCCGAAATGCATCGGGAGAGTTTACATTCGATGGATAATATGACTTTCAATCCATGAGTTAATGGATACACTCATGTATGAATAAAGATTACAGTCATCATGATGAAAACAAATTTATAAACTCTTCGTTCTTTTTCAACTTCTTGTTATAATTCTAAATCTGATTTATTCAGCCACCGCTGTGCCCAGAGGGATACCACTCATTCGAGTGGCACTACTTCAAGAAGGAACTGAATACACGCAAGGCTTCAGAAGGACGGGAAAATGACAGCACACGGCATGCAGGAACAATACACTTTTTCCTCAAAGTAGCATATACAGGGCAGAAAAACAAATAATGATCAAGGGTTTCAACAGCAGAGTTACAGGACGGGCACATAGGAGTAATGGTTGAATTTGTCCATCTGCTTCTAATAGCATTTAACGGAAGAGTGCCGAATCTGAACTGTATATAAAGAGCGTGTGCCTGAGGTGGTTCTACATCATCCATATACGTTTCAAATCTAAAACAACTTTTGACGTTTAAAAAATGTGTAGTTAAAGTGCCTAGTGACCTAGATTCAGTGCAATCAGTGTTAATAAAGTGCCAGTACATTATTTTCAACTGAGGGATCATTTTTTTTGTTATTGAACATGGATCGTCCCACAAGATACCCAACCCTAATTTAAAAAGCCACCCCTTAACTTTCCCAAACCAGGGCAAAAGACCTGATTTCTTTTGGAGAGATAGTAATTCTTCCACAGCATCTTTTACGGGTACTTGAGGATTACTAGTCCAAAGTCTCACCCAGAACAAAAGCACCCTCAGAACAGCACAATGGGAGATCCATTTTAGCCCAAGGTCAAGGCGTAGTGGCAATAGGGGTGTGGTCTTTGGAATATTTAGAAGAGCTCTTAAAAATTTATTTTCAGCGACTTCTAATTGTTTAATGTCTTCGAGACCCCAAAATTCAGCCCCATAAAGTGCTGCGCCCAAGCCTTTTGCCCTATGTATTTCTATCATGGGGGAAATAGGGTGAAATGCTGAGCGTTTGGCTCTTTTCACTAGTGCACAATCCACGTGTTGGAGTGTCGGAACGCTTTTCATAATTTGAGGGCACCATACCAGATTATCACTAATTCTAACGCCTAGATAGTCAAAGGCATTGACCTGCTCTAAAGGTTGGCCTTCCAACAGCACTTTCCCCTTGGCAGATTTATAGGGGTTGAAAACCATATACTTGGTTTTCATACAATTAATTTTCAGACCCCGGGATTTGCAAGCATTAGAAAATTTAGTTAAAACATTCTGGATGCCCATTGGGGTTTTAGATATGAGTAACGTATCGTGGGCAAACAAGAGTGATGGTATTTGCTTGCCTCCCAATTTCGGTGGGTCACCTCCACAATCATACAACTCATTTATCAGTTCATTCATAAATAAGGTAAACATAGTTGGGGCCAACACACACCCCTGGCGTACTCCTTTCCCAATTAGAATATTTCCAGACAGCCTCCCATCTTGACTCCATCTGACTCTGGCATAATTGTCGTGATGTAACCTGGTTAAAAGATGGAGTAGGGCAGGGGGAAGGCCCATGTCTCTCAGGGTAGTCCAGAGCCTAATGCGGTCGATGGAGTCAAAAGCAGTTTTGAGGTCAACAAACACTACGTAGAGGTGACCTTTCTTAAGTTTGACCTCTTTCCAGATGAGCATTAGAAAACGAAACACTTGGTCCAGAGTGCTAGTAGCAGCTCTGAACCCCGCCTGCAAGTGCGAAAGTATGTTATTATCCTCTACCCAATTTTGGATGCGTGTTAAAATTAATTTGCCAAAAACTTTTTGGGACACATCTATGAGGCTGATGGGCCTATAATTTGCAGCGTCCCCTTTGTCCCCTTTTTAAATATTGGGATTATTTTGGCTCCCTTCCACGTAGCCGGGATCACACCTCCACGGGTAATGGCATTAAAAACTGCATGAAGCAGAGGGCCCCAGATATTGGGTTCCGATTTGTATAGATCTCCAGGGAGTCTATCTAACCCTGGGGCTTTGCCGGTTTGGAGAGAAGTAATTGCATTGTTAACTTCCACAAGGGAAAAACTCACTTCCTTGTTACAAACAAACACATCATTGCAAACCCTAGGTTCCTCCCCTGCATCACCCACGCCCTGACCGACCTCCTCGGAGTATAGTGCCTGAAAATACTCTTCCCAGATATGCGGCTGTATGTGGAAATCGTTTTCAACAACCTGGTGAGTAACCCCCTTAGAGAAAAGATGCCAAAATAGCCGGCAATCCTTTAACCTGGCTGCCTCAGCTAGGGTGCGCCAAGTCTCTGTTTCCCAATTACGTTGAGCTTCCCTTTGAACGCTCTTATAGGACTTCCTTTTATTATGTATCTTAGGCTTCATCCCCTCCTTTACTGCCTCCATAAGTTCAACTCTAGACTTCCTGCATTCCTTATTGTACCAGGCAGCATTTTTACGCTTTCGAGGAAGTGACCCTCCCTGGCTTCTAAAATAGGGCGAGATATTATTCGAGAGATCTTGGTAGCTGGCTAGAATAGCATTGTCATTTATGGTGGCATTAGACGTCTTCACAAAAAACTGCACCACCGCTTTGTAAACTTCCGAAAGAAGCTTACCATCAGCAACTACATTAGCCCACTTGATTCTCCTATTATTGTTAGTTGTAACTACCTCTGCCCTTGTTGGATTTTGCTGGCACTTTATAACCGGTAACCCTGAAAAACTTAAGAGTAGGGCGTTGTGGTCGGTATCATTTCGGTTAAGAATGGCCATATCGCTCACTTGTGGCCAGAGATCGAGATCGCCCAAGATGTAATCTATTCTACTTCTAGAGCTCCCCCTCTTAAATGTGGAACCTGCATTGGGATCTGAGAGAGTCCTCCCGTTGCATGCCCGCACCCCCTGAGCAAGAGTAAACGATAAGACTTGCTGTGCTACACAGGTAGATATTTTAAGTGTTGGGATTTGGAGCCTTTTGATGCCTCTAGCTTCATCCTCCTCCCTGACTAATTCCTGCACATAATCCACCGGCTCATATGTAGTATTAAAATCTCCGGCTATAATGAGGGGGCATTCATTATTGTCGGTTTCAAGAAAATTAATTAACGTTGTCATGGTGTCTGAGGGTTTGTGAGGGCTTTTAAACCTATTATAAATATTAAAAATCCTAACATGGATATCCCCTTTGAGCGAAGCCATGTCAATGGCCAGAATCTCCTGGGAGTCTATGTCCAGGCGCTTTATTTTACAAGCGAGTGTTGTTTTAGCTCAAATCAGCATACCTCCCGCAGGTCTGCCAGATGCTGAGTGTTTTGCTTCTATGCTAAAAGAGGTGAAACCCACCCTATAGATCGGTTCGATAGCCCAGGTTTCTTGAAAGAGACACATATGACAGTTGTCCACAAGTGTACCCCACTCGGGGTCACTGAGTTTATAACGTAGCCCTGCAATGTTCCATGAGAGAATGTATAACTGCTGGTCAGTCGGGGATCCTTCCTTCCATGTTTGTCTTACTTCAGGGCTAATCCTTGTTGTGGGTGTGCAAGTTACCCTACTGTCAGATTGGCTAACTGGAGTATAAATCTCTGGTACATTAGGGTGGGAAGATATCTGCACCTCCGCTAGCGAGCTGGCCTGGCCGGGGCCCATAAGTATCACAGGGACATCTTTTCTGGGCTCCAGTCAATCTAGTTTGTCCATGACCGGTAATGCCTCGTATCTATTGCTAATTTCAATAGGAAGTTGTACCTTTCTCATCTGGTCATGTCGTGCTGGTCGTGAATTTTGTAAGTATGGTGGGACGCTAGGTGTAAGAAACCCAGCGGCATTATGCCTATCCCCTGAGCTGTACCCCCTCTGGAAATATTGCTCCCACTTCTGATTATAGACCCCGCAAGATCCGGACTTCGATAGGTTATAACAACACAATCTCCGTCGATGGACTTTCGTAGGGGGCCAACCCATCCTACTCTTCTTACCATCAGGATATCTTTGTAACGTGAATTGTCGTACTCCCCCGAGTGGGATAACCAATGGCAAACCTTATTTTTTAGCTGGCCTGTAGATTCTTGAACATTATCCTGCAGCGAAGGGACAACATTCCGGTGGTAGATCCAGGATAGCCAATTAAAAACATGGGCGGAGAGTGGGCGGAGCTTCCAATGAGCTTCCACTCCATACTAGATAACTGCATGCCTCGCAAAGCGAGCTGCCGCTATAGGCTCGACCTAAAAAGGGGGGCAGCTGCACGTGGTTTAAGGAGCACTGTAGGTGCTGCAGATATTGTTACATCCTAGATCGTCGGGTCATGGGACGGACATGTGTGTGTGCGCTCAGCTGAAGGTCGTGTGCACTGAGCTTGGTGAACTTGTGTTTTTGGGAGGTACTGGGAAACAAATCAGAAATGTCCGTTCATGGACAAACACTGTATGCAGCTATTGCAGACTTTTCATTCCCAGCTGGTTTTGTGCATATGTACACAAATATAAAACAAAAAAACACACAAAGTCAAGTTGTGGTTTCTCTTACTCGACACGTTAACATGTTTAAAAGGAAATTTGAAATTCACTTAAACATCTACAGTTAAAGTAATAAATGAAACCCAAGCCCCCCCTCTACCGCCCTCCCCCGCAAAATTCACCAGTTCTGGTCAGCCCTGCATGACATAACTCTCACACCAGGTTAAAAACGTTCCCACTATTAAAACGTACCTATACAATTATGTGTTGCACGCGGGCCCCTTATCCATCCAGTAGAAATAAATGATTGAAGCCACAGTTAATAAGCAGTGACTATTGCTAAGTCACAGCAGTGGAAAACAGTTTTTTTTAACTGCTGTGACATTCATGCAGTGAATAATAGTATTTAGAAAAGCCTGTTCACGATAGTGGATCGGTTAGCATCAGAATATTCAATTTAATACCAGAGTGCGAAGAACAATGGAAATGTTGCCTCAAGAGTCCCAAATACCCAACATTAATTTCTGTAAGCCCACTTAACAAAGGTCCCGACAGCATTAATGGAGCCTACCTGTTTTCTCTTTTCAGGTGGTATCGATGGATCTCCGTCCTGCAAACAGACAGTGAAGCATAATACATTGTTACTGAGACACTTGCAATGAACGCTGTTCACTAAAAAGAAATTTAAAATACCAAAGGAAAAATATCTCAGCATGAGATACTAAAGACAATATGACTCAAAGGAGAAGAAACAAGTGCACTAATGACAGTCACTTCTGCAAAGAATGCTCGTACATCCTACGGTTGGGTTAATAAAGAGCATTAATTACAACTTAAATACACTGTTCACAACATGGCTTTGCGCTTCTTCGGGTACAGATCTGTATGTTATTTTTCAGAAGTCAGACCCGTAGGATTGCCTTTCTTTAATGAGATTCCTCGTCTAAATAGTGAACTGTTTTATAGCATAAACATACCAAGACTAGTCTTGACTCGAACTAGCTGCTTAGACGTACATATAAAGGTCCACCCTCAGAAGATATAGGGATTAAAAGAGGGCAAACACAAACCCGACACAAGCGAACTGAAATACATAGAGGACACAGAACCCATTTTTGAGTCAACGAGGTATAGCTGAGGGTGTAAGGAGCAGGGATGGGCAAGAGAAAAGGCTGCTTCAATGATTGGTTGTTCCACTGTTGCATCTGTGCGATGTCAGGCGAATAAATAAACTTTATTATGTCAAGTTATTTAAAACAATCACAATATAAAAAGCAGTATGAATAAAACCGATAGCACAGATCTAAAAACTTAATACAACACAATCAATTAATGCCACAAGCAGCTCTCAACTCCCATGCAAACCTAGTCCCCTTAAGTGCAAAGTGAAAAGAAAAAGGCCCCTCAAATTCGGCCAACATAGCAACCTACTCCTTGTATATAAAGTTTATGCCATTCCCACAGTTCTAAAAAAACGTCAGTAGAATAATGTTGTTATTAGTAAAGTGCAATGCAACGATTCTTAAATAAGGAACACTGTTCATTTTGGCTGAGGTCAGCTAATCAAATTCGGTGCTGAAGCAACCACAGCCACCCTCGCTAGTTATATTTTATGCAATGACAGGAGCAATGGGATCACAAATAAAGTGCTAGTGCCGTTCTAAAATAATCATGCTAGTCAGTACTTTAGAGCCGAACAAATACACATACAAAAAGTCAAAAAGGCCAAAAATTATCCAGCTAAAAGGAATGGGCAGTCACCAGCGGGTAGGACAGTTAAAGACTATCAGACGATAAGTTCAATAGCTTCTGTGCTTCTCTAAGGAATTTCATACATCGAGCTGATAGCTGCGGATTCACACCACTCAGGCATGCGATGATAGCAGTGTCACATTGTCTTATGGCGAGTTTACGAAACAAGGGTTTCAGCCAGTAACATCTTAGATTTTTCAAGGCTGTGCACACGCATATCACATGCGAGAGTCTTTCCTTCTTATAATTGCATATGCGGCGATGCTGTCCCGTAGACCCTGCTAACCGCCCAAATTTGTAGCCTTTGTAGACCACACCTCAGTCTCAACAGATCTTTTTTGACGGCCAGTTTCATGGGGGAGGCCAAGTACACTGCTTTTCCCAGATCTTGATACATAAACTGGCATGGGATTTTCAAGACCGTTCTTGTTTATCAACAATTCCAGATTGGGAGGAGGCGAGGCCAGCAACATGGCCGAGTAGCTGTGTTTCTCGGCGGGTCCGGCAGCCCGATAAGAATCCTGTAATTAATCCTGGCCTAGGACACCCATCGAAGGCTCTGAGGGAACTGAATAACTCCCCGCATTCATTATCGCCGCAAAGGGACCTGCAGGAACTAACGGCAGGCGACATATAGCCCTTAGAGACTGAAACGGAAAAACAGCGAGACCCGCGGTCGCAAAATGGCGGCGATCCGCCTGGAAGCACTCCGTCGCCGGAAATGGTGAGAAATGAAAGAGGTGTAACGAGACCCCCTACCCCCCCTCCCTCACGCTCGGCTATCTCCCCTGTGCCTGGGAATGTAGAGACGGACAGGGAGAGAGACGCGGAAAACGAGAGAAGGACCTGCCTACGGAGCCACAAGAGCGCTGGTGACGGCCGACGGACCGGGGGGAGAGAGGAGAGTGTAACACCCCGAGCGGGGAGGCTGCGGAGGGACGAGAGACGAGAGGCTGGGCTGTGGAAGCGCCCCCCCGTACGGCGGAGACAAGAGAAACAAGCATTGGCATAGCCAATAGGTCTCGCCTTTGGGGCCTTATAAGTGTTTAGCCAGAGCTATTGACTTTGCCAATGTCTTCAAGCTGTGCTGTAGAGAAGTGTGGCTGCTGTGCAGCATGCTGAAAAGTTATAATAAAAAAGTGTCAGAAGCATTTTTGTTACTTTATATATGACCAAGAAGGCATTATGTAAAACTGAACGACCATATTAAAAAAAGTATTTACAATAAAAAATGTCCTCAGTTTTCTTTTGTTCTTGCAATGCTGGCAACTTGTTTCTGCCTATTGCAATGGTTGTTTGTTAAAGCTTTTTTTTTGAGGGGGCATAAACAATCGGAGGGTGAAGGTTGGGAACTAGTACCTGTATTATAACACTAGCAGCGGCCAGACGCTAGGGGAGAATCAACAGATGCCAGATTCCGAGAGTAGGCTGAGGTGGTGCTGAGTGATGCTGAGGTGGTAGTGGTGGTGACTGTTGCGGAGACGATGCTGAGGTGATGCTGAATGATACTCGGGTCTTGCTGAGTGATACTGCTGTGGTGCTGAGTGATGCTGTGGTGGTGCTGAGTGATATTGTCTTGGCGCTGAGTGATGCTGTGGTGGTGCTGAGTGATATTGTGGTGGTGCTGAGTGATGCTGTGGTGGCCCTGAGTGATGCTGTGGTGGCCCTGAGCGATGCTGTGGTGGCCCTGAGCGATGCTATGGTGGCCCTGAGCGATGCTGAGGTGGCCCTGAGCGATGCTGTGGTGGCCCTGAGCGATGCTGTGGTGGCCCTGAGCGATGCTGTGGTGGCCCTGAGCGATGCTGTGGTGGTGCTGAGTGATATTGTTGTGGTGCTGAGTGATGCTGTGGTAGTTCTGAGTGATGCTGTGGTGGCGCCGAGTGATGCTGTGGTGGCGCTGAGTGATGCTGTGGTGGCACCGAGTGATGCTGTGGTGGCGCCGAGTGATGCTGTGGTGGCGCCGAGTGATATTGTTGTGGCGCCTAGTGATGCTGTGGTGGCCCTGAGTGATGCTGTGGTGACCCTGAGTGATGCTGTGGTGGCGCTGAGTGATGATCTGGTGGCCCTGAGTGATGCTCTGGTGGCCCTGAGTGATGCTCTGGTGGCCCTGAGCGATGCTGTGGTGGCGCTGAGCGATGCTGTGGTGGCGCTGAGCGATGCTGTGGTGGTGCTGAGCGATGCTGTGGTGTTGCTGAGTCATCCTGTGGTGGTGCTGAGTGATGCTGTGGTGGCGCCGAGTGATGCTGTGGTGGCGCCGAGTGATGCTGTTGTGGCGCCGAGTGATGCTGTGGTGGTGCCGAGTGATGCTGTGGTAGCGCCGAGTGATGCTGTGGTGGCGCCGAGTGATGCTGTGGTGGCGCCGAGTGATGCTGTGGTGGCGCCGAGTGATGCTGTGGTGGCGCCGAGTGATGCTGTGGTGGCGCCGAGTGATATTGTTGTGGCGCCTAGTGATGCTGTGGTGGCCCTGAGTGATGCTGTGGTGACCCTGAGTGATGCTCTGGTGGCCCTGAGAGATGCTCTGGTGGCGCTGAGCGATGCTGTGGTGGCGCTGAGCGATGCTGTGGTGGCACTGAGCGATGCTGTGGTGTTGCTGAGTCATCCTGTGGTGGTGCTGAGTGATGCAGTGTTGGCCCTGAGTGATGATGTGGTGTCGCTGAGTGAAGCTATGGTGGTGCTGAGTGATGCTGTGGTGGCGCGGAGTGATGTTGTGGTGCTGCTGAGTAATGCTGTGGTGGCGCTGAGTGATGCTGTTGTGGCGCTAAGTGATGCTGTGGTTGTGCTGAGTAATGCTGTGGTTGCACTGAGTAATGCTGTGGTTGCACTGAGTAATGCTGTGGTTGCACTGAGTGATGCTGTGGTTGCACTGAGTGATGCTGTGGTTGCACTGAGTGATGCTGTGGTTGCACTGAGTGATGCTGTGGTTGCACTGAGTGATGTTGTGTTGGTGCTGAGTGATGCTGTGCTGGCTCTGATTGATGCTGTGGTTGCGCGGAGTGATGCTGTGGTGATGCTGAGTGATTCTGTGGTGTTGCCGAGTGAGAGATAGAGTGAAGATATAATACCCAATTAGAGAGGGTGGTGAGAGAGAAAGAGAGAGAAAGGGTGTACATAGAATAAAGAGTGGAGCGGGATAGAGAGAGAGAAAGAAGGGGAGAGAGAATGAATGAAGGAGTTTGAAAGAGAAACAGATAAAGGGGTGAGAGAGAATGAAAGGCTAAAAAAGATAGAGAGGGGAGAGTTAATTAAGTAGAGAGAGAATTAGAGAGGGGAGAGAGAAGGAGACAGACAATAAGAGTGGGGGGTGTGGAGTTTAAATAGAGTGAAGAAGTGACGCGGAAAAAGTAACCTTAAATATAGCTTTGCGCGAATAAATATAAAAAAAAAAACAGAGTGAGACAAAAATACTGGTAATTAGGCTGTGACTCCCAATATAAAACAAATAGCGATACAAGGTGAAATCAACCCACTGAAGCAATATTTTAAACTAGACAAAAAAAAGCTTGCATTTCAATGCTAATCGCTGTTGTTTTTCATGTGACTGTAGTCCAGGGCCGTCAGTTGGTAATGTGAGCTGCTGCTGCGATTGAAACATCAGAGTCCAGAGAGTTAATGAGCCATGACGAGGAAAAGATAGGAAACCCAGATGGCAGCTGCGCGTGCACGCCATCGTGAACTCAAGCTGGTCGCCAGCCGAAAGCCAGTGTTTGCACTTCCAAAACCCGCTTACTAAAACTCTCGGCCAGACCAGCGCAAGCGCTGGTGCAGGCCGAGACCTAAAAAGATGCGGCGAAACTGTCCGAGGGGCGGGAAAGGTGAGCATTGCCCGGCGGGAGGAGCCCGGGCCTGGAGGCTGGGGCCTGCTCCTCGACAGCCCGCGGAGGAGTAGAACGCCTGCTGGATTGCATTCGGGGACCCTTTCCCCCTTCTCTCCTGCCCCTCCTCCTCCCCCACCTCGCCTGTCAGAGAAACTAGAGAAGGGGCTGAGGCGGCCGGGGACGGGCGGAGGTGGTGGGGCGGAGGACTGAGAGGCCCGATGGGCCTGGCTGCCACGACCCTGGGGAGAGGCCAAGAACACCGGCATTGATGAAGGCTGGAAGACAAACGCTCCACTTCAGGACGGGGCGAGGCGGCGGAACACCAAGCCATTGCACACGGAGGTTGCAGCCAGTGCTACAAAGGTGGAAACACGGTGAATGGGATTGGAGAGGCCCGGGAGAGAGAGCAGCGACTACAAAGGGCCTGGAATACCCCCCCCCCCGTCGGAAACTATAAGAGGTTTGGGGACAGCTACCCCTCCCCCTCACATTAGACAGTGGACCGACCCGTTTTGAGAGAACCGGGAGCCAGACATACCTCCCTCACCAGGCCCAGAGTGATACACCAGGAGGGGAGAGGTGCGTGTGAGAGGAGGCAAGCACGCCCCAGGGAGGGAGGGTGCAGGCGATGGACACAGCTACCCTGGTGACATAGAAAGAGGGAAACCCCCCTCCCCACATCTGGACCCAGCACCGCGCCAGACTGAGATGAACAGTGCCCGGGAGAGTGGGGGTGAGCCTGGTTTACAGGCTACATGGGGGTTTGGCTTCGGTGCCTGATTGTACTAAGAGTTAGAGCAGTTGGCAGAAGAGGCCAGAGCTACACTAAGGGCTAACGAGCAGAGCAGTAGACAGGATCGCGCTCCTGAAACAGCTCTGGAGCTTCGTATTCTTCCCTCCCTGTGCGGACAGATGTGAATGGTGTTCCCTCCCCCCCCATTGGGAAAGGATGATATAACAGACAAGGGGCCCAGAAGGACCTAGAAGACACATAAGTAAGGCCTATACGCGCTGAAGAAGTCACCGGTGTCTTGCCTATGTGAGCTGTCACGAATACATCAGCGTGGTGTCTTTTCTCACCGCCCGGAAGAACTCAACATAGTTGTGGAGGGGGCTTCTCCCTCCCCACTCTGATCCCCCTCCCCTCCTCCGTGGAGGAACACCAATCCGAACCTTGCCAACAACACTCAAACATCCTTGCTATAGAGGCAGACATGACATGGGATAAATACCCGAAGCCCACGAGGCAAGGCAAGCTGGATAAATATACCGAAGTGGTCCATCAACCGCAGGGAGCGGAGGGCGAGGTCGCAGCCGCGACAGACAACACGGCCATATTACAGGCCATACATGCCAAAAGAGAAGCTCTGGAGGGGAAAATGGCGGAGATACGTACAGAGGTGTCCCTGTTACTCCAGGACCTGCGTAAAGTCTCGGAAAGAGTAACTCGAGCGGAAGCACGCATATCCGATGTGGAAGACAGGTTCCAGGCTATGAGAAAATAAGTCACGGGAATGGCTGCATCATTGAAAGAAGTGGCCTGGAGAGTGGATGATGCAGAAAACAGGGCCCGAAGAAATAACTTACGGTTTGTCGGATTCCCCGAGGGATCGGAAGGAAAAGACGCAGGGCACTTCCTCATGACGCGGCTCAAAGACTCTCTCCCAAACACACAGTTTTCAACGTGCTTCCTAATCGAGAGAGCACACAGGATGCCGATCTTCCAGCCACCCCCGGGAGCCCCACCGAGACCCCTGATTGCACGTTTCCTTAATTTTCAGGATCGAGACCTCATTCTGCGAGAAATACGGCAAAAGGATGATGGTAAATACACAAATACGCGGATAATTGTGTTCCCAGATTACTCCCGAGGAGTACAGAAACAGCGAAGAACATTCGACTCGGTCAAGGCCAAATTAAGGAGTCTCAAGATTCAATATATGCTGTTATTCCCGGCAAAGCTCAATGTTATGTTCCAGGGTGCCTCACACTTCTTCCAAAATCCAGAGGAGGCCTGGACCTGGCTTGAGGAGCAGCCACCAGTGAGGCGAAGGCAGGAACCAACATAAACCCAGATCTCAGGTCTACCAAAAAGTACGGGCTCAGGGACACGGAGGGAGAAGAAGCCACGCAGGCTGACTGCTCCACGAAGGGGGTACCCTAAAACACCAACCAGAACCAGAAGACTCGTACACAAAAAGACTCAGATATCTGACTCAGACGGAGAAAAGACACGAGATACAGACAATCAACAATATGACAGGTCTCGAGACCAGACCACCTCCGGCCCTTCGGACCAAGAGTTCTCCTCAGATCCAGATAGCGAGCACCCAATTCTGCAGAATATCCACCAACTTGAAGACCATGGCCAGCAAACCACCACCACGGAGACCCAACAGCAGCAACCATTTAAAAGCAGCGAAGAAGGCTGAAATCCTGGGGCTGAACAGTCGCCGAGCGACAGTAAGACACTAGCTAAGTACACGTAAATATTATATGTTACGCCCAGAAGGCAACAGACTCTGATTCGAACCTACGGGTTTTGTTTTGACTTTGAATAGGGGCGGAGGGAGGGGGGGGGGGAGGAGACAGACCTCTCAAACTTCGCCTGAGCTACAGTTGTCATGTTGACCAGTTGGGGAATGGCATGGGTGGAGGGAGAGTGTGGGGAGGGAGCGGGGGAAGACCAATTGCAGAGAAGTCAACGGTTGGAGTTTAGGTTTGTTTTAATAAAATATGCAAAATACACAGACATATATAGATCAGAGGCACCGCTTATAGAGGACAAAAAAATAAAAAGAAATCAGACACCAGAAGAGGCACAACATAAAATCCGAGAAGAGTTTAGATACAAGCAAAGGGCGAGGGAAATTATTCGATATTGACGTGGAATGTCAATGGACTAGGCAATAAAATCAAAAGAGAGCTGGTCAGTAAATATATTAAACCACTCAAGCCAGATATTGTTTTCCTGCAAGAGACACACCTAATGGGATCCCACTGCTCTTTCCTGGGAAGGGGTACGTACACTACATTGGTGCATGCGGGCTTCCCATCGGGATCGAGGGGGGTAGCGATACTATTTAAAAAATCACCCCCCTTCCATACATCCAAAACGTGGACAGATCCTAGTGGAACGTTTGTGGCGGTGCAAGGAACGTGGGGCCGGAGGGAACTTACATTGATAAGTGTGTATGCATCACCAAGACTGAAGCAACACACACTAGACAACGTAGCACGGATACTTATAGACTCGGGCCCCTCCACACATGACATTGGTGGTGATTTTAACGACGTGATAAATCCACAATTAGACCGTACACAGGCGAGAGTTGGAACATGTTCCCCCATGCACCTCGAACACTGGGGCTGTCTGATCTTTGGAGATGCCAACATCCGACAGACCGTACATACTCGTACTTCTCGGGAGCCCACAGGGTCTTCTCTAGACTAGATTACCTATTCGCCCCATCGGGAGAAATAGAGGGGATAGAGAAGGTGGAATATCTGGCAAGGGGCATATCTGACCACTCACCTTTATGGCTGACAGTAGGGGGGAGAGGGGTAGAGAGCCAGGGGGAGTGGAGGTTACAAGCTTGGGCCCTACAAGATAAAAAAGTTGCCCACGAGATCCAAATAGATTCGGAATTATATTTCCGTGAAAACGAGGGCACAGTGTCCTCGGCGATAATGCTATGGGAGGCCTATAAAACGGTAATAAAAGATAGAGCACAAAATATAGCCCATAAAAAAAAGAAACAGACCCAGGAAATAGAGACCCTGGAGCAGAGACTCCTAGAACTAGAAAAACATATAGGTACAAATATAGATCACCACACGTTGCGACATATAGGGGTAACCCGGAGAGAATACAAAAGCCTAATTACCCAGGAAGCGAAAGCACAACTCTTGGTCACACAGCACCGGCTATACGAGACAGGAGACAGAGCGGGAAAACTATTGGCCTGGCTGAGTAGGGAAGAGCGAGAGACGAGATGAGTGACCGCCATACAAGAGCAGGACAGGATACACAATACATCCCCAAGTATAGCAAACGCTTTTGCCCGTTATTATACATAGTTATACAGAGCCAGACCAATGCCCGGCACTGCCCAAATAGGCTCTTACCTACAAACAGTAGAAGCCCCCACCCTCTCCCGGGAGGATAGCGAGTTCTTAGAGGGAGACTTGACCCTAGAGGAAGTAAGGGATGCAATTAGCAGGCAAAATCCAGGGAAGGTCCCGGGCCCCCGGCAGAATTTTTTAAACGCAACGCCAACCTGTTGGCTCCGCACCTCTTGAACATGTTCCAGACATCTCTAGAAGAAAAGACACTCCCGCTAGACCAGCGAAGGGCCAAAGTGGTGGTGATCCATAAACCAGGAAACACCCCAATGAACTGTGGGTCCTATAGACCCATATCCTTACTGAATGATGAAACAAAGATACTGGCCACTGTGTTGGCGACACGCCTCCTGGCAGTAATATCATCCCTCATTCACTGGGATCAATCCGGCTTTATACCGTGTCGGGCCACGAGACTTAATCTTCGCCGATTAGCTAATTAGATGGATACTGTAAAGAATAGATCCACAACAAACGTGTTCCTCTCCTTAGATGCGGAGAAGGCCTGCGACACGGTGCACTGGCAATTCCTGAGGCAAACCCTGTTGAAGTTTGGATTTGGCGCAGCCTTTATAGCCTGGGTGGAACTACTCTACACTAATCCAGTGGCCAGGGTCCGAGTTAATGGAATAACCTCGGAGACCCTCCAGGTCCAGAGAGGCACCCGACAGGGCTGCCCCCTGTCCCCGCTGCTATTTGCACTGGTCCTGGAACCGTTGGCCTGCATAATTAGGAAACTTCCAGAAATCACGGGCTTTAAAGAGAGTGAGGGCGCCCTTTCAGACGAGCGAATATCGCTTTATGCAGATGACATCCTCTTATATATCACAAACCCAGATAGGACACTCCCGATAGTGCTAAGCACCTTTCAGGAGTATGGACAACACACGGGACACAACATCAATTGGGACAAGTCCAGTTTGTACTCAGTAGGAGAACCTATGGACAAGAGACAGATCCTGGGATGTTTTCAGGTGGCCCAAGAGGGATTCAGGTACTTGGGTCTGTATATTACCACCAATGACAAGACCAATCTCAACCAGAATACTAGGAGGGTACTTGCAGAATTTCACGGGAACCTTGAGAGGTGGAGGCGACTCCCGCTAACGATAATGGGAAGGGCTGCATTATACAAAATGATTACACTCCCGAAACTGTTATATGCGTTCCAAAACACATATTGCAGAATACCCGAAGACATATTTAACACGATAAATGAAGACTTGTGCGAGTTACTGTGGGATGGAAAGCACCCGAGAGTTGCACTGCAAACACTGCAACGAAATCAGTACAACGGGGGACTCGCTCTGCCAGACATAAGAGCATACTATAGGGCCGCCCATCTTATAGTGATTAACGAATGGGGGCACGCAGCGGAAGATCACCCCACCTATGCCCTAGAACGACTACAGTTTAGAAATCATACATATCTCCATTACATATACGAGGCAAGGGAGTCTGCCAACTTCTGCAGGCCACTCAAAGAGCAATTGAGGCCTGGAAAGGGGCGGAAAGACAGATAAGATGGGACAAACGAATTACAAGAGAGACCCCCCTTTGGGAGGGTGCGAGACTGCCGGAGACTGGTAAACTTCAAGAGCTTAGGAAGTGGGACTTACTTGGGATCACTAAACTAGGTGACATCATAGAGGGAGGTAATCTAGCTCCCTTTGAAAAGCTTCAAAACACGTATCAAATGTGTGACACCCAGAGATACTCATATCTCAGGCTACAACATGCGTGGAAGGCAGAGTGGATAGATGCTGCAGATATACCAGAGTTTGCCCCTTTAGAAGGTAGACTGCTACAGGAAAAGCTCCCTCTTAAAGCCATCTCTTGGACCTATAAAACGTTAATGAACAATCTCCCAGATAAACTGGGGCTGCTCAGGGCCAAATGGGAAGTTACCACCGGGCCTTTAGAAAACATTGATTGAGAGGCGGCTCTGATACACCCGAGAAAAGTAGCGATTTAGCAGCGATTACGCCTAATACAATTTAAGATCCTCCATAGAGTTTATTTTGATAGGGTGCGTCTCCACAACATGGGTAGAGCACAGACACCTCAGTGCCTGCGGTGCAACACAGACCTGGGTACATACATGCACACGCTGTGGGAATGTAGGAAAATCCAAAGGTACTGGAGCCAGATAATAGGGGAACTGAATAAAGTGTTAGGGGCGCAACTAGAACTGGAGCCGAAATACGCTCTTTTGGGCATTCCCACCGATAGAGACTTGCCACGCCACAAACTCCTTCTATGCAACTTAGGGCTCATAGTGGCCAAGAGAAATATTGCTCGTCAATGGGGAGATCCAAACCCACCCACACTTAAAGAGTGGAGGACCCATATGGATCTCTACATGATACCAGAAAAAGTGGCCTACCAGGCGAGAGGATGCCCCTGAAAGTTCCGCAAGATCTGGACTCCTTGGATAACATCCTACGGGCTCAGTGTAGAGGGAGAGGACGAAGAATACGCCATAATGAGGCAAAGTCCGAGAATCGAAGAGAGAGGAGGAACTCTCCCCTTTCCCCCCCTCTTTCCCCCATCCCCCTGGTCCTCATGTGTCCCTGTTCCCTTTGTACTTTTCCCAAGTTTGAGTTGTTAAAGCGGACTGTGAATGCAGGTGACCCGGAGAGATGCAAGTTCATTGCAGCCATGCTGGTGTTAAAACTGTATAGTACCATGCCACCGTCCTTACTGCAACGTCTGATCTGTATCTATGCATTGCTGATTCTTGATTGTCCATGTATTGCATATAAGTATGTTAATTAAAAAAAACAATAAAAAAAAAAAAAAAACAATTCCAGATTGAATCTTTGCTGTTTTACCAACAATTTTGCAGTTAGCTTCAGTATTAGGTTGTGCTCAATGATGATAGTCAATGCATCCAGAGCTAGCATTGCCTCACTCAAGTAAGTTTCCGACATACGTTTTTTTATCTTGGATAACTCGCTTGATCATTTCTTTCAAGGACCCAGGAGGTGCCGCTCGGAGCTTTGTGTAATATCCCAAAAAGCGGGCCTTCCACATTATACATTGTTTATGAAGACCAAACTTCAGCCGTATCTGGGAGGATGGTTCCGCACCCGGGAGGTTGAATAAACGTCTGTAACATCTTGTTTGCGCTTTGTCCAGCCGAACTGAGATACAACCTTTCAAAATCAACAAGCCATACGAGTGCTTGGGAATAAATTTGGCATTGATTAATTTACATAGGCCCGTTAAATCAGGGCCGCTCATCCTGGAAGCCAATTTTTTAAACTCATTGTCATTGACAAGGCTGAGTCCTTCGAGTGACCAAGATGTGTAAGGAGCATGACTTGTGCCATTTGAGCCTCTTACAGAAATACTACTTCTGGAAAGGAATAGACAGCAGAAGGTAGAAGTCTTGTATGGATGTAAGAAATGTTTTCCTTCCATAAAAGCAATATTTTGCAAACAGAAATGAGGAAGTATTTCTTTTCTGCCAAACTATAGCAACGAAGCATAGTATATTTTTCAGTGATATTATCGTTCATGTCCCCAATGGGGAGCCGTCATGTTTTTTCTAGTTGATAATCCCGCATTTGAAAATCATATTGGTATAATAGGGTCAACCTGCCCCTATTACTGGTCAGCACTTCCAGAACATTTATTTACAAAAACCTTGGCAAAGCTTTCTTGAAGGGCAGCCACTGTAGCCCACATGAGCACCAGAAGTCTAGTGCAAAGGTGGAAATAACCTTTTTTTAGGAGTGATTCCACTATGCTATTCAGTGGTTCGGTGCTACTTAGTATGGATCACATTATTATTAATACTTTCTTAATATAGCGCATGGCTACCCGTAGGCCTCCCAGCGCTCAAGCCATCACTGTAGATATTCACTCTTACTACAAGTGCTGAAATAGCCACGTTTTCAGTTCCTTCCTGAATTCGAGATGATGGGTCAATTTCCTCATTTTGGTGGGGAGCGAGTTCCATAAGACCCAAGCATTGAATGAGAACATCCGGCCTCCCGTTCTAGATCTCTTGATCCTTGGAACTGTGGCTTGCAGTTGGTCAGCTGATCTCAGATTCCGGGAAGGGTGGTAGAACGACAGCATGCTCTTGAGGATTTTGGGGCCGGTTCCCCCCAGTGATTTGTGTGCTATACATAACGCTTTGAATTTTATACGTTCCGTGATAGGCAGCCAATGAAGCGCCATCCGCGCCGGTTTGGCAGACAGATTTCTAGGGACATTGAATAGGCGCCTAGCAGCGCAGTTCGGTACTATTTGTAACTTGTTAGTGGTGGTCTTTGGCGCCCCCAAATATAAGGAGTTGCAATAGTCCAGCCGTGTAAGCACCATAGATTGTACCAGTGTTCTGCGTGAGGTTTGTGGGAGTAGAGGTAGAATTTTTCGAAGTTGTCTAAGCATGCCATAGCATGTAGCCGCAGCTTGAACTGCTTGATATTCCAGATTTAATGAAGTCAAGCCAGATTCCCAGGCTTTTAATTCTGTCTTTAGGTTTAGGGGGAGCTCCTAAGAGGCTAGGCCATTGTACTGGAGGGGAGGTATTATGTTTATCCCCGAGGATCATTAACTCCGTTTTCTCTCCATTCAATTTTAGAAAGGATTGGTCCATCCAGGCGGCAACCGACCTCAGACATGCCTCTAAGTAGATTACGGAATTGTTTACTGATCAGGAATTGTATTTCCCCAGCGTTTTCCACTGTCTGTCTAGCTGTATGACAGGTGTTCGTGTGCTGCTCTGCAGAACATTTCAGTGTTGGTCAGAGCTGAGATTCCTATTTGGGAGTCAGCAGACCCCCCTCAAGCGCATCCTGAGAGAGGTCTGTGGTTTCCAGTGCTACACAAAACTTGGCTTCATTAAAGCAAGATCAATTACTCAATAGAGTACCCACTGGGCAGACTGGCATGTGATTGTCTAGAAAAAGAAAAAAGAAGAAAGCCAGGAACAAAGTTTTGCCTTCCATTTCACTCTGGCTTTGGCACTATGACATAGGATACCATAAGATTTTTTTTTTCTTTCAACCTACTGCATGTTGCATTATGGGACTTGTAGTTTTGCTTTAACAGTTTCACCATGGGCTCCAAACCCCATCATACAAAGTGCTGTGGGATAAAATGCCAGAATTGGCCACGTCAGCTGTGTTTTAAATTTTACAAAGTCGTCTTGTCTCTACAAGGGCTCTAGTTCTTTATAAGGCCTTCCGTGTACACACCGGATCCAGTGTACATTCCAGTCACAGGCATTCAGGAGTGCACAACTGAGCTTGAAATCTTAATGTAGAATTGGCACAGCGAAGACTTCAGTCTGAGCTCTGAATGCACACACCTGGCTTCACTGCAGTGCAAGCTACAACTCAAAACGGACCCCTACTGCACATATTGTTGCCAAAGGCTGAGCCCTCCCCTCAGTGTACACACCAACCCACCTGTGCATATCTCAGCCCCAAAGCCTGGGGCTTCCCCTCTGTGCACACCAACCCTCCGTGCATATTTTGGGTCCAGAGCCTGGGCCCTTCCCTCAGTGTACACACCACACACTATGCATACTTCAGTCCCAGAGCCTGGGCCCTCTACTCAGAGTGCAACCAACCCTCAATACATATTTCGGTCCCACAGCCTGGACCCTCCACTCAGTGTGCACACCAACACTCTCTGCATACTTCAGGCCCTGAGCCTTGGCCCTCTCCTCCCCTCGGTGTGCACACCAACCTTCTATAAATATTTCGGTCAAAGACCCTGGGCCCTCCAAACAGTGTGCACAGCCACACACAGTGCATACTTTAGTCCCAGAGCCTGGGCCCTCCCAGCAGTGTGCAAACATTATATGCCTATTTCGGGACTAAAGCCTGGGCTCTTAGCGCACAATAAGGGTCTCAGTGAATACTGTAACCCCGGTCGAATGGATACCCTGCACCTCTCACAAACATAATTTAATTCTCAACAAACGGATATTGAGGCACTTAAAAAGGACATAGTCTTCAAATGAAACCAGCACAGCCACCCAGCCAGAACAAGGACTGGTCAATGCTGGTTGCATGCAGTTAGTTCTTTGTTTGAGCTTATGGCTCTTACCTGGCATGTCCTCCGGTTCGGATCATACTCTAAGACTGACCCATCCCATACTAGATTTGGGGCAGGGTCACAGCCAGAGAATGGATGGTAGTGGTGATGCAATGTCACCATCACTTATTTGAGCTTAATAATATACCCTGTAACATACTTAACCATTACATATGTGTGTGCACACAATTATTTTAAAATTAGATTTGATTCAGGCACCAGAGTCGCCATGTTCTCAGAAATTATTTTCTGATAGCTCACTGTGTGAAGGTCATGTTTGTTGCAAATAAATGGTTTGATGGTAATTCTCAGCACCTGCACGGAATGGGAGGCACAGGAAGTGAATGCTCCCTTGCGAGATATTGTGATGGTCACGATGATGGAAGAATATGACATTCTATTATATGTGAGAAGGCAGAAACCAAGTACAGCGGGACACTGAATTCGGACTGGTTCTTACTCGTAGATCACTTGGATGAAATTTCATGTTTTAACTGTGAAGTTGAGTTTAGTTCATCAATCTTGCCCATTCTACCTTTACAGGGGGACATTCTCTCCCCTTCTCTCAAAACCCAATACTCCTTATAGTTCTGCTCATAGACTTACTTTCTAGAGCAAGTACATTTCTCTTTTTCTGGACTGGAACCTTCATTTGGTTCAACTTTCAGTGCTATATTTGCTGACATCAACTGCATTAAAAATTTCTGACTTCCTCACAACCTTAGCTTAGCATTAGGGAGTTTCCCTTTATGGGAGAGGAATTTCACTTCACTTTGCATATACGGTCTTTAATAACGTGTACTTTGCTGATTTGAATTGCCTGGATTATATTCATACATGCTGTAATCGGGTGACTACTGATTTATGCTTAATCGATTCAATTTGAGACTGTAACTTTACTAATTTGTTAACAGACCTTCATGGTTTGCAAAATTACCCTACCCTGTTGTCCCTGTGGGTTAAATTCTGCTTCACTGTCATTGACGAGGCTGAATTTTATGATTTTAGCCTGAGTTCAAGATAAAGGTCCATCCCAGTGGACCCAGTGGAGATTTGAGTTTGCGCTAAGTTTGTACAGTGCAAACACCATCCATATCTCTCACGCCATCTTTGGCCAGGTGATGTAGTAATTCATGGGCGAACTAAGCAAACACAAGGAGATGATGGATGGAGCGCTGAAACTTTTCAGACACTTGCCCCCAGTCACAGATCTGGGTTGAATCCATCATCGATCTTTATCTCACGTCGCCACCTCACCCAGCCATATGCAAATCAGTCTTGACCCTGTGCCTCATGGGAACAGTCCAGACCGAAATGCCAAACCAGGTCTTCCCTGGACCGGAAACAAGTATCCTGGGACAAGTTTCGGGGTAACACCCCTCATCAGCCAGGCTAACTTTAATCCAGTGGCAAAGTGAGCAAGGGACCAACGTCTGGGCATACTCTGCCAACTTAGGGCGAACAAAGCAAACACAAGGAGATGATGGATGGAGCGCTGTAACTTTTCAGACACTCACCCCCAGTCACAGATCTGGGTAGAATCCATCATCGTTCTTAATTCATGGGGCCAGAGTCACAGTGGAAGGGCACGGGGCTGCATTCAGGTGGCATGAGCACCACTCCACTGCTGGGAAGCGTAGGCAAAGCGGAATGTGCAGATAGCAGAAGACATGGTGAGCAGATGTGGTTCTGGGATACAGTGAGGCACGCATAAATGCAACTGGGCATGGCCTTGACCTACCAGCCATGCCCCAGCTCAGCCCAGTAGTGAAACACAGATGATTTTCACAGGAGACCAGGCTGAGTGCAGGGGAGATCATGGGATGCACTGTTCACCAGATTCACCCCTTGATGAATTATATTTGCTGTGCCCTGTCGCTGCACTTGGCCAGAAATATGTAATTATTGAATGGAACAAGGTGTGTATGTGACTTCACATGATGTCGCAATGATACAACATGCATGTTTGGGATGGGGTAAGTGGGTTAGGGGCAGGTATGCCAAGGCAAAACCATGGACATAACTGCCATGTGGGAGAATGGCGAGAGTCCCAGTTCCCAGAAATAGGTGCCAGAGGACCCTACTAGTAACCAGTAACTTAAATTAAGCATTGGATAAACTAACACCACAGGCAGTACAAGGAACTATAAGGAATGAGAATTTAAAAAATGCAGTGATGCAAGCAGGCAACGTAAATACGAAAAATTGAACATTTACTAATAGGTGAAGTGCCACCTCCTGAGAAACCTAAACTTGACGGGTGTCTGGATGACTTGGTTCCTGTAAATCAAGTGTGCTGTTAACCCTTAATTCAGCAAAGCCAGTATGAGAGATGTTTGCATCTCTCTTTAAATGCACCATTTCAGGAGTAAGGCGAAAGATTGGTTCTTTCCTAAAGATTTTACAGATTACCCTGAAGTCCTGTTTATAGTTAATCAACATACAAACCCAATCTTGGTCTGCATCTTGAGAAGGGAGGCCGTATATTGTAGGAGAATTTACAGCTCCAATAGCCTAGGGTGACAGATTTTTAACTATATACTTTGACTTAATTATATGGATCAATAAAGTGAGGATCACTGATTGCACTAGACCACTATGGGTCTAGATCACAATAACTAAGCAATGAATAAGTAGATAGGGGAGATGGAAACAGAAATATGCCAAACTCTCACAAACTAAGCTACACAGTGTTGTTCCTACTCCCTAAACTCCAGCCTTTCCCCTCTATACAGAAGTACAGGATGGGGAATCTAACGCTAGAAAGCAGGAAAGTGCACTGCACGTTTATCAATAATGCACATGCTGCCAACACAAAGGATCTCTCTCATTCAGGGTCTCAGGGAGGAGTTAGTGACTACATATGAACTGAGTTTGAGATTGGTGCAGATCAAAAATGGACCCTCAATATGAAAGCATCCACTCATATTAACCATCAAGGAGAGAAAGTTTTTCTTAGGAGAAATCAAAATACAGTGTTTAGATATTAGCACTGCATCAGATGACGCAAACGGACATTTATGTTTAAAGGACACAAGATCCTCTTGCACCATGGTGGCATGTTTCATCACTGGGTCTGCTCTTCACCCGAGTACAGAATTCTCTCATGCTTGGGTAGGCTCCTATATAGAAGCACTTTGTTTCAAAGAAGAGAGGTGTGGGACACTACAATGCATACACTCACAACATCTCCAAAATTTGCCAGTTGCAATGCTGCCATCATTACCTGCAGGGGGTTCTCAACCCATTCTTGCTGGCTTTGGCTCATCGATCATCTACAGCAACTCTAATCCATCTCCATTTGTCATACAAAGGAAATGGTAAGTACTGTCGGTCTTTTGATAATAGGCAAGTAAAAGGAAACAAGAAGCATGATGAAGAGCTTGAGTGCTCCGTCACGGAGGCTGCCCGCGTGAGCGGTTGACACCCGACGACCGCAGGCATCAGTGGGATGCGTGACCAATAGGCGCGGGACCCTCATATTGGTTGCAGGTACGAGAGATGACAGCAACCATTCGGTTTGGTGTGATATACCAGTGAGGTGAAGACTGGTTCCCCAGTCAGCCCTGATGAAGTTGCCGTAAATAAATTGGCAACGAAACATGTTGGCCTTTCATCTTTGAAAATGGCCAAATACATGCCATTTTTTAAATCCGAGGACACTCACGGCACCAAATAAAATTCTGTTTACGCAAGTGAGTTATACCTCATTTTAATCCAGAGAACTGAATCTCTCATTCTTTCACAATGGGGGCCAGTGGGTACTGAATGACACGAGCACTTACAGTGCATCTGTACACATTTTTTACTTTCCTTCTTTCTTTGGTTTTCTCACCTCTGAGAAATTTGAAAACATTTTCTTTCTTTATGGTCATGAAAGTTACCGATGATGATAACGTGGGCAAACTGGTGAGTACCAACCAGCAGCTCCCTTGGTGAAGCTTACGTGAGGTACTTTCTGACCTTTCACTCATTTTTTCACCAATCCTTTTCACTAATCTTTCATGTTGTCAATTTGTTCTGGACACTTGAAACGCATTGTGGTATATTGACGAGAGTCAAAATTGAACAGTTGGACTAACAGGTGAATGGCAAGGAGTCCATCCCGTGAGGGATGTTTAAAGCTCCCTCTGTGTGCCATAAAAGCCAAAGAGGTAACTGTTCACAATAATCAGGTCTTTTGTGTGTTTATTAGCCATGGAGAAGAGAACCAAAGGTGTCCCTATGTCCCCGAGCATTGTGACGCCTGAGCCCCCTTGGTGGCTCAGCCAGACTGGCCTCCTAGCCAGAGCCTGCAGCCTCTCTTCGCAGAGACCAATTTCCATAGAATAACATTGGGCTCTCTATGCCGTTTTGCACCCTGCACCCGGCCGCCCTCATGCCAATGGTGGGGCACTGTTGGTGCTGCCTTGGACCTTGCCCATCATTCACCTTAACTCCTGGAGATTGGTCCCGTAAGTTGCTGTACTATACCTGTTTGCAGAACTCGTTCTTCCCTCCATAGGATAAGAATGCAGAACTCAAAAATTACAATAAGTGTCGAATTTTGGAACAGAAAAGTATTCATAGTTAAAAATGTACTTAGGTGGACGATTTTTCTGAGGATTAGACATATATAAAGATACTTGCTATTTTTATAAATTTGTGTTGATTTCCTTCTTGAGTTGTGTGTGTCATTTATTAATTATTGTGTGTACCTGCAGATGTCTTACACTCCTCTGTGTTAAGTCGAAGGCTGCTCGACCACACTACCCCCAAGCAGAGCACTTTGGGATTGCAAAGCAAGCCCCTGTCCACTCATAAAGGAACCCCTGGACTCTTTACACGGTATCTCAACTTTCTGATATATCACATAAAGATGATTATAAACAACGAGAGAGTGTGCCTTGTAATAACAAATAGAGCACAACAGGGACAATTTTAACTGAATATCTGCGCACTAATACCGCGCCAAAGGGCCTTCTAGTAACGAATGCACCACGCATCTTCTTAGAGGACGCTACCTTTAGGAAAGAGTGGGCTATGATCGCGTGGCATTGCACACGCAACTGGCTGGTGCTAATAATTAAAACAGCAGTAAGACTCTCAGAAACACTTCTGATTGAGATCCAGCAAACTGAGAATCATTTTAAAACTACCTTGACAGGATTTAAAAAGTGACTGGATGAAATTAATAAAGATATCACAGAGTATAAAGATGGTTTGACTCAGGCAAAGGTGACGAAGTTTCAGAAAGATCTGAAAAAGTTCACATTTCACAAAGCCTATCCTTATGCAGATCCTGCATTCACTGCACCAAGTAGGAGCAACTCCAACTCAGACTCCTCTGATGACAACTCCTCTACATCAAGTGGCTCTAGCAATGGAAGCTATAAACAGAGACAGAGAGGTGGTACTAGAGGTACTATGAAGCCAAACTTTCCACAACCAATGTGGCATCCATATTCGATGCCAGGAGGGATACATCCTATGCACTTTCAACATCCTCAGATGCCCATGATGGGATGGAATCCTGGCTTCATACAAGCACCCCACTTTCAACAAAACACCTACCATCCGCCTTTTTAGAGAGAGGCAGGAGAGGAAGAGGAAAAAGGAGAGGGTACAGCCAAGTCCGATGGGAGCAGGACGACCCAGTGGGCAACAACACTCGCAGCAAGTCACAACAAGCAAGCACGAGTGCCCAGGGAGTCTAATCATTAACCTCTCCACTACAACTCTATCCCCACTAGAGACTCAAGTCCTTGAAAAAGGCTTGGGCTTTGTGCCCACCGCCCATTTGGACAAGTTCCGCCTCCATTGTGAACTTGCCAATTTCTTTAGGAAGCTCAAACTAAAGGCTTTTTTTGAAGGTAAAGAAGGAATTGCAACTGATTTTAGCCAGGGAGATACCGGCTTAAGAAATAAATCAACCTTTACACCACCACCTCATGCAATACCAGCAGAAATTACTGCCTTTGAGCAGGCGGTTTTCCTGGAAATTGAGACCTTTGATGAACCAAAACAATTTAAGAACTTAAGTACCATGGAATTTGAGGCCCTTGATAATCTCAAAGCGAATCCCACGATTACAATCAAACCTGCAGATAAGGGCGGGGGTGTCGTGATACAAAATACAGTGGACTATGAGAATGAATGCAAGCGCCTTTTAAGTGACAGAAAGAATTATCAATTGCTTACTATTGATCCTTCCACCGAGCTGAAAACACGCATCCTGAACCTTGTGCGAGATGCTGAGGCTAATGGACACATTACGAGACATGAGGCTGATTTTTTGACAACAGGGGAAAGTGTGGTGCCATCTTTTTATACATTACCGAAAATACATAAAAATAAAATGCCCCCCCCGGGACGCCCGATTGTCTCTGGCATTGGTTCCTTGTTAGAGCCTCTGTCACGTTTTTGTGATTACTTTTTGAAACCTTTGATTCAGCAGACCCCAACTTACCTTAAGGATACTAAGAATCTCCTTAATCTATTGCAGGAACTAGTCATCAACCCTGAATCCACGATACTTGTGACCCTCGATATCGAGAGTCTCTACACAAGCATACCCCAAGACGATACCATCAGAGTCTTGGGAGAGGCCCTGGATTACAATGCCTGGGAACACCAGACTCCCAAGTCATTTATTTTGGAATGTGCTACCCTTGCGTTAAAACAAAATTTCTTTGAATATAAAGGGGACATGTTCTTACAATCCACTGGTACATCTATGGGCAGTACCTTTGCCCCAAGTGTAGCGGGTTTATACGTTCATGATTTTGAACGTCGATACATTCAAAATACTGTCAACCCTTTCTCCTCTTCCATTAGTTTTTGGAAGAGGTATATAGATGATGTCCTTTTGATCTGGCAAGGTGCGGAGAATGATCTAATGATTTTCCTACAATGGATTAATAATTTAGATCAAAATCTGAAATTCACACACACCTTTAGTTCACAGTCAGTAGTTTTCCTGGATGTGGTTATCACGAAATCCAATGGGTGCCTCACTACAAAAACGCACTATAAGCCCACGGCCAAAAATAATCTTCTTGAATTTTCCAGTTTCCACCCGAAAGTCCACTGTATTTTGTATCACGACACCCCCGCCCTTATCTGCAGGTTTGATTGTAATCGTGGGATTCGCTTTGAGATTATCAAGGGCCTAAAAGAAAATTTGCCCTACGGACAATACCTAAGGGTAAGAAGAAATTGCAGTGATTTAGATGATTTCCGTAGACAGGCAGCAGACTTGACCATAAAATTAAAACATAGGGGCTATCCTGACAAAATTCTCAATAAGGGTTACAAAAGGGCACGAAATCAGCCCAGAGAAGCGCTACTTGAAGATAACACCAGAGATAAGAAGGATGTACCTCTGACGTGTGTAACCACCTATAGCAGCGCGTCTAACATTGTTAAAAAGGTGGTTAATAAACACTGGAGTATCCTTACGAGCAATGGTCGGAATTGGAATAAACCCCTTTTTTCGTTTAAAAAGGGACAGAGCCTTAAGGATACCCTAGTACATACACGCCCCAGAGAGAATCCTGGGAGAGATCTAACCATCACTGAAGCATGGGGCCTACCCAAGGGCAAAGGGCATTTTCCCTGCACTACTTGCAGTATTTGTCATCTCACGAAACATACCAAAGTGCTTGATCTTGAAGAAGGAAAAACTTGAACACAGCTAGCACACACTAACTGTAACTCAACAAATGTGGTCTATTTGATCACGTGCCCGTGTGGGTTACACTATGTGGGCATGACCACGCGAAAAGTAAAATTGCGTGTGGGAGAGCACAGAAGTAACATCCGTTGTGGTCGGATTACAACCAAATTGAGTGAGCATTTTTTACAGTACAAACACTCTGCCAATGATCTTAGGTGGACAGTAATAGAGCAAGTACAATCACCACGTAATATCCAGAAAGTTCTCTTTGAGAAAGAACAGAGGTGGGTGTACCGGCTGGACACTCATAATCATGGATTAAACGACAATATTCCTTGGTCGACAGTACTGTACCATTGAGTCTGTCCGGTTCCTGTTCTGTCGAATTTTTCCTCTCTTCCCCTTGGGCATGCTAGTGGCTTTTTACCCCGGTAAAAATCACCGGCTTTATGTTAAAACACCCCCTCCCCCTTTTCCCCACCTCTCCCCTCCCCTTTCTTTCCCTTTCCCCACCCCCTTCCCTCTCCCCCCTCCCCCTCCCTCCCCGTTTGTCTGTTTTTTCCTGTCGTTTTGTTTATTAAACTTTATAGAGCATCTAATAACCCCTATCAAAATTAACATTGACCCACAATAACGGTCTACATTTAGTATTTTTCGCCAAGTACTCTTAATATGTGTTTTTTGTTTGTCGGCTATTTGCCTATGTCGATCGTAATTAGTCTCTCTTTTCTTTCACTATTGTGTGATTCTCACAACAAACAGTCTGTTCTCAGTGCCTTCCTTATGATTGGCAACGGAGTACCATCTAGGAATGCTACGTTTTACAACCTTTAGATGGCGCTTGACATCGCGATGTTTCTCGCGATGACGCGCCTCGAACACGTAGCCCCCTTTTTTTGTCTCTCTTTTGTCTCCCTTTGGCTTTCAGCGCGTAATACCATGACGCGTATGTAATGACGCGCTCTCATACGCTCTGCCTGCCCCGCCCGAGGATATTGTCCCAATCCTTTAAAAACAAACCGGACGCAGCTGGCTCCCACCATCGGGGTCCGGGTTTGGAGGGAATGCCTAGGTATACTGCGGGTGCCTAGCAGTGCGGGCGTAAGTCCCTTTGCCTTCGGAAATAAGATAAGTACTGGGGGCTTCCTGTTTCTCTGTGATTATTCTGATCACTTTTTCTCTCCTTCTTTACCTTTAGGGTGTGCCATTATTGCTACCACCCCCTCCCGAGACCCATGGTGTTATTAGTGATGACACCACATGTGAGATTTATTTCCTTTTGATTTTATATCGCTCAGCTAGAATGTGTTCGATAGTTATCACGCTTAGTGTTTGTTTACACACTTCTTTAAGTAGTGATAAAGATCACGTTGGGCATTATTTAAATTTCCCTCTAAGATCTACAGAGGTTGATGATTTATTCTGAATGTTTTTTCTCTATCTAGTAGCACGTATGATCAAAGTTATTGATTAAGCGCATCATATAGAGCACCACTACATGTATTTTCAACACTGACAAACTTATTTTAAGATGTCTAACCTATATACGTTTGTCTCTCTTTTTATGTTGTATGTTTTTCTCAACCAGAATAAACTCGGTTCCTCTCAACACGAGAAATTTTAGAAGTATAGTTTTTACTTTTTCACACTTAAAACCTCAGGTTAGGGTGGGCCGTAGTGCGCTCACACCGCCGGGGTTTCACACGTCTCTTTTGGTCCTGACGAATGCCTGTTAAATAACCACACATAGGCAGAAACATGTTGACCATATCATAGTGGACCGTGCTGAACAATCTATTTGGCTTTGGTGTCCCACTCTTTGTTTTTATTCATGTCTGATTGGCTTCTAATAAAATTTATTGTTTGACACAGTCAGCCATTTTTAAATTATCACTTTCACTTCACACTGGACATTTTAAACCAGCTCTGCAGTAGTTCTGGCGTTGCAGCACACCGGGGTGGCATTCGGCCGCTCCTGGTGGGGCCCGATGATGAAGCATGTCACCAACTAGGCTGGTGAGTGAGGGCTTTATTAAGAACCTATTGGGTTTCTTCTGTTGTGCTCTATTTGTTATTACAAGGCACACTCTCTCGTTGTTTATAATCATATTTACCCCGGGGGATTGAGAGTGGTTCTTACTTTCGTATTCCCTCCCTCTCTTGTTGTTTTCAGCATATTTAGCAGCGCACAGCTGTGAGACTTTTTTCTCTGTGGCAGGGCATAAATTTATTGACCCTCCAGTTCTTTCTTTATTTCTTTAAAAATAAAAATTTTATTTGGGTAATCTCACTTCCTTCTAAACATGGAGTTTTTGGGTCTGACTTATCCTGAATCAGAGGTGGATACCATCCTGGCACGCCCCTCACTTTTTGCAGATCCTGCTATCTCCCAGGCAATTACCCATACTAGTGAGTGGGAAAAACTATCAGAACAGAAGAGAAATAGGATACGGATAATTCTTCATGGGACAATTTTAACTGAATATCTGCGCACTAATACCGCGCCAAAGGGCCTTCTAGTAACGAATGCACCACGCATCTTCTTAGAGGACGCTACCTTTAGGAAAGAGTGGGCTATGATCGCGTGGCATTGCACACGCGACTGGCTGGTGCTAATAATTAAAACAGCAGTAAGACTCTCAGAAACACTTCTGATTGAGATCCAGCAAACTGAGAATCATTTTAAAACTACCTTGACAGGATTTAAAAAGCGACTGGATGAAATTAATAAAGATATCACAGAGTACAAAGATGGTTTGACTCAGGCAAAGGTGGCGAAGTTTCAGAAAGATCTGAAAAAGTTCACATTTCACAAAGCCTATCCTTATGCAGATCCTGCATTCACTGCACCAAGTAGGAGCAACTCCAACTCAGACTCCTCTGATGACAACTCCTCTACATCAAGTGGCTCTAGCAATGGAAGCTATAAACAGAGACAGAGAGGTGGTACTAGAGGTACTATGAAGCCAAACTTTCCACAACCAATGTGGCATCCATATTCGATGCCAGGAGGGATACATCCTATGCACTTTCAACATCCTCAGATGCCCATGATGGGATGGAATCCTGGCTTCATACAAGCACCCCACTTTCAACAAAACACCTACCATCCGCCTTTTTTAGAGAGAGGCAGGAGAGGAAGAGGAAAAAGGAGAGGGTACAGCCAAGTCCGATGGGAGCAGGACGACCCAGTGGGCAACAACACTCGCAGCAAGTCACAACAAGCAAGCACGAGTGCCCAGGGAGTCTAATCATTAACCTCTCCACTACAACTCTATCCCCACTAGAGACTCAAGTCCTTGAAAAAGGCTTGGGCTTTGTGCCCACCGCCCGTTTGGACAAGTTCCGCCTCCATTGTGAACTTGCCAATTTCTTTAGGAAGCTCAAACTAAAGGCTTTTTTTTAAGGTAAAGAAGGAATTGCAACTGATTTTAGCCAGGGAGATACCGGCTTAAGAAATAAATCAACCTTTACACCACCACCTCATGCAATACCAGCAGAAATTACTGCCTTTGAGCAGGCGGTTTTCCTGGAAATTGAGACCTTTGATGAACCAAAACAATTTAAGAACTTAAGTACCATGGAATTTGAGGCCCTTGATAATCTCAAAGCGAATCCCACGATTACAATCAAACCTGCAGATAAGGGCGGGGGTGTCGTGATACAAAATACAGTGGACTATGAGAATGAATGCAAGCGCCTTTTAAGTGACAGAAAGAATTATCAATTGCTTACTATTGATCCTTCCACCGAGCTGAAAACACGTATCCTGAACCTTGTGCGAGATGCTGAGGCTAATGGACACATTACGAGACATGAGGCTGATTTTTTGACAACAGGGGAAAGTGTGGTGCCATATTTTTATACATTACCGAAAATACATAAAAATAAAATGCCCCCCCCCGGGACGCCCGATTGTCTCTGGCATTGGTTCCTTGTTAGAGCCTCTGTCACGTTTTTGTGATTACTTTTTGAAACCTTTGATTCAGCAGACCCCAACTTACCTTAAGGATACTAAGAATCTCCTTAATCTATTGCAGGAACTAGTCATCAACCCTGAATCCACGATACTTGTGACCCTCGATATCGAGAGTCTCTACACAAGCATACCCCAAGACGATACCATCAGAGTCTTGGGAGAGGCCCTGGATTACAATGCCTGGGAACACCAGACTCCCAAGTCATTTATTTTGGAATGTGCTACCCTTGCGTTAAAACAAAATTTCTTTGAATATAAAGGGGACATGTTCTTACAATCCACTGGTACATCTATGGGCAGTACCTTTGCCCCAAGTGTAGCGGGTTTATACGTTCATGATTTTGAACTTCGATACATTCAAAATACTGTCAACCCTTTCTCCTCTTCCATTAGTTTTTGGAAGAGGTATATGTAGGAAAGTGGCTCTGTATATACTGTACCCAAGTAAGGTTCAGGGTGTACAGAGTCCACAGTCCCCCAGAGGGTTGACAGAGGCTAAAGTTAGATATAACCTTACTCTCCAAAGTGGTAGCTTGGTCGAGCAGTAAGGCAGTATCAGAGGACAGTGTAAAGCATTTGTTGTACACACTCAGTCAGCAAATGAAGCCACACACTCAAGAACTGAACTCTAGGCCAATGGTTTGTATATAAAAAAATATATGCTTGTTTTATTTTAGAACCAACAATAGGGTCAAAATATACTTTCTCAGTATGAGATGCTTTGGTTATTCACCTTACAGATAGGCAATAGACTTTTTAGATAGTGGTAATCACAGTTGGTGCAAGAGGCAACACAGGGTCAAATTCAATGCAACATTGAGCTCAATGGAAAATTATGCTTAATTACAATTGATTACTTTACAGAGCACTTTTCTAACCACAGGACTGGATCCTGGATTCAGTCCTGGGACACTTCCTGTAAACAGGTAAGAAAAAGCGTTTTGGTTATTGTAGTGATTTTTGAAGAATATTACTATATTTCAAAAGCTGACACTTAGAAACTTTTCTGGATAAAATTACCAATGTTATCCTATGAAAGGAAATACAGTGTGCAAGCAAAGTATGTTTACGTTACTTTTGTAATCCAGTGCTGGACTCCTAGGTTCAGCACTGGGACCTTTACTTAAAACAGGTAAGTAATTACGTTTTTGTAGTTTGTTCGATTTTTAAAGAATATTTGTAAAATACAGAAATCGACACTTAGAAGAAATTTCACAGAAAACCAGTCAATGGATCCCTATGAAGGAAAAGTGAGTTAACGGTAAGTAACGTTGCGATTACTTTTTAGGGCCAGTGTTGGGCACTCGGGTCCAGCACTGAGGCCCCTCCTAATACTAGGTGAGTATTTTCGTTTTCGTGACTCGGTTGATTTTGGTGAATATTCTAAAGTTTCAGAACTCCACACTTAGAAGAAATTTCGCAGAAAATCAGTCAATGGAACCCTATGGAAGAAAAGTGAGTTATCGGATTTCGGGTAAGTACTTGACTGGCAGGGTTAAGGTTCTGGGTAAGACTCAGGGGTCCCCCAGGATCAGGTAAGTACAGTTTTTACACCCTCAGCGGCACAGGGGCGGCCGGGTGCAGAGTGAGAAGGCCCAATGTTATCCTATGGCAGGCGGGGGCCCCGGGTTGGTGGCTGCTGGCAAGCAGGCCACGCGACTGTGGGAGCTGGGCTCCTGGTCACTTGCTCAGGGCAAGTAGGGAAGTAGGTTAGGATAGAGGTTGCACTTCCAGGGGCACTCGGGCGGCTGGGTGCAGGGTGCTTTGAGCCGTCGGGCGCTCAATGTTAAACAATAGAGGTCGTGAAAGGTGAAGAAAGGCTGCAGGCTCGGGGACGGTGATTCTTCAGGGACGACCAACACTTCAGGAGGTAAGTTGGGGTCTTGGAGGATAGGTAGACACCCAGGAGTTGGGCACAGGGGGCCGTGGGGCGCCGGGTGCAGGGGTGTCTTTGAGGTCGGAAATCTTACCCCCTGCTGGTCGCGGTTGGAGGGGTCCCTTGTCCTGAGGCTGCAGGCGTCGTCTGGGTCGTCGAGGAGGGTCCTTGGCCACTGGATTCCAGGTCAGAATCGCCGGGGGTCGTCCTCGAGGTCTTTGGTCACTCAGGCACAGGCTGGACTCGGCGGGTGCAGAGTGTGCAGGTTTCGCGGCTCCGTGCCAGGGCCGGGTCTTTGGTAGGTTTTCTTTTGAGCAGTACCACTGCTCGTGGGAGTCCCTGGGTCGAAGGCTGTAGCACAGAAGTCAGGTCCTCCGGGGTTTGTGAGGTTGCTGAGGCCGGGATTCCGCAGGAGCAGGTTCAGAGGTCGACAGGCCGGTAGGGCTGGGGCCAAGTCAGTTGTTGTCGCCTCCTTTTTAGCAGCTGCACGGCTGGTCTTCTTGCTTCGTCTTCTCTTCTTGTTTTCGGATTTGGGAACTGCGGAAGGAAGGTTCAGGGAGCCCCTAAATACTAAATTTAGGGGTGGTTACAGGTAGGTAAGGGCAGGGACCAATGGGTCCCTTCCCTGGGGTGGGTACACCCCTATTCTGTTCCTCTCCAGTGGGAGGGGACAGGAGCCTGTCCCTGGTTGGCCAGGTCCCCCATCCTCAAGATGGCGGGGACTCGAGCTTGTGCTTCACCTCGCCTCCCCCACCTTAGGGGTGGAGTTGGCAGAGGTGGGCACAACCCATTTCCTGCTTCTGGTTTTCCCGCCGGTTCTCCCGCCAGGAGTGGGGGTAGAACCAGTGGGGACCAGTTTGCTGGAAGCAGCAAATGGTCTGGGGAAACTCCAAAGGCGGCAGGCCTTTGAAGCTCCCCCTGCCCATCCTGGGGGAGGAGGCTTTGGCACCTCGTCCCGGGATGTGCATTGTTTCAGGCCCCTGAGAGCAGAGGCTCTCGACCCAGGGGTCCAGAAACATGTCTGGTGGTGGCAGCCTGGGCAGCCACTCAGTCCGGACACTGGAGGTCGGGTTGGTTTCAGGAGGCATCTCTAAGATGCCCTCTGGAGTGCGTTTTACATTAAATCCCACACTGGCATCAGTGGGGGTTTAATGTGCTGAGAAGTTTGATACCAAACTTCTTAGTCTTCAGTGGGGCCATTATGGTGCTGTGGAGTTCGTAATGACAGACTCCCAGCACCATATACTCTTAATGGCAGCACTGCACTTACAATGCCCAAGAATGGACTTGGGCACTGTAGAGGCACAGGGCTCATGCCTCTATGCCCTCACCACTGGCATAGTGCACCCAGCTAGAGGGGTGGCTGACCTAGGCCAGGGCAGTGGCTTGTAGGCATGGCACACAGGGATGTGAGCCATGTCGACTCTTCACTTTTGTTCTGCACCAAGACACGCAGCCTGCAAAGGCAGTGTGTGTGTGTAAAGGTGCAGGGTCCCTAAGGGTGGCACAACAAGTGCTGCAGCCCTTAGGGGCCTTCCCTGGTCACAGTGCCCTGGGTACCCATGGTACCATTTACCAGGGGCTGACCTGTGGCCAGGGATGTCAATTGGGTGTAGGTATCAATGCAATTTTAGGGAAGGAACACAGGCCCTGGGTACCTGGTTGGCAGGAGCCCAGGGCACACTCAGTCAAAGTACATCAGCCATTCAGCAAAAAGTGGGGGCATACCATGTAAGAAAGATGGCACTTTCTCACACAACTCCCCCAAACGAAAGATGATGAGACTAACCTTGCCCTATGGAGTCTTCATTGTCTAAGTGGAAGAACCTGGAAAGGCCATCTGCATTGGCATGGGCAGTGCCAGGTCTGTGTTCCACTTCAAAGTCCATTCCCTGTAGGGAGATGGACCACCTCAACAGTTTTGGGTTTTCTCCTTTCATTTGCATTAGCCACCTGAGAGGTCTGTGGTCAGTTTGAACTAGGAAGTGAGTTCCAAACAGGTAGGGCCTCAGCTTCTTCAGGGACCAGACCACAGCAAAGGCCTCCCTCTCAATGGCACTCCAACGCTGCTCCCTGGGGAGAAGCCTTCTGCTTATAAAAGCAACAGGTTGGTCTTGGCCTTCATCATTGGTCTGGGATAGGACCGCTCCTATCCCTAGCTCAGAGGCATCAGTCTGCACAATGAACTGCTTGGCATAATCTGGTGCTTTTAGAATTGGTGCTGAGCACATTGCTTCTTTCAGAGTGTCAAAAGCCTTTTGGCAACAAACTGTCCAGTTTACTTTCTTTGGCATCTTCTTGGAGGTGAGTTCTGTGAGGGAGTCACAATGGACCCATATCCCTTCACAAACCTCCTGTAGTACCCAGTCAAGCCAAGGAATGCCCTGACTTGGGTCTGAGTTGTTGGAGCTACCCAGTCCAGGATAGCCTGGATCTTGGGCTGTAAGGGTTGTACCTGGCCTCCACCAACCAGGTGGCCCAAGTACACCACAGTGCCCTGCCCTATCTGGCATTTGGATGCCTTGATAGTTAGGCCTGCAGTTTGCAGGGCCTTTAAAACCTTCCCAAGGTGGACCAGGTGATCCTGCCAGGTGGAACTGAAGACAGCAATATCATCAAGATAAGCTGCACTAAAGGACTCCAACCCAGCAAGGACTTGATTCACCAACCTCTGGAAGGTGGCAGGGGCATTCTTTAAACCAAAGGGCATAACAGTGAACTGAAAATGCCCATCAGGTGTGGAGAATGCTGTTTTCTGTTTGGCTCCTGGGGCCATGCCAATCTGCCAGTACCCTGCAGTTAAGTCAAAGGTACTCAGGTATTTGGCTGCACCCAATCTGTCTATCAGTTCATCAGCTCTTGGGATAGGGTGTGCATCTGTCTTGGTGACAGAGTTGAGACCCCTATAGTCCACACAAAACCTCATCTCTCTCTTTTCACCCTTTTGATGAGGTTTGGGGACCAGAACCACTGGGCTAGCCCAGGGGCTCTCAGAGGGCTCAATAACCCCTAGCTCCAGCATCTTGCTGACTTCAGCTCTGATGCTTTCCTTAACTTGGTCTGACTGACGATAGATCTTGTTTTTGACAGGTGCACTGTCACCAGTGTCCACATCATGGGTACACCAGTTTGTCAGACCAGGGGTCAAGGAAAAGAGCCCAGCATACTGCTGCAAGACTTGCTTGCAGTCAGTCTGCTGTTGGGCAGTGAGGGTGTCTGAAAAGACAACTCCATCTACTGACCCATCTTTTGGGCTGTGGGAGAGGAGATCAGGGAGAGGTTCACTCTCAGCTTCCTGTTCCTCATCTGTCACCATCAGCATGGTGATGTCAGCCCTGTCATTGTAGAGTTTTAGGCGGTTCACATGGATAACCCTTTTGGGTGTCCTGCTGGTGCCCAGGTCAACCAGGTAGGTGACCTCACTCTTTTTCTCTAGGATAGGGTAAGGGCCACTCCATCTGTCCTGGAGGGCCCTTGGTGCCACTGGCTCCAAAACCCATACCTGTTGCCCAGGTTGGAATTCAACCAGTGCAGCTTTTTGGTCATACCAGTGCTTCTGAAGCTCCTGGCTGGCCTCAAGGTTCTTGGATGCCTTTTCCATGTACTCAGCCATTCTGGACCTTAGGCCAAGCACATAGTCCACTATATCTTGTTTGGGTTCTTGGAGAGGTCTCTCCCAGCCCTCCTTTACAAGACAGAGTGGTCCCCTCACAGGATGGCCAAACAGAAGTTCAAAGGGTGAGAAACCTACCCCCTTCTGTGGCACTTCTCTGTAAGCGAAAAGCAGGCATGGTAGTAGGACATCCCATCTCCTTTTGAGTTTTTCAGGGAGCCCCATGATCATGCCTTTCAATGTCTTGTTGAACCTCTCAACAAGGCCATTGGTTTGTGGGTGGTAGGGTGTAGTAAACTTGTACTGCACCCCACACTCCTTCCACATGTGGGTCAGGTAAGCAGACATGAAGTTGGAACCTCTGTCTGAAACCACCTCCTTAGGAAACCCTACCCTGGTGAAGACACCAATGAGGGCTTTGGCTACTGCAGGAGCTGTAGTAGTCCTAAGGGGAATAGCCTCAGGATACCTAGTGGCATGATCCACTACCACCAGTATGAATTTGTTCCCTGAGGCTGTGGGAGGTTCCAGTGGACCCACTATGTCCACACCTACCCTTTCAAGGGAACCCCCACCACAGGTAGTGGTATCAGGGGGCCTTTGGATGGCCACCTGTCTTGCCACTGGCTTGACAGGTAACACAGGAGCTGACAAACTCCTTCACCTTTTGGTGCATCTGGGGCCAGTAAAAGTGGCTAACTAGCCTTTCCCAAGTTTTGGTTTGGCCCAGATGTCCAGCTAGGGGATGTCATGAGCCAAAGTTAGGAGGAACTCCCGGTACTTCTGGGGCACTACCACTCTCCTGGTGGTTCCAGGGTTGGGGTCTTTTGCCTCAGTGTACAGTAATCCCTCTTCCCAATAGACTCTGTGGGTACCACTGACATCTCCCTTGGCTTCTGAAACAGCTTGCTGCCTCAGGCTTTCAAGAGTGGGACAGTCTTGCTGTCCCTGGCACAGCTCTTCCCTAGAGGGTCCCCCTGGGCCCAAGAGTTCAACCTGGTAAGGGTCAAGCTCTAGGGGCTCAGTTCCCTCTGGGGCTTCCAGGTTCTCTCCCTGAGGAGAGGGGTCCTGCTCTTGTGACTGTGTAGAAGCTGGTCCGCCAGTCTTCTTTCCTTTTCTCTTGGTAGGCTGGGCCATCATTTCAGGCTCCAACACTATTTCTTCACCCTGCCTTTTGCTCTGTGCTCTTGTTTTTACACACACCAATTCAGGGATGCCCAGCATGGCTGCATGGGCCTTTAGCTCCACCTCTGCCCAGGCTGAGGTTTCCAGATCATTTCCTAGCAGACATGCAGCTGGTAACTTCGGAGAGACCACTACCTGCTTCAGGCCAGTAACCCCCCAGCCTAATGTCACCATGGCCATGGGATGACTAGTGGTGACACTGTCAGCATTGGTGACTGGGTAAGTTTTCCCAATCAAGTATTGCTCAGGGGAAACCAGTGTGTCCCTCACCATAGTGACACTGGCACCTGTATCCCTCAGAGCCTCTACTCTAGTTCCATTCACCCAGGAGTATTGCAAATACTTCTTTAAGTTGGGTGGCCACACAGCTACAGTGGCAAATTCCACTTCCCCTAGGGAGACCAGACTTGCCTCAGTGGGTTCCCAGATTTGCTCAGGGTACACTTCTGATCCCATCTGTAAACTTGCTGCCCCAGGAGTAGCTGTACTGGGTGCCTTAGGGGCTTTGTTGTGGGGGCAAGTTTTGTCTACAGTGAGGTGTCCTGACTTCTTACAGTTATTACACCAGGCCTTCAAGGGATCAAAGTTCTTCCCCCTATAGGGTTGAGGCACATAGGGAGTAGTTTGGGACCCACCCCCTGAACAGGTTTTGGGGCCCTTTGGAAGACTCAGACTTTTTATCTTGGGGATTCTCACCACCTTTCCCCTGGGGGGTTTGGTGACCACCTTCTTTTGGTCACCCCCAGTGGTTGTCCTTGTCACCCTAGTCTTGACCCAGTGGTCTGCCTTCTTTCCCAATTCTTGGGGAGAAATTAGACCTAGGTCTACCAAATGCTGATGCAACTTTTCATTTGTGCAATTACTTAGTATGTGTTCCTTCATGAACAAATTGTAAAGTCCAGAAAAATCATGCACATTATGTCCAGCTAACCAGCCATCCAGTGTCTTTACTGAGTAGTCCACGAAGTCAATCCAGGACTGGGTCTGGGTTTTGTGAGCCCCCTGAATCTAATTCTATACTCCTCAGTAGTGAGCCCAAATCCCTCAATCAGAGTACTCTTCATGAGGTCATAGGACCCTGCATCTGGCCCAGAGAGGGTCAGAAGCCTGTCTCTGCAGTTACCAGAGAACAGTTCCCACAGGAGTGCCCCCACAGAGGTTTCTTTACTCTTCTTATTTCACAAGCCCTCTCAAAGGCTGTGAACCATTTAGTGATGTCATCACCTTCCTCAAACTTAGGGACAATCCCTTTGGGGATTTTAGGTTCAGAAGTTTCCTCCCTATCCTTATTTTTAGTATTGCTGCCACCATTGATGGGTGCTAAACCCATCTCCTGTCTTTCCTTCTCTAGAGCCAGGAGTCTGGTCTCTAGGTCCAGTCGTTGGCCAACCTGGCTAACAAGTTGTCCTCCTCACTGAGGGTATCCTCAGTGTCCTCTCTGGGACCAGGACCACCTAGGTGGCCCCTAGGTCCCCAGAGGTCTATTCTTGGAGTTAAGGGTGCAGGGACCCTATCTTCCCTAGGAAGTGATGGAGGTGGGTTACCATCCCCATCCTCCTCATTCCTTTCCTCCTCTGTTGGGTCATCACCATGCTCAGAGGGGTGGGCTTTAGCATACTCAGCCAGGAGCTCCTGGAGCCCTTGTTTGGTTGGATGCTGGCCCATTGGTATATCTTTAAGTTTGCATAAGGACCTTATCTCTTTGAAAGACAAATGAAGATAAGGGGTGAGGTCGAGCTCCTCAACCAGTTCCTGTATGTCATTATTATCTTCACTAGTAGCTGGGTTCTTGTCTTGAGACATTTTTTTAAAAAAATTCTAACCCCTCTAACCTTGGCTATAGTGACTTTTTATTTTCTAAGATGCTACAGGGACTTAAGCAAGGCCCTAACAAGACTTTTAGTAATTTGGTAAAAAAAAATGCCAATTAAAAAAATCAGAATTCTAAAGGCAATTTAAGAGTTCTGTCGTGTGATCAGATGGTAACCAAGTAGTCCAACAAATGCAAGTTTGTATCCCACCGCTGATCCACCAATGTAGGAAAGTGGCTCTGTATATACTGTACCCAAGTAAGGTTCAGGGTGTACAGAGTCCACAGTCCCCAGAGGGTTGACAGAGGCTAAAGTTAGATATAACCTTACTCTCCAAAGTGGTAGCTTGGTCGAGCAGTAAGGCAGTATCAGAGGACAGTGTAAAGCATTTGTTGTACACACTCAGTCAGCAAATGAAGCCACACACTCAAGAACTGAACTCTAGGCCAATGGTTTGTATATAAAAAAATATATGCTTGTTTTATTTTAGAACCAACAATAGGGTCAAAATATACTTTCTCAGTATGAGATGCTTTGGTTATTCACCTTACAGATAGGCAATAGACTTTTTAGATAGTGGTAATCACAGTTGGTGCAAGAGGCAACACAGGGTCAAATTCAATGCAACATTGAGCTCAATGGAAAATTATGCTTAATTACAATTGATTACTTTACAGAGCACTTTTCTAACCACAGGACTGGATCCTGGATTCAGTCCTGGGACACTTCCTGTAAACAGGTAAGAAAAAGCGTTTTGGTTATTGTAGTGATTTTTGAAGAATATTACTATATTTCAAAAGCTGACACTTAGAAACTTTTCTGGATAAAATTACCAATGTTATCCTATGAAAGGAAATACAGTGTGCAAGCAAAGTATGTTTACGTTACTTTTGTAATCCAGTGCTGGACTCCTAGGTTCAGCACTGGGACCTTTACTTAAAACAGGTAAGTAATTACGTTTTTGTAGTTTGTTCGATTTTTAAAGAATATTTGTAAAATACAGAAATCGACACTTAGAAGAAATTTCACAGAAAACCAGTCAATGGATCCCTATGAAGGAAAAGTGAGTTAACGGTAAGTAACGTTGCGATTACTTTTTAGGGCCAGTGTTGGGCACTCGGGTCCAGCACTGAGGCCCCTCCTAATACTAGGTGAGTATTTTCGTTTTCGTGACTCGGTTGATTTTTGGTGAATATTCTAAAGTTTCAGAACTCCACACTTAGAAGAAATTTCGCAGAAAATCAGTCAATGGAACCCTATGGAAGAAAAGTGAGTTATCGGATTTCGGGTAAGTACTTGACTGGCAGGGTTAAGGTTCTGGGTAAGACTCAGGGGTCCCCCAGGATCAGGTAAGTACAGTTTTTACACCCTCAGCGGCACAGGGGCGGCCGGGTGCAGAGTGAGAAGGCCCAATGTTATCCTATGGCAGGCGGGGGCCCCGGGTTGGTGGCTGCTGGCAAGCAGGCCACGCGACTGTGGGAGCTGGGCTCCTGGTCACTTGCTCAGGGCAAGTAGGGAAGTAGGTTAGGATAGAGGTTGCACTTCCAGGGGCACTCGGGCGGCTGGGTGCAGGGTGCTTTTGAGCCGTCGGGCGCTCAATGTTAAACAATAGAGGTCGTGAAAGGTGAAGAAAGGCTGCAGGCTCGGGGACGGTGATTCTTCAGGGACGACCAACACTTCAGGAGGTAAGTTGGGGTCTTGGAGGATAGGTAGACACCCAGGAGTTGGGCACAGGGGGCCGTGGGGCGCCGGGTGCAGGGGTGTCTTTTGAGGTCGGGAAATCTTACCCCCTGCTGGTCGCGGTTGGAGGGGTCCCTTGTCCTGAGGCTGCAGGCGTCGTCTGGGTCGTCGAGGAGGGTCCTTGGCCACTGGATTCCAGGTCAGAATCGCCGGGGGTCGTCCTCGAGGTCTTTGGTCACTCAGGCACAGGCTGGACTCGGCGGGTGCAGAGTGTGCAGGTTTCGCGGCTCCGTGCCAGGGCCGGGTCTTTGGTAGGTTTTCTTTTGAGCAGTACCACTGCTCGTGGGAATCCCTGGGTCGAAGGCTGTAGCACAGAAGTCAGGTCCTCCGGGGTTTGTGAGGTTGCTGAGGCCGGGATTCCGCAGGAGCAGGTTCAGAGGTCGACAGGCCGGTAGGGCTGGGGCCAAGTCAGTTGTTGTCGCCTCCTTTTTAGCAGCTGCACGGCTGGTCTTCTTGCTTCGTCTTCTCTTCTTGTTTTCGGATTTGGGAACTGCGGAAGGAAGGTTCAGGGAGCCCCTAAATACTAAATTTAGGGGTGGTTACAGGTAGGTAAGGGCAGGGACCAATGGGTCCCTTCCCTGGGGTGGAGTACACCCCTATTCTGTTCCTCTCCAGTGGGAGGGGGACAGGAGCCTGTCCCTGGTTGGCCAGGTCCCCCATCCTCAAGATGGCGGGGACTCGAGCTTGTGCTTCACCTCGCCTCCCCACCTTAGGGGTGGAGTTGGCAGAGGTGGGCACAACCCATTTCCTGCTTCTGGTTTTCCCGCCGGTTCTCCCGCCAGGAGTGGGGGTAGAACCAGTGGGGACCAGTTTGCTGGAAGCAGCAAATGGTCTGGGGAAACTCCAAAGGCGGCAGGCCTTTGAAGCTCCCACTGCCCATCCTGGGGGAGGAGGCTTTGGCACCTCGTCCCGGGATGTGCATTGTTTCAGGCCCCTGAGAGCAGAGGCTCTCGACCCAGGGGTCCAGAAACATGTCTGGTGGTGGCAGCCTGGGCAGCCACTCAGTCCGGACACTGGAGGTCGGGTTGGTTTCAGGAGGCATCTCTAAGATGCCCTCTGGAGTGCGTTTTACATTAAATCCCACACTGGCATCAGTGGGGGTTTAATGTGCTGAGAAGTTTGATACCAAACTTCTTAGTCTTCAGTGGGGCCATTATGGTGCTGTGGAGTTCGTAATGACAGACTCCCAGCACCATATACTCTTAATGGCAGCACTGCACTTACAATGCCCAAGAATGGACTTGGGCACTGTAGGAGCACAGGGCTCATGCCTCTATGCCCTCACCACTGGCATAGTGCACCCAGCTAGAGGGGTGGCTGACCTAGGCCAGGGCAGTGGCTTGTAGGCATGGCACACAGGGATGTGAGCCATGTCGACTCTTCACTTTTGTTCTGCACCAAGACACGCAGCCTGCAAAGGCAGTGTGTGTGTGTAAGGTGCAGGGTCCCTAAGGGTGGCACAACAAGTGCTGCAGCCCTTAGGGGCCTTCCCTGGTCACAGTGCCCTGGGTACCCATGGTACCATTTACCAGGGGCTGACCTGTGGCCAGGGATGTCAATTGGGTGTAGGTATCAATGCAATTTTAGGGAAGGAACACAGGCCCTGGGTACCTGGTTGGCAGGAGCCCAGGGCACACTCAGTCAAAGTACATCAGCCATTCAGCAAAAAGTGGGGGCATACCATGTAAGAAAGATGGCACTTTCTCACAGTATATAGATGATGTCCTTTTGATCTGGCAAGGTGCGGAGAATGATCTAATGATTTTCCTACAATGGATTAATAATTTAGATCAAAATCTGAAATTCACACACACACCTTTAGTTCACAGTCAGTAGTTTTCCTGGATGTGGTTATCACGAAATCCAATGGGTGCCTCACTACAAAAACGCACTATAAGCCCACGGCCAAAAATAATCTTCTTGAATTTTCCAGTTTCCACCCGAGGCCCCTAAAAGAAAATTTGCCCTACGGACAATACCTAAGGGTAAAAAGAAATTGCAGTGATTTAGATGATTTCCGTAGACAGGCAGCAGACTTGACCATAAAATTAAAACATAGGGGCTATCCTGACAAAATTCTCAATAAGGGTTACAAAAGGGCACAAAATCAGCCCAGAGAAGCGCTACTTTGAAGATAACACCAGAGATAAGAAGGATGTACCTCTGACGTGTGTAACCACCTATAGCAGCGCATCTAACATTGTTAAAAAGGTGGTTAATAAACACTGGAGTATCCTTACGAGCAATGGTCGGAATTGGAATAAACCCCTTTTTCGTTTAAAAGGGACGGAGCCTTAAGGATACCCTAGTACATACACGCCCAGAGAGAATCCTGGGAGAGATCTAACCATCACTGAAGCATGGGGCCTACCCAAGGTCAAAGGGCATTTTCCCTGCACTACTTGCAGTATTTGTCATCTCACGAAACATACCAAAGTGCTTGATCTTGAAGAAGGAAAAACTTGGACACAGCTAGCACACACTAACTGTAACTCAACAAATGTGGTCTATTTGATCACGTGCCCGTGTGGGTTACGCTATGTGGGCATGACCACGCGAAAAGTAAAATTGCGTGTGGGAGAGCACAGAAGTAACATCCGTTGTGGTCGGATTACAACCAAATTGAGTGAGCATTTTTTACAGTACAAACACTCTGCCATTGATCTTAGGTGGACAGTAATAGAGCAAGTACAATCACCACGTAATATCCAGAAAGTTCTCTTTGAGAAAGAACAGAGGTGGGTGTACCGGCTGGACACTCATAATCATGGATTAAACGACAATATTCCTTGGTCGACAGTACTGTACCATTGAGTCTGTCCGGTTCCTGTTCTGTCGAATTTTTCCTCTCTTCCCCTTGGGCATGCTAGTGGCTTTTTACCCCGGTAAAAATCACCGGCTTTATGTTAAAACACCCCCCTCCCCCTTTTCCCCTCCTCTCCCCCCCTCCCCTTTCTTTCCCTTTCCCCCCCCCTTCCCTCTCCCCCACTCCCCCCCCTCCCCGTTTGTCTGTTTTTTCCTGTCGTTTTTGTTTATTAAACTTTATAGGGCATCTAATAACCCCTATCAAAATTAACATTGACCCACAATAACGGTCTACATTTAGTATTTTTCGCCAAGTACTCTTAATATGTGTTTTTTGTTTGTCGGCTATTTGCCTATGTCGATCGTAATTAGTCTCTCTTTTCTTTCACTATTGTGTGATTCTCACAACAAACAGTCTGTTCTCAGTGCCTTCCTTATGATTGGCAACGGAGTACCATTTAGGAATGCTACGTTTTACAACCTTTAGATGGCGCTTGACATCGCGATGTTTACGCGATGACGCGCCTCGAACACGTAGCCCCCCCCTTTTTTGTCTCTCTTTTGTCTCCCTTTGGCTTTCAGCGCGTAATACCATGACGCGTATGTAATGACGCGCTCTCATACGCTCTGCCTGCCCCGCCCGAGGATATTGTCCCAATCCTTTAAAAACAAACCGGACGCAGCTGGCTCCCACCATCGGGGTCCGCGTTTGGAGAGAATGCCTAGGTATACTGCGGGTGCCTAGCAGTGCGGGCGTAAGTCCCTTTGCCTTCGGAAATAAGATAAGTACTGGGGGCTTCCCTGTTTCTCTGTGATTATTCTGATCACTTTTTTCTCTCCTTCTTTACCTTTAGGGTGTGCCATTATTGCTACCACCCCCCCTCCCGAGACCCATGGTGTTATTAGTGATGACACCACATGTGAGATTTATTTCCTTTTGATTTTATATCGCTCAGCTAGAATGTGTTCGATAGTTATCACGCTTAGTGTTTGTTTACACACTTCTTTAAGTAGTGATAAAGATCACGTTGGGCATTATTTAAATTTCCCTCTAAGATCTATAGAGGTTGATGATTTATTCTGAATGTTTTTCTCTATCTAGTAGCACGTATGATCAAAGTTATTGATTAAGCGCATCATATAGAGCACCACTACATGTATTTTCAACACTGACAAACTTATTTTAAGATGTCTAACCTATATACGTTTGTCTCTCTTTTTATGTTGTATGTTTTTCTCAACCAGAATAAACTCGGTTCCTCTCAACACGAGGAATTTTAGAAGTATAGTTTTTACTTTTTCACACTTAAAACCTCAGGTTAGGGTGGGCCGTAGTGCGCTCACACCGCCGGGGTTTCACACGTCTCTTTTGGTCCTGACGAATGCCTGTTAAATAACCACACATAGGCAGAAACATGTTGACCATATCATAGTGGACCGTGCTGGACAATCTATTTGGCTTTGGTGTCCCACTCTTTGTTTTTATTCATGTCTGATTGGCTTCTAATAAAATGTATTGTTTGACACAGTCAGCCATTTTTAAATTATCACTTTCACTTCACACTGGACATTTTAAACCAGCTCCGCAGTAGTTCTGGCGTTGCAGCACACCGGGGTGGCATTCGGCCGCTCCTGGTGGGGCCCGATGATGAAGCATGTCACCAACTAGGCTGGTGAGTGAGGGCTTTATTAAGAACCTATTGGGTTTCTTCTGTTGTGCTCTATTTGTTATTACAAGGCACACTCTCTCGTTGTTTATAATCATATTTACCCCGGGGGATTGAGAGTGGTTCTTACTTTCGTATTCCCTCCCTCTCTTGTTGTTTTCAGCATATCACATAAAGAGCCAGCTTCCTACAGGAACCATGCAAGGCCATGATATAGAGTTAGGAGCAGCTACTCTGATCTTTCCTCAGATCCCACCTCTTTGCAGTCCACTACATTAATACTCCTTTTCCCTCCCATTTGCATTGCTACATATTAAGTAGAAGAAAAAGCTAACAACCACTGGGGTAGAGGGGCTTAAAAGGCTAACCCCCTCAAAAATTCTCCCTGTCACCACAACACATAAGTGTCTGAAACACGATTTCAAAGATATCTAGCTCCAGAAATATTTTGGAGATGGTGCCCAGCAAGAAGGTCACATCAGAACCCAGTAACATGGAAACTCCTGATTCCCAGGGTAGGGCACAAACATCTCAAGAGCACAAGTAATAGAACCTGCAGTTCGTCTCACAAAAAATTCAACAATAAGGTATTTGACTGGTGCACCATATTTTATTCTCAGAGAACCTAGCGAAGCACAAATAAAGATTTAAGATATAAAGGAAATGAATGCAAGAGACACCTAGAACTATATGAGGGTTAAGCCACAAAGAGAGAGTCAGGTTGTGTGTCCTGATTACTTTGATTCTATCCTCGCAGACCAAACGATGAATGCAATCGACGTTGGATGAGAACAGAATGGAGATATAGAAAAGCTCCAGTTAGAAAGTAATTGAATAATGCATGCTTAACTAGTCTGCTGTCCTAGATACAGGGACACAAACTGTGGGGTAATAAAGAACTAATGCATAGCTGCCAAGGTTTCAGGTTGCTATGTGTGACATTTTCATAATGTCAGAGAAAGTTTGAGTGACATTTCAATGACTACGAGTGGCACTTTCTCGCGAGCAAAAATCAAGCAATGAAGATGAGGGAAACAAATAAATATCAGAAATTACACTCATTTGAGCAACAAGCAACTCTGAGAAGATCTTAAAAGTGCTTTAAAGTGTCAGAAATGGAAGGGCACTAACCTAGCGCCCTTGTACCCTGATCGTTCTGTTAAAGAAATGTGTAATCATGATATAGACTGGCAGAAAGGACTACAGTCAATATAGAGGAGCTGTAACTTACAGTACAAGCTGAATGAGGACGCGCGGCGCTCCTCTAAAAGTAAAGTAAATAAGTGACACAACTTTATGCAGACTGACTGCTGCAGACACTCTAGTGACTGCAATGCAGAGCTCGTCACACCTGTAACTTTACTTACAGTACAGGCTGAATGATGACGCGTGGCGCTCCTCTAAAAGTAATCTGTAAATTCAATTAGGTTCAATAAGTGGCACTTACTTGTCAGCGAGGGCCATGACTGTCTAGCCTTGCATATTCCAACTTGATTGCCATCTGCAACACAAGTCCTGGATTTCGATTCTCATTTTCTGCAGCTGCTTTAGTGATTGCCCTTACTGTTGACTCTTTCAAATCATTGGAGAGATCGCTTCATAACGGCTGCTTCAAGTATTCTGGATCTCCTCCTATTTTACTGTTCTTTAGCATTATTTGAACATTAAACAGTAGGCCCTGTGGCATTTCCGTATCCACCAAAAGAGTCGGGACAGTCTTGACGTCTACTGGGCAGCGCCGCGGTCCAGAGGACTTGACTCATGCAGCATTCATGGCTCCAAGCACTGGACTGCAGTGCAGGGTGGCAATGCTGCAGTACTAAGGCACCAGTCCACCACTCTGACGGCATCCACCTTCTGCCAGGGGTCGGTCGTGGGTGATCATTAAGCCCTGGCCGCGCCGCGCTGCACAACGCGGTGGGAGCTTCAGTAGCAGCGGGCTGCGCTGGCTGCCAAAGTTAAACTGTGCCGCGCCGCCCTCGGCCTATTGGTGTGTGTATATCACAGTCAGTATGTCCTGACACGCTTTGTCAGCAGTAGGGATTGGGCAATGGCTCTCTTGATGGCCTGAGTGAATCAGGTGTGCACGCCAGGGTGTGGGGTGAATGTTTTACATTGTAGCCAGCTAGCCCCCAAGCAGCTTTGCTTTCTCAGTGTGGTACTAATTAGCAGCGCTCCGCTGCCGCTTGCTGAAGAGGCGCTATAAATGCGTGACAATGCATTTCAGTGCAGTGATGTGGATCACCACACTGAAGCATTAGTCTAACGCCTGATGCGTGGTCCTTGGCAGGGCTGCTAATACTGCTGAAACCTTGATAAGACCTCCACCTTAAAGTAGAAGCTAAATGTCAGCAACGGTCATAGATATTCAGTCATGGCTCCGAAGAAGACACCGCTGTCTAAAGCACAAAGGATTACCTTAAGAAATTAATGCAGTTGAAACATCTTGCACAGAGCTAGCAGCTACGGGTATGGACCAAAAATATGATAGCAGCACATCATATGGAGCTACCTAGACAATGACGTTTAAATTCACATCACTTTTTGGTAAACGGACGTTGGGTGGCTCCACTCAGACAATTCTGGCTCAATCCACATGATAGAAAAGAGCAAAGTCAACCGAGACCACATTTCTGCTGACATGACCGAAAAGCTCCAGAACGAGTCAAAGAACTTGCGGATTGCAACAGTCTGTATGTTCCACATAAACCAACTCTGAATTCGTAAAAGACTTTGAAATTAAGAAGCCCAGTGTCAATGATAACATCTCAGAAGACCTGGAACAAATAAACACAGCCACAACATTGAATGCGCTGAAAGAAATACGCCCTGGGAGGGAGGACCTGCCGAATAAAATTTTAGCTTGCTTACAAGGAAATTATGGTTAGGGTGCAGCACGACTCTCAAACCCCAGAAGTCTTCAGAGATCAGAATGCAGAGTGCTAGAGCGAAACACGAAGTAAATCTTATGCAAAAGTAGCGGGCCAGGTTTTGAAATCCCTCTTTTTACCCCTTTTCAGTTTGAGGAGAACTTTATACTCGTTCCATATTTAATAGAGTTTAAACGTTTTTGTAATTGCTCTCCTTAGTTCTCACCTGCACAATGAACACTATTATTTAACATATTTTTCCAAAGTATCAAACGCCAGCCGCTCCTCCGGCAGTGCCATCAAAGACATAATAAATGTAGGTTTAAAAATTGGAAATATTTTCAGAAACGGTGGGTCACATACATTTATCAAAATATTATTATTCAAGACACTGTATATCGACGTATTAAACTCCACGCAGGCATTAATTAATTAATTCCTTAACAGACATTTTACACGCCTAAACCTGAATAAACATATTGATCTTTATTACAAAAACTTGTCTAAAAATACCTCCAGCTAGCAGTGCAAAAATAACTGATACACGGACAAATCATCTATTTTATGATGCCTGGAAGAGCAGCCCTCTGTAGGCGAGCAGACGGCTGGGTCCTGCAGCATAAGTGGCACAAGCCGTGTTCAGAGTATTGCCTGCTGCAGCAGCAAATATGCCCTCTGTTAAAACTGTTGGGGTGAATTTTTAACTTATGGCCAAGGCTAAGGTAGAGTTCCAAGAGGCGATTTCAATACTAATTGTGTAAGTTTTTTTTTTTTAGAGGTCCGTGCTCTTCGGATGGTCCTGGCTATGTCTGGGGAGAAAAGGAATTCCATGATGCTGCACAAAGGAACATCAGAATAAGAAGCAGGGAACGGTCAATTTGCAGACTTTTTTTCAATAGAGTACATATGACGTACGTAGATAATTAAGGGAAGCGCACAAATAGCAGAAACTTGATTTTACAGCCAGAAAGCATCACTCCTTGGAATATATAAAGCCCCTCTTCCATGCTTTAGATCTTGGCTTTGAATAGCTGGCATCAGACGTGTATTTATTAACTACTGGAAACTGTTTATCCCAAACGTGATAATGAAGTGGAGGTGTGACTTAAAAAGGGCGAGTCTTACTGCAAGGAAAGGATGCATAACACAACAGGCTATTGAGGGCACCTGGCCAGCCTCCCAGGAGGCAGGCACAGTACACTTACAATCAGCTCTCTGTACTTCTTCTTCAAAGACTGATGTCGCTCCCGAAGCTGGTTGGCCATCAGTTTGTACTGGTCCTTTTCCTGCTGGCAGGTGTCCAGTTCTTTAGACAGGATCAGCAGGGCTTCCTTTTTGCTTTCCAGTTTCCTTTTGCACACCAGATACTAGAAAAACAGACAACACAATAACCATGCAGACTGCTGAAAACTTACAACTGCAAGTGTTCTCACGGAGTAGGGGTATGCCAACAACAAAGGCGCTGCATGCTGCGACCACTTCCACCCCCAACCTGTGTCCCCCAGAGTTGTGAGGAGTTTTCAGAAATAATGACTACTCTCACAGAGTGTAAGCAATGCAGGAGGCACAGAGTCAACCTGGAGGTTGAAAACGGCTACATTTAAGAATGTAGCATTGGTCCCGCAGAGAGGTAAATCAAACCATTCTCACAGGACGTCTAGTGATTACTGCCTGGGGACATTGACCAAAGAAGCGGTGTAGGAATACAAAGAGGTGCGTAGATTATGCACCATAATTTATCTGGTTTTCAACACCACCATTTTACTGCAATGAACTTGTTTGGTTGATCATTTTGTCCTGCTGAAAGAAAAACAAAAATGGACCCTGGGTGGGACAACGCCACAGAACCAAGCATAAGTAACTGGCAACAGCCATGAGAAGGCTAGTCTCATCCCCAGTTGACTGGCACAGAAAATGTAGGAGCCCACATCTTATGGAGACTTAACGTCGACTTTGTTCAATTGCTGATTGATCTCAGTTCAGTTTCTGTAACAGAGGCTTGCTGCACCATTCATGCAGGAGTACAGCTGGAAGCGCGCCCCTTTCTGCAGGGTCACCTCTACTTTTTGACCTTTTTAATTAAATCTATCTTTGCTGGCTATAGAACTCTGTGCACTTTACCCCTGCTAACCAGAGGTACAGTCCTTTTGCTTCTCCTTTCAATATGATGACATTGGTATACAACTAATTGGCATATTTAACTTACCTATAAGTAGGTACCCCGGTTTGATGGTATTTACATTTTTTTTTAACATGTCCGTCTGTATTTATCCATATTTATTTTTTGGCAATCTTATTTGTATTTATCCATATTTATTTTGTGTTTTGAGAATAAATGAAGTCGTAAAATGGTATAGTTCCACATATACTTAACTGATAAACATGCACTGATACTTTGATGGCTGTCACATTTTAGCAAATTAAGAAGCCAAATATAACACAACACTACACCCACAGGTAAATACAGCATTATTTACACTTGTATGTTAACATATGTCTATATTTGAGGAAATCTCATCCTGGTTTTTAAACTCCCCATACTGTTCATCTACTCAGCTGTTGGCCTAGAATTCTTGAAGGACAGTAGTGAGAGTTACTAACACATTTTTTTGTATTTTTCCACTTTTACAAATAAATACAGACAGGACACACATTGTTTTCTGTTATCTGTAAAAATCAGTAAAAACAGAAAACTGGGAACCTCACCTATAACTCCCTAGTGCACGGTACCAAGCTGTACCCAGGGACTGCAAGTTAAATGTCACAAGTTGACTGCAGCACCCATTGTGCCATTGCACTACAGTGACTATGTAAAAATGACTGCAGGTATGCCATCAGTGGCCTGGCTGCGCAGGTTTTAATTGCAAATTCGAACTGTCAAAATAACCCCTTTTTAAAGGCCTAAACCTTCTTTTTAAATATTAATAGGTCTTCTCTAAGTAAGCTTTTTGCCTAATAAGACAGGGTGCATGACATTTAAAATTTGAACACATAAAAAGTTACCTCTGTCCTGCCTTAAGAACCTAGAAGCTAAACCTGCATTTTGACCTCTCCCTTTGGCCAGCTAGTAATTAGCATTTCAATGGGCGTGACTGAGGTGTGAACTTGCTCCCAGGGCAGGGACAAATGGCCTTGGTGGTTCTGTGCCTTTGACAGGATGGCCTGTGGGCTGGGCCTAAGGATTTGATTAACTTCAAAGAGACCTACCATGTCACCAGCAAATGTAGCTAAAACCCAGGCTGGCAACCTTCTAATATCCCCCCCAGACAGACCGGGCTCCATCACAGTGGGTCATTTGTTGACATCATAGTGTCAGATTCTGCTGGATTGTCAAGACCTGCTTGACAGGTCTGCTGGGGATTAATATGTGACATTTGGGGAGCACTTCGAATGAGGGAAACGAAGTGCCAAACAATTTGTGGGTATCCACTGTCTGGTTGCTGAAATCTTAGTTTTGTGCTACCAGACCTCGGTCTGGTAGCACAAAGGGACTGCCTAAAACTAGGATTTTAATGTTAGATGCAGTAGGACATTAAGATTAACATTGTACACCACCCCACACACACACACACACACACAGCCTTCAGACCCAAAGTTTAGTGTGGCCGAAGATTTCAGCTATCTTGAAAATGCCCAAAGTGGGTAGAGTTAGTCCTGGGAACCCTTACCCAATTAGTTAGGGCATTCCCAGGGGTCATGCCCACTCAGTAGCTTGCACCAGGCATATATGTGGCATCTCCAGGCACCTACTTCTGTGGAAAATCAGAAAAGGAATGAACCTCTTGTCTGAGACTTGCTCTCCCTCTTGTACGCAGGACAAAGAAGTAGAGTCCAAGGTTCATAAGGCTGACCTCCTATTACAGCTAAAAGCACAGAACAAGCTATCAGTGGTCTTTTCCTGCAACTGCTCAGCTAACAAGTGTCAACTGGACATGGACTGGACCCTCCTGTTGGCCTCTGCCTGCCACCCTGTGAGTCTCTATGTGCCTTCCCTGAGGTCCTGGGGGGCTTAAGAAGTAGTGTACAACTATTGCGGATAGGGACCTAAAGGACTAAAGTCAGAAGGTAAAATCTTTGGCCAGGACTAACCTGGTTGGTATATCCAACCGTCGTGCTCCATTGTGGTCAGCATCAAATTGTCCCTAGGTAACGGGCTACCACAACTGTTGACAATCATTGGCACTTAGTGCTTCTTGGAGCTAGTTCTACTTAAAAACTTTAAAAATTCCTATCTTAGGTTCCACTTATTGGATTTTTGCAATTATGTTTATCAAAATGTGTTCTATTTTTCTAAATTAGTTTTGGGATTTTTATTATTTTGCATTTCAACTTTATTACTGTTTTAGTACTGCATACATACTTTACACATTGCTTCTACGATTAGTATGTCTAATCTGTGCCATAGATACCATAGAGTTGAGCTCAGGTTTATTTAGTGACTTTAATGCTTCACCCTGACAAGGATTGTTTCATTACTTGAGGAGGGTACTTACTTTCTCAATTAATAACCCAATTACTTACATGTACAATCCACATATTTATTTTTAAAAATGAATTATTGTGACCCTTTCTCCTATGTCTCGCTTCCAAATAAGATGTCTGTAGCAAGTTTAATTAAGTAATAAAACAATGGGGCTGAATCAAAAAGGCATCTAGGAGTATCGGGAGTAGTAGTACTAAAGGAGAACTGTTTTACGTAATCATATATGCCTTTGTAAATGAGCCCAGAAACTTCCACCTCACCATTAGCAAAAATGCAAAAAGTGCACAGTCCTTTCTGTTTCTACTACTTGTATATGAATATTCTGGAAATATTCCCATTTTAGATGCTCAGTGAGCAGGTCCCAATATATCAAAACAAACTTTGGCTTGTAGTACTACTTGTATAAGGCAATATCATGGTGAGCAAATGGGTTAGTCAACCATTACCCAGACAAGGTTGACAATAAATACAGTAAACTCATATCTGGCTGCGAGTGCAGCAAGGCTGTATAGATTAATTTCCAACTGCGACAATGGGTTCAAAAGTAAGGAGCTGTACCATAAAGGCTCTGCTAAAATTTCAATATCTATTTGCGACTATCCTCAGAAAGTGTGAGGGAACTAACTAGAGAAAGGTGCAGGGTAGAAATCAGCCATCTGGCTCAGGGTCTATAAAGAGAGGGAGCAGGTCAGTATTTATCATGGGTAACTACCTTGAAATATCTGCAAACCTGCTTTGCTTTTTCATCCTTATTACTTTTTGTTTCTTTCCTTCTTTTTTCATTCTATTTTAGTGTCAAATGTTTAGCCAAACTTCTTTCTTCAACATTATTGCTCATATCCATATAGTACACTGTAAACCTTTTTTGTAGTAAAAAATGCAATATCTGGAAGGACAGAGGCATTGACGGTATAAGAACTGTTTCACCAGACGGTATTAAGGGTGAGTGTCATGTGAAGAGAGTTTACAACCAGTGAAAATGGATCAGAGTTGTACCCCTGCAAGAGTGCGACAGGCAGGATTTGCGACACGACAAACGTGTTGAGAATGGATTTTACAAGAATTAGTAAATGAAAATTAAGGACCATAGATTGTCACCACTGGATTATGGATGAATTGATCATTTACATTCAGGAACTACAAAAGCTCAATTTGAAACTATTGTGACTGGCACATGATGATTAAGCATATTTTTTTCTTTTTGTATGGCTCTCATAGAAAGACTATAATTTAAGCCAGATTCTAAATCTAATAACTCGCTGCTTTGATGTAGCAACAATTGATAACAAAACTCATTACCCTCAGTTGGTTCGCTATAAAGGTCTTACAGGCGAGGCTGACCGGACTCTCTGAAAGCCTGTCGGTGCAGTGCCGCTTGTCTGCTTTGACTGAAAGCAGAAAGCATAGGTGCAGGAGAGGGAAGGAAGGCAAGAAAGGCGATGGAGGCTAATAAAGGATGGCAGGTAAGGTATTTATTTTTCACATTTGGGTCAGGAAGGAGAGGCCATGTTATGTATAGCTCCAACATTACTTATCTGCCCTTGTGGCAGCAGTTAGAAGTAGGGGCAGATGATTTCAGGGGCCATTCATAACATGCAATTATAATTGGAAAATGTGAATTACAGGGATGTTTTCACCTCTGTGTTCTGGGTGACATCACAGACAACTCTAGCTTCGCTCTCGTTGCCTATGTGGTGTCACTCAGAACCCCTCAGTAAAAGAACACCCCATAATTCACTGTTACCCATCTATAATTCTTTGTTATTTCTCGAAATTATGCATTTCACCTTCAAAATTTCCATTTGCTTTTCTACCAATGTTTTATAGCAAAATTGAGTGTATGATATCTTAAAACTTCAAGTGTTTTGGATAAAGGCACTAAAGAAGGTTTAGCAAGTAAATGCGAATTATCTCTACTACTCCTGAGATGGCACAATGTATTCTTGCTCAGTGGAGATTAGTTCCCGAAGGGCCTCTGGTGATTACTTAGGATTATCTAGGTTGCGGTAAATGCAACAGAAGGCTTTACTTTATATCACTACCTTGTAAAGGGGATATTCCCTCACTTTGAATTTGAATTTTTGCAAGCATACACAAGAAGAAAAAAACATAAAAGTGCAGGATGAGTGCCCTGTGTTGAGCGAGCGTATTGAGCGAGCCAGACAGCCATTAGAGCGGTTCGTGGGGGTGGGAGGGAGGGGAGGGGCAAATGGTGCACTTTCAAGCAAATTTGAGGAAGCAAAAGGTTAATAAAGCAGTTGTGAAAGTATAGTTGTAACATCAATAAAGAGATTTCATATGATGACGTAGGTAGCTGCTTATACAGTATAACCAGAGAACTTCACAACCCCCAAACACACAACGCACCGACTCACCTGTAAGCACTATATTTTCATTTACTTTTGCCTTCTCAATATTTTGACAACTGTGTACCTCCTTCACACACAGTTGCACAGAATCACAATTGCACTGTGTAGGAGAGTAGGATCTGCCTCTTATGTTGCCCCCACTTTTTTTCTGATGTTTACACTGGTTTCTGGCTATAGTCTGGCTGGGACCCTGCCAATCAGGGCCCCAGCCTCTCTGTTCTCTCTAAACGACTTGGAGTGCACTCTAGGTGCACTAGTGATTGGATACTGTGGTACCTTATGAGTCCCTAGTATATGTTACCTTAGGTGCCAAGGGCATAGGCACTTCACAGGCCTACCAGGGGCTGAAGCATGTATTATGCCACCCCTGGGAAGCAGACTAAATCTGACACCACAGGCCTGCTACCTCAGCCTGGGTGAGGAGGTGCTAGCACCCCTCACTGAGATATAGGTTCCCTATATCTCCCCTGCACACACATTTAAACCTATCAGTCACCCCTAAGGCAGGCCCTATCAATCCTGAGGGCAGGGTGCTTAGTTTCTATGTGAGAGGGTGCCTCTGCCTGAGCAGGGCCCCTCTGCAGCTCTCAGAGTCCATTCTCTGGGGCTGTTTGTGAATGCGGTCAAACCATATACTCTTAAGTGCATTATAACCTCGCGGTTAATGCTAACTTTGGAATGGCTGCATCAAAACATGTCGTGTTTGGTGTCAAACACCTTGGAATCATACCCCCACACCAGTAACTGGTGTGGGAGTATGATCCCACCCTTCTAGAGGGATAGACATGTACCTACTGTGGAAACGCGGTAGAATCCTGAAGAGCCCTGGCATCACAAAATGGATGCCACAAGTCACAGACACTGGGCTGCCCTCCTGCTGATGACCGAAACTCGCAGTGGAGGAAGCCCAACAATAGGTATCCTGTCCCAGGGAGGTGTGACCACCTCCCAGACAGGGTTTAGTGTATTGGGGCTGGGTGGATGCACTCCTAGAGTGCTTTGAAGTCCTGCACTGGGGGAGCAGAAGGCTCCTCTGTGATTACACCAGTTCAAACCGGCTCAGGGGCTACCTGCCCCTGCTCTGGCGTGAAACTGGACAAAGGGAAGTGGGTGTAGCCACCCACTCCGCTGACCCTCCCATAGGTGGGGTCTTAGAGCTAGTCCCTCCCTTCCTTTTTAGTATAAGGTAGGGAACCCTTGCCATTGCAAACTAGATATCCCTGGACGACGCTCTGAAGAAGAATCCTGGACCTTCGACGTTCCACTACCTCTGGAAGACTGAAGAATCTCCCTTGGAGTCAAGGAGTGACTCCCCTGCTTGGCAGGCACCAAAAACTGAAACGACGGTCGCAAACTACACCGCTCCCGCCGGAGCCCAAGGTCCCTGTAGCCCAAGACGAGGATTTCCTGACTTCTCCAAGGCCATCGTGAGTCCCCAGCGAAGCTGAGGCAAGTGGACCCCACGAGTGATGAGGAACCGCAGTCCCTGGGTACCGTGCACTATTGTCGAGTGCAACCCCTTCACGACATTCTACGAACCTGTGCTTTGGACCACGTGTGGTCCCAGCCTCTAGCAGGAATCCCTCTGAAGATCAGAGGCCTACCCCATCCCGAGTGACCATGGGCCCCTGTTGAAGGAATCCTCCCAAGGCGTCTTCGCGATCCCTTGCCAGCCGGCTTGTGGGTCCCCTGAAGACTTTTCTACAGAACCAAAGGGCTCCCCTGGTTGCTCCAGGCATTCCCTGACTTACCCTCGCTGGGTGAGTCCCCCAGACCTTGCTGGTCTGCACCATTGACTTTTTGCTCTTTCCACGAGACTTGCTGCTACCAAGGCTTGTTGGCTCCAATCGGGTCGCCGACACCGCAGTCAGCTGCAGACTTCGTGAGACACGCTGAATCCAGCTCCTGGTAGTCCGACGCCTCCTGGACCTCGTGGCCGAAGAGTCAAGACACCCGTGAACGACCTGAATCTGTCGACGACGGTGGGCATTCATCTTCCTTGCCCCGGGTCACTGCCAAGTGACTTTGAACACTGTCCCCTCTGCTTTCAGGTCTTCCTCCTTCCGAATCCAGGCTTGGATTCCACCGGACACTTCTTCTGGCTTCACAAGCAGCAAGTCTTCATTGGCTCCCATTGAAAACGACGCCGCGACCCGACACCAAAGGACACCTATGCACCCGGCTTCCCTGGGTGAGGTAACTCCAGCACTACGGTGCTCCTGTGGGTGTTGGCCCTAGAACTACTTACCCTGTAAGTGACTTGCTTGTAGCTACTCCCGAAGTGCCCTTAAACTCTTAATTTCCAACCGCGACTTGCCCCATTGAAGTCTACGGCGATACGCGCCTGTGTTCTCTCACTGCACGCATCCCCCGTGGGTCCTTAACTTACCTGCCTTGGGTGGTTTCGTGAGGCCCCAGCACTTCTGAAGGCCCTAGGCCTTGTCCCTTTGCAAGTCGTTGTTCTTAAGTCCCTTTTTTAGTATATGGTCTGGTACGCCCCTAGGGCACCAGCCATATTTGTGCTTAATTTATTGTGAAACGTTGATTTGTGCATATGTTCCTGACTTCTAATCTCACAAGAGATTAGCAGAGAGTTGTTTAGTAATAAATACATATATATTTGATATATATACCTGTGTGGTGTCTTTTCATTTGGTGATTCAAGAGATTGTGTGGTAAAACAAGCTGCTTTACATTCCTCCAAGACTTAGCCTGAAGGCTGCTCTCCACAGCTACCACTAGGATAGCTTTCTATAAAGGTTGTCTTAAACCTACCTACCATAAGAGTCGAATTGTACTGGTGCAAGGTGTCCACTTTAACTAGTGAACAGCATATACCAGGCCAACTTCTCACACACTGTAAAAAGTGACCATTGCTCCGTTTGTTCAACAGAGAGACCAAGGAGTGGATGATCAAGTATTCTGAACACCTTTTTGACCCACTGACAGGCACTGTGAGAAATTCGCACTGCCTTCAGTATTTGCCCAGAGCTCTCAATTGTGGCCCATTAAAAACGCCTGAAGGCGACCCAGTTCAAAGTATGCACTGTACAAGAGAAATATGCTACACAAAAAAATATAGAAATACAACTTCATGGAAATAGTGAGCAATCCTAAGGAGTGCTAGATTAAGTAAAACATGTGAAATATAAACAGGAACTAAATCTCTGACAAGGAATACCTTAATGTTTTATACATTTATTGTTCAGAAATCGATCAGTGTTGCTTGTTAGTTGTGGATAGGTGGATGCATGCATGCAGCTATGTATGCATATATGTATCCAAGGATGGATGACTGATGATGTGGATGGGTGGGTGGGTGAGTGGATTAATGTTTTTGAGGAGGATGGATGGATGAATGGTCAAATGTGCTGATGGGGAAAGGCAGGGGGGTGGAAAACACTGCAGCTGCTTTTGTTACTGGGGGCCGATATTGCAGCTATGCTGCAAAACTGGCCCCCGGTACCAAAAATGGTGGATGGATTAAGTTGTGGGGCGAATAGACGAATGCAGGAAGGAAGGGGTGGATTGATGGATGAATTGGATAGAAGAACAGATGGTGCTGTGGAAGGATGGATAAAGTGATGAATGGAAAGACGACATGAATTGATGAGTGAATAGGTGGACAGGATGATGGAAGAGGAGGATTCATGGATGAATCCCTAATGGAAGGGTGGATAGATTCTTGATAGAGGGTTGAATGGATGGATATATGTATGGTAGGATGGGTGCATAAAGAACTTCTTTAGCTCAATGCACAGTCCCAACAGCAGAGGACAGAGATTGTGAAAACTTGTAGCATGTATCTAGCTATAACCAACATTAAACTGATTGGATGTTAAAACGATTACATTCGCATATTGAGCTCTGCGATGTTAAGAGCTAAAGGCTATTGAGAATCAAGGCTTCTCTACCAAAACACTGTATAGATTGCATGGCAAGCCAAGGTCTGCAACTGACAATTTCTGGCCACAGAAATGCAATGTTTTTTAATCGGCTAAACACAACCGTACTATTTACATGCATTGACATGCATTGAGGGAGCTGGGCCGAAACCGAATATTTGCCCTTGATGTTGCTAACAGGTGGGGCATTATGCTTGTGCACAGTGGTACGAATAGGACACACATGTTTGAGACTTTTGAGGGGGTTATGGCCACCTGAGTCTCGATGTAGAGGCCAGAGAAATGTTGTTCATAGTTAAGAAGCTTCCCTCTCTTACTGCAACTTGTGAAGTGTGCAGACACACTGCAATAAACCTTGTACTGAGACCGCCTCTGTATATAAATCATAGTTAATTAGTATTTATCATATGACTTTGACTCATTAATTTTACGTTTCTTAACCATCTTTTTCTTTGCACTGAGACACAGAAGCAACTAGACGTGAGACCTCCAATTATCCCCAACTTTAACTGATTTTCCAAATGAAACAGAAGCAGCATTTGTATTTTTTTTTTTTTATATATATTTTTTTTAGAGAGTTTTATATAGCGCGAACTAGACCCGAGAAATCGGGTATCAGAGCGCTTTACATGAGCACCAGTTGCGTTACATGAGGACACATTCATTTTTGTTAGGCACGGGGAGATTAAGTGATTTGCCCAGAATCACAGGATGTTGAGCGACGTTTCCGAGACTCGAACCGGGTTCCCCAGCTTCGAGGTCGAGCGCTCTAACCGTAAGGGACCTCGAAGCTGGGGAACCGGGTTCGAGTCTCGGCAACGTCGCTCAACATCATGTTGAATAACAGTGCACATGGTACGTCAGACGAGCTATACCTTGCAGGCCTCCATCATAGCAGTTGCAAATGTTTGCAGTGAGGCACAAGCTGATTTCCAACCCATTGCCATTAATGAGGCTGATGGTTTGCTACTTTTATAAACAGGCGCATGGGGAGAGGATTCAATGGAGAAAGAATGCCCCTTTTGCCAACCCATCACCTTGACACTTGCTGTTGTTCGCAATGTTTGCACTGCACCGACAATGCACATTTGTGCAGGGCTTCACATTTGCAAAGTCCGCTGAGCGGTCTTTGTGATGGACAAGTCTTTAGTACATCAGCGCCGTGGCACAATATATCATCCTAATGATAGCTAATTTCAAAGACTGCCCATTTAAAGGCCCAGGGACAGTCTATTTATAAGACCCTGCAATCTAATGCTATGATATACCTTAAGATTGTTATTTTATGGTGTCCCATTCTAATGCCATGTCCTTCAAAAAGAGTCCGTTTCTAAGGTCCCCCCATTCTAAGCCGTGCTGTAAAAATGTACATTTAATCCTAACCGTTTCTCTTTCTAATGTAATGCATTTCAAGGGTCACTTTCTTGATGAACCAGTCTGAGGTGATGCTACAAAGACTGAGGGGCATATTAGCAAGAACATGCGATAAATATCGCAAACCTTGCTTAGCGCGCCTTTTTTTATCGCCGGCTATCGCTGGATATTACCGCGGAAATAACATGCTATTAGCAAGGTTTATCTCCATTGCGATAAAATATCCAGCGATAGCGGCGAAACCCAGCTTTAACGCGAGAAATCCAGCGATAAAATCCTATCTCTAATTCTGGGGACTTAACCTTACAATCCACCTCCCATTGACTTTCATTGCTAAGTCATGTTTTTATCAGTTCTTAAAAACAAGCGATAATCGGGGTTAGCGCGCGTTTTTTTATCGCTTCGCGATAGGTATGTAAGCGACTGTTTACCGTCGCTTTTAGTTGGGAACGCCTACCTTGCATGTCATTAGCGATAAATATCGCTGACATGCAAGGCGATGTAATTCCCGGCCTCTAACACCTGAAAGCTGTCGCTAACGCCTGTTAGCGACAGCTTGCTAATAGGGCGTTAAAAATATCGCCGCTTTAGCGGCAAAAAGTGCCGCTAAAGCGGCGATAAAGCCCTTGCTAATATGCCCCTGAGTTTATGTCGATGATGCCCGTCTCTGTATGGGTAATTTCTCCAGACAGAAAATCTGATAACATTTAACATATCTTGCCCGAACAAACAATTTCTCAATATCCTCAAATTTGAGAATGTACAAGACATATGGAACATTAAGACACCAAAACAAAATAGGTTTTAAGGAAAGGTAGGCATAACAAAACATAAAATAAAAAAATGAAATATCGGAAGCACAGCTCTGAAAAGCACCGAGTGAAGACGTGCTGTAAAATGAATGGCAAATTTAAAAGGAACAGAGTGTACCTTTCTGCATGCTTCCATGGGGTTGGCAGAGAGCCCTCAAGCAGTAAGGAGTATTTTTCTCAACGTGCTTATAGTGACCGTCCCTGGAGGAGGCCATTGACGTGAGACGCCCTCCATGTGGCAGGTCAAGGGTTTTTTTTTAGGTCGAGCAAGACCTGCTGTAATGGATAAAACCACTTCATTCCCGCTTCCTGCTTAGGATTGGTCCATTTCAGCGTCGTTATTCTTTCCTGCCTCCAGTCTCGTTCCCGCAGCCGAGAGCTCACCTCCTTCCGAGGCTCAGGAGCAACGGTAAAGTACAGTGTACTTTCGCTCGCCTTCTTATCTTCTGTTTCAGAGAATTTTTTTACCTTTATCGTTTTCATGCTTTTCCCGCACCGTTTTCATTCCGCTTCTGCTTCCACGCTCTAATCACGTTATAAGCCCTCCCCCCTCCTCCTAGCACACACAGACCCTGCAGCAGTCGTCTTTTGCTTTTTTTTATCTTTAATAATAAAAAAATTGCAGATAAAAAGGTAAATCACCCAGTATTGGTGACCAACTGTTACTGCTTCAGTATAGTGGAGAAGCACAGAGCTGAGAACGAGTCATGCACGCGCAGGCTGCGGGTTCAAATTCATTCGGTGTCAGGGGTTATATGCTGCTGACACTAGAGCACGCACTAAAATATGTTCTAAAGCATACCCAACAAATATCTTTTTAAAGCTTCTTGTTGCTCAAAAGATTGCAATTTCTTATTTTAAACTCTTTCCATGGACTTCCTTCCTCCCCCCTCCCCTCCCGGCAGCAGTAAAACGCAGTGGCGGTGCATCCATTAGGGCGCTTGGGCGTTGCCCACATGGCCGCCACGGCCACGCCATGATCGGAGTCGCATCGGGGCTTACACTTAACTTAATCGAATTCCGGGCCGGCCGGTCACCGGGCCATGCCCAAGGCAGTCAGGACGCTCAGGGGGGTGGGGCAGCAGGGTTTGACTGACAAGTTAGTTCTAGCACAGCAGGCAGCAGCAAGGCAAGAGTGCGCATGTTCTGTTTTAGGCTGGGAATTTTTCCGACCAGCCCTAACATGCGCACTAGCCTGCACATTAGGAGAGCGAGGGTTGCTTCATGCCGCAGCCCCTGGTCTCCTAATGAGAGGGGAGTATCCCTGCTCAAGCCAATCCTGGCACTGCTGGAGCAGCGTCTGGATTGGCTGAGAGGCACGCGTTTGCAAGGCCTCTCCGGCGCAGTCCTGAGGCATTGGGTGCCGCGCGTGGGTGGCACACTGGTGGTATGATGACCAATCACTGTGGCTTATGTGAAAGCCATGCAGACAGTGATTGGCCCGATTTCTACGTGGCTGATGACGACCGTGACGTTGCAGCAGACCGCCAGGCCACACACACCTCGAGTTCACTGAGACAGTGCCTACTGCTCGCTCGTGCTCGGGTCACCACCTGAGAAGTGTTTCGTAACAAAGTGTGGGGCAAAGAGCTGGCAAGGAAGCCTGTTAGTGCAAAAGAAACAATTGATGGACGGAATGCTGGAATATGCAAACATTCACCCCCAGTCACAAGGATCTGGGTTAAATCCATTATTCTTTTGCTCACCACACCACCCCAGTTTGGACCCAGCCATATGCAAATCAGTCTTGACCCTGTTCCTTGTGGGAACAGTCCAGCCCGAACTGCCAAGCCAGGTCCTCCCTGGACCGGAAACAAGCATCCTGGGACCGGTTTCAGGGCATCACCCTTCATCAGCCAGGCTAGCTTGAATCCAGTGGTGTAGTGAGCACGGGACCCACGTCTGGGCAAACCCTTCCCACTTAGGGCGACAAATGCAAAAGAAACAATTGATGGACAGAATGCTGGACAATGCAAACATTCACCCCCAGTCACAAGGATCTGGGTTAAATCCATCATTCTATTGCTCACCACACCACCCCAGTTTGGACCCAGCCATATGCAAATCAGGCTTGACCCTGTTCCTTGTGGGAACAGTCCAGCCCGAACTGCCAAGCCAGGTCCTCCCTGGACCGGAAACAAGCATCCTGGGACCGGTTTCAGGGCATCACCCTTCATCAGCCAGGATAGCTTGAATCCAGTGGTGTAGTGAACACGGGACCCACGTCTGGGCAACCCTTCCCACTTAGGGCGACAAATGCAAAAGAAACAATTGATGGACGGAATGCTGGACATCATCCCCTTTGGTATCGCTTTGTTCGCCATAAGTTGGCAGGGTATGCCCAGACGTGGGTCCCTTGCTCACTTTGCCACTGGATTCAAGATAGCCTGGCTGATGAGGGTTATGAACCCGAGACCGGTCCCAGGATGCTTGTTTCGGTCCAGGGAAGACATGGCTTGGCAGTTCGGGCTGGACTGTTCCCATGAGGCACAGGGTCAGACTGATTTGCATATGGCCATGTCTGAACTGGGGTGGTGGAGTGAGCTAAAGAATGATGATGGATTAAACCCAGATCAGTTGACTGGGGGTGAGTGTTTGATTTGCTCAAACGCTCCGTCCATCATCCCTTTGGTATCGCTTTGTTCGCCTAAGTTGGCAGGGTATGCCCAGACGTGGGTCCCTTGCTCACTTTGCCACCGGATTCAAGATAGCCTGGCTGATGAGGGTTATGAACCCGAAACCGGTCCCAGGATGCTTGTTTCCGGTCCAGGGAAGACATGGCTTGGCAGTTCGGGCTGGACTGTTCCCATGAGGCACAGGGTCAGACTGATTGCATATGGCCATGTCTGAACTGGGGTGGTGGAGTGAGCTAAAGAATGATGATGGATTAAACCCAGATCAGTTGACTGGGGGTGAGTGTTTGATTTGCTCAAACGCTCCGTCCATCATCCCCTTTGGTATCGCTAAGGAAGCCGGTTAGTCACCTACAATCCTCCGATTAAACATTTGTGAGCTGTAACAGGGAGCAACTTTGTAAAGGTAAGAGACTTTGCTGTTCGTTTTTAAATAATCATAGGTCTGCCTGCCTGAGTGAAGTGTCTGGAGGCTAGGTTTTTGTGTGCACTTTTTTACCTGCCGCCTGGAAGAGAAGTACATATTATACAGCTAACAGAGAGAATGCTCACGTGTGGTCTAAAGAGTAAAATATATATGCGCGTCACACGTGCATTTATAGTCGCATGCTAGCCGTATGTTAAAAGAAAACTACAAAAAAAGTATTTTGTATGGGATTTAATGGCAGGAGCTCACTAGCATGTCATAAACTATAAAATTCGCAGTGTAAATGAAAAACACTACTTGAAAATGTATTATAAATAATACTTATGCCGACAGCTGCTTGTATGCATAAAACAGTGTTAAGACAGTGGACACTTGTCACGTGATCGGTAATGTTTGAAAAAGGATCCGCTCATAAGAGTGGCATGCACCTTGTGCAGATAGGCAAAGGTGGGTGGGGCAGGGCCGAAGGCTAAACGTTTCTATGATGTTCTTGGAAGGGTATTTTTACGGCGATGCTGGAAAGTACATTCCACTGAAACGTATCATTTGTTTGAACTGTAAAGTTGAGTTGTCTGTGACCCACTGGAACTCGGTAGCCATTTTAGTAGTGGTGCCTGCTGCATTTGCGAAGGCTTTCTCCCAATGCAAACATGTATGAAAATAAATATGTCACTCGTTTCATTATACTTGTTTGTTCCAATCACTGGTTTACACCGAGTGGAGATTGTGAGGGACACTTGTAAATTAAGGAGCGGGATAAGGGGGGCGGGGTGGGGAGGGGGGAGAGAAGTTGAAAAAGGAAGGGAAAGAATGGACGTAAGAAAAAGAGAACAAGAAACGAAGAATGAAACAACGGAAATGGAAAAGAATGACGTGACGCTTAAATGATAGCGTGAGAGGATTCTTTTTGTCCTCCTAAAAGGTAAAATGTAGAAATATACTTTAGTTAAGGTGACACCTGCAGGCATAGAAACATCGAAAGGAGTAGGGTGAAATGTGTGTCATAAGATAACATTTATTTGTAAAGCACACATTCACACACGCTTGCGTCACTTGGCGCTAAAATGACAGATGTATATTGTTACCCAACTTAATGGTTCTTTGTGACGATCACGATTCAAGTTGCGCCTAGATTTCTACTGCATGTGGATTAACCATTCAAGTATCGTGAATACTTAGAGGGTATTGAGGATTAAGTTGAGGGGGTGCATGTCAGTGGAAGAGTCTGGTTTGTTCTGAGGTGCAGTCTATAGCGGCTCGAAGCCCCGTTGACACCCTGTGACCGGATCCGGCAGTTGGCCAGTTTTCTAACCCAGACTCTCTGGGATGCATGAGCTGTGCTCGTCCGGATGAGCTCCGGTGCCAACTGCACCGCGCTTCTCCCTTCTCTCAGAGGACGCTGTCTGGTATTCGATGAATGTTTGATATTCAGTGTAAGAGGGAAGTTTATCCTGGCATAGCCTGCAGATGGGTGCCATCAAAACGTACATGCTGGTGTTTGTGCACGACAGGTAAAAACCCCATACCAACTTGTCCACACTTAGGCTCACCTGTACGCCAGGGCACCGAGGGGCACACACGTCAGAAGTGGTTTCAAACTTTCCATGCATACATCATCATGGCTAGACGCTGCGACCATGGGGTGGAAGTGGACGACCTAGATGGAGGGGGCACTTTTTATGATTGTGTCAGTGAAAAGTGAAGGACGGGGGCTAATTTATAGATAGGAGTAGACGGATGGAATGGAAGACAGAGGCAGACTCCAGATCTAACAGCGCGCACACCCACACTAATCTTTGTTTCCTGGGCGCACTCATCTATCAGGCCACGAGTGATGTAGTTCCCAGATGGACTTTAGGGTTCCCCAATGCATCGTCTCTCTGTTAAAGGAAAGTCCAAATAATGCCTTGTCTCAAAGATGCATTTCAGATTTTCAATAATGACAGACAAAGGGCTGGAGTTAAAGATTGACTTAGAATAATTATGCAAAGTACAAGGCACAGAATAGTGACTAATCAATTAGCAATCTGGTCAATGTGCCAAGCCCAATTAAAGAATCCTGACAGAGATTCACCTTCTAAGAATGGGAACCTCCTCCTTACACCGTAAATCACACTATTTTTATAGGGTTTTAGACAAAAGGTTCACACATTCACTACATTAGTACATGATTCTCAGGCTCATAATCATCAAGAATCAAGCAAAAAGAAACATTTGCAAACAGAATACATTGAAGGATTCTCTCACTATCACATTACATTGGTTTCAGTGTTCACAACATCTGGTACATAAATACAACCGTCACATAACGAGTTACTTGGTCTGGGAAAGCTAAAATCGTCAAGAGGTACTCAGCAATGCATTGTATCTCGAAGTCTGTTATGAAGCTCTGTGGTTATACTGAATAAGCAGCTACCTATGTTATATGACATCTTTATTAATGTAATAACTGCACTTTCACAATTGCTATATTAACCTTCCTGCTTTCTCAAATTTGCTTGAAAATGCACCATTTGTCCACTCTTTTTTCAAAGTTTTTCGCGAGGGGAGAACCCCCCCCGAATCCCCCGTAGGTTGTTTCGGCTTGCTCGCTACGCTCGCTCGCTGCGGTGCAGTATGAAAAATAATTCTACGCCTCACCACTTTCAAATGTCACCAGCCGCCACTGGTAAAACGTATTAAACCGAAAGTGAAAATCAAAAGTGCTTTTGTGCGATTCAGGGCAAATCACTTAATCTCTCCGGGCCTAAAAACGGACGTATCGGCCTGTAACGCACGGTGTACTCATGTAAAGCGCTCCGATGTCTTCAGGTCAAGTTCGTCTATATAAAACTGCAAAAAAATAAGCACTCCCCCTCCTCCTAGCGCACACAGCCCCTGCAGCAGTAGTCTTTTGCTTTTTTATCTTTAATTTAAAAAGAAATTGCCGATATTAAATGGGTAAATAACCCAGTATTGGTGACCAACTGTTACTGCTTCACTATAGTGGTGAAGCACAGATTATTTTATTTCCGGACCTCCCCTCTCATTTGCGTTTCCACCCCCATTGGTGTTGGGTCATGACCTCCCTCTGACACTGCACTGCTGTGGGTCGGTGTCAGGCGCTCGCTCGCCTCCTCCACCCACTCTTTGATTTGCCAATGACAGATGTGTTTAAAATTGCACCAACATTGGTAAAGCCAAAGGTAGGATCCTGCCATCTTTAAATCTGAATGTATAAAAAGTTTTTATTTTCTATACTTCCAAGATGGCTGCTGCATTGTGCCTACATGATGGCAACCACTCAAACAAGCATTTGTAATGCAATAGGTCTCGCATTTATGCAAGTTTGAGCTATTGGCATTGTAAATGATAATGCCTTTTATTTATGTTTTGGTTTTTAAAACATAAATAAAAGGCATTGCCATTTACAATGCTAATAGCTTAAACTCTCACAAATGCGAGACCTATTGCATTGCAAATGCTTGTTATTTATTTGAGGCCGTGCCAAACAAAGGGCTCAGCAGTTTCAATCTGAGAGCATGTTTAGGTCGTGGGGCATTTTTTTCAGGACAAAGGGAAAGACCACTTTTCATTTTGGTAACATCGCAGACAAAGAATAAAAGGGCGGATTACAGTTCTACGTCACGTGTAAACCCCAAATAGCTCCTTCTTGTTTGAGTTTACTTTTTGCAGCTACCCATTCTTCGACAATGCCCTTACACAGCTCTCGCCCAGTGACTCACGGGCTGCTCTCACTTACCACCACCTTTGAAAGGTCAATCTTGGACTCCTTGGGTTTTTCTTGAGTCGGGTGGGCTGGTACTGGAGCTTTGGGTTTGGGTTCTGCCGCCTTTGTTTTGGCGCAGAGTTTCCCCAAGGGTTTCTTGTGCTGCACGAAAAGGAGAGAGAGAGAGAGAGACAGAGAGAGAGAGAGAGAGAGAGAGACAGAGAGAGAGAGAGGAGAGAGAGAGAAAGAGAGAGAGACAGAGAGAGACAGCCTCCTCCCACGTCACGTGTGCACAGCAGTCTAGAAGAGGCCATGCCTAGTAACCAAAACACCCCTGTTCTAAGCCAGTCCAGACACTGCTCCTGCTGTTACAGCAGTGCCTGGATTGGATAGGGTAGGCAACCTCCACGCTCACAATGAGACCGGGGGCTGCCGCACTGAGTCACCCCCGGCTCACTGATTCACAGTTGGGGAGACTAAGAGCAGACCTCTAGTGTGCATGTCAGGTTGGCCGGAGAAAGGCAGCCATCAAACCTGACACGCGCACTTGAACCCAGGGGCGCTCACTGCACTGGCTGACGAGTGTGTCTGGCTGTAACCTAAAAGCTCCACCTCCCTCAGGCCTGCACTGCTTAGACCCGCCTCAGGCGCTCTAACTGGTCCGAGGCAAAGGCTGCTTATTGTTTAAAAAACAAAATCACTTGTTGCTCACATTAACTGGCGGGTGTGGGGAGAGGCAAAATATGAGTGGGGCAACGCCCCAATGTCCTAATGAAGGCACCGCCCATGATGTTTTATTAGGAACTTCTCAGGCGACTTGAGGCAGGCAACAAACAGTTTGTCAACTGGCAGCAAAGCTTTCACTAGAAATTAAGATCCAGGCTGCTTTCTAACCTGTTACAGGTTTTCATTTAAGTCCACTTCAGATTTGTACTGTGCTTATTAAGGGTTGCACAGAATTAATTTACACTTCAGTGGGAGGCTTTCACTCTTTCGTTTTGTGCATCTTGGATGCATTGTCAGCAACAACAGTAAGATTTTCCTCGTACCTCAGTTTCAAGTACAAACAAATTTTTTTGCCCAGGGGTATCAACTCACCAAAATCATAAGGTTGAGGAAGGAATATTTTATGCCTTTTGGCTCCGATAATATCATACCCCTTTGTTCTCTAATGCCATCACAGGACTTGGGATATAAGTACGTTAGCTTCCAATGAAAGCACAAACAGTAAGATAAAGTGTATTCAAATTTATCTGCACGAAGTATAAAATAAAGAACTACAGAATGCCAGTAAGTAGCTAAAATCTCTTTCTTAAAAAAACATACTTACAACTGAGCAGACGTGATATGCCAAACGAGCAGCCATTATATGCCAATCGTAGACTATGGTATTACCCAGTACTGCCTTCACATCCCTATGTACTGACATCATAACTGCAGATACTTACATTGTATTTCTAGAAAAGCTACCATACTGCACATGTGGCATCGAAAAATGGAATATGATTTCAAACTCTCAGAGCTAATTTATCTCTAAATCTGGGGTATCCAACCTTTTTAGTAATAAGAGCTACTTATGTTAGATGAAAATCATCCCGAGATACTAACATTACAATTGTTGTAATAGTGACCAAGTCCTTCAAGATTACATTACTGACCACCATATACAAGATTAACAGCTGTGATCACCTCTGTGCATTAGACAGGGTTACCAGCAGTAATGTAGAAAAGGCTTTGTCAATTTTGAGACCCTCTACACGAGTAAAACATAATAGCTATGGCCGCAACACGCCAGGTAATAAATTAGTTAAAAATCTCCCCAATGCCACATGATTCATCACACAAATATCAGCTTTAGTATATTTTGAAAATGTACCGGTTTTTCTTCGATCATCGCTTACGAGTTCTGCAATCACACTAATTTTCATCTTGAATACACGCAACTTTGGTATACTTAAATTAATCCAACCATGCAAAAGCCTCTAATTTAGGAGGGTGGACTGCACACAGGAGAGCTACTTACAGGTAGCTAATCGTTGGAGAAGCATGCTCTAAACCATCAAACTTATGGGCCTGCTCGGGGCTTTCGAGATTCTCGCTCTTCTTTGGCAGCTCACCTAATTCTCACTCATGCAGCTACTGCGATTTCTTGACGCGAAGCAAACACTGATTAGGTAGCCTATTTGTAGTTCTGCTTCTTGTTGTGTATCGCATTTTTGTTGCATCCATATCCTTCTTTTCATTGATCAACGGTCTTTAATATCTTTTTGTTTGCACCTCACCAGTCTGTATGTGGTTTGTTTTCTCACCAAACCTGTTGCACGTGGACACTGATATAGGCAGAGAACTTCTCACTAAGGATGACCACAAATTTGGGCCACTTATTAGAATTTCACTTGTCTCCTTATAAGCATGCCCACTGAACATGCGGAGAGAAACGCTTATGCCTGTGAGTCCCTCATCATAAGCAGTACCTGCAAGACAGCCACAGCCTTTGCAGGAGGGCAAAAATGAGATCAGAGAAAATAGTAACATTAGTGCTAACTGGCTCATCAGGGAAATTCTGTGCAAGTGAATTTAGTAATGGATAAGACGATAGGAAAGGCCACAATGAACACAAAAGTGAAATGAGTATTGGAAAGAATCTTGGAAATAATTCAACGCACCATGCAACTTCCTGCTGATCAGTTCAAAAATATATTTCAGATCCCCCTCCCCAATTCATTTACAATTAAAAGCTGTGCAATCGAAAATTTATACCCGACTACATCATGTTAGATTTCTATTTTTTTGCAATTCATTTAGATAAATACAACTAAGAATTTAAACTTCAGAACACATTCTTCACCTTTTTCAAACGTACTTATCAGTTGAATGTAAAATGTAAACTGCAGTGTGAAACTACATAACTACCACTAGGATCCAATACGGAAGCTACATGCATGAACTAATGAAACATGTAGCATTAAGGAGGATTCGTAGGTGGCATTGCTTTAGGACGTGTAGCCAGAGACCGTGATGTACCGTGTACAGGGTACCCACTACCAGATTCTCAATAATGATTAGTAGGCAACTAATATCTTCCTACAGACAAGTCAAAAGCACCCAAATGTAGCCAAATCAACCTACTGGAATATAAGTGGAAATTGGTCGGTGTGCATTCAGAACGCATGAGGGATTTGCTAAATGTGTATGGAAAATATAAAAAATCCGCAGTAAATTGCATGCGCACCTTTAAGTTCTAAGAATAAGATACACCTTGCAAATACTCCTACAAAGTCTATATGAAAATATTTTACAAGTATGAGATCACCAAGTCTTCGCTCTCAGCAAAAAACAAACTTTCTGACCTGCTTAAACATATCTCCCCAAGACAAATATAATTTTTGAGCACATTTTAGAGACCAAAAGTGAGTATGTGTGCAATTTTTTTACCTATGCTCAAATTGTCTCTCTTACAAACCAGAAGACCAAACTGAAAAACTGAATATTCAAAGTACAAGTGTGTCTTCCATAAACTACCAAATACTAGCTTTGTAGATTATGGCCAGACACGTCCATAAGGCCAGGCAAGACATGGCGACGATGGCCAACCTAGCTGGCAGACATTGGGCATTGAAGTAAAACGTCCCAGTGTAGGACATGGCAGTAACAAAACAAGCGCACACTATTAGTAATTAACCAGGTGTGATGAACCTTATTGGAAAAACTATTAAATGGAGGATGAGCATGGTGGCGGAACTATGAAAGGTTTAAAGCTTATGAAAGCTTTTAGATCAAGGGTGGGTGATGTGGGGCAAATTATTTAAATGTGCAGACCACCAAACCTTGGCTGTACTACCAAAATGACTCTATGGAAGGCCTACTACAACGCTAATGTGCAGGTTAACTCTGCAAATAACCAACACTGGCCATACAAACTGTGGCATACATCATACAACAAGGGTACAAATACACATGAGGTGGTGTACTAATTCCACCTAAAGAGAATCGTAGATATCACACACTAAGGTCTTGCAAGAAACAACGCAAGTCAGTCCCAGCCTAGTTTCTTCATTTGTTTCAAACTATTACTACAGTAAAGACTGGAAAGCAGACTACAGAGCAGTGCAGTGAGACACAATAAGCTCCAAAGGTCAAAGTACACCAGACTAAATACCAGTGAATCCCAAATCTCAATTGCAATTTGTAACATTTTAGGTGTGGGCAATGCATTTTAAACTATTAAATAAAGTACTGCAGATGGTGAACTTATGGAAGGCCTGCTCACAGGCAATTTATAGGGAGGTTCTTAAGAGCTGCGAAAGCCATCTGGCCCACCAAAAAACAGGCGCCTTACTCCTGTTTGTACTATTCATGGCAGGGAGTATTCAGAGGGATGTCAGTTTAAAATTATGAAGTGTACCAAACTTTTCATAAGTGTGTTTACAAATGTACTGAAAGAAGTAAAAATATGTGCAATGTGTGCCTGTTCAGCCTCGGGCACCCCGAAGATTCCATAATGGTGTCTGGGGACCACAGAAGCGTTTGTGGGACTGTGCACCTTCGCTTTAATTCTCACGAAAAAGACAGTCTTTCCATGGCATGCTCTCAATGAATAAGCTATATACTGGCATTCCCTATTAGATGGAAGCCACAAAAACGAGGCACATACTTTCAGGCCTCTCTTTGTGACTTCACTGAGGCTCAGTAAGAGAATGAGCCAGGTTGCTGAGGAGGATGGGGCTGGGACGGGTATTTCAGTCTTGGGTGCGATTTATTGTACACCCAACCTATGGCACGAGAGCAGAGTGGGAATGTAGTATCGGAGTGTCTGACCATCGAACGGGGCACGCGGCAGGGGTGTGCCTTGTCGCCGCTCCTCTTTACTTTGGTAATGCAGCCCTTGGCGATTCTGTTGTGCCACTACCTGGCCCGCTTGGGTGTGGTGGAAGTTCGCACCCACACGGTTTTCCTATTTGGGGATGATGCATTGATTTATGTTGCCTACCTAAAGCGATCAGTGAGTGCACTGTTAGATATCATGTCTGAATTTGGGGTGGCCTCTGGTTTGCGAGTCAACCGACAGAAGTCAGTGATCTTCCCTCTGGCTGGGCTGGTGCGGATGGACCCTGCTGCTCTCTCGGTGACGGGGCTCCAGTGGGAGAAGGATCACTTCCGTTATCTGGGCAAATAGGCGGCACATACTTCAAAGGCCAATTATAGCCTTAACATGGGTAGGGTACTTGTGAAACTGGAGAAGTCTGTTTGTTTTTGGGACTGCCTGCCTTTGTCTGTGATGGGCAGGGTAGCCCTGAGTAAGATGGTGTTGCTACTGTGCTGCCTCTACGACGTCCTCCAGAACTCCTCATGTCGTATGCAGAAATCCACTTTTACTAGGCTGAACAGCCTTTTGGTTTCCCTAGTGTGGGCCGGTAAGAGGAGTAAGGTGAAACACAGAGCTAGGAGAACTGGTTATGCCAGATCTACGGATGTACCATTTTGCTGGATTATTACAATACGCAGGACAGTAGAGTGCAGAGGGCCATAATAGGGATGAGGCGCTGCTGGCGGAGTGGGGTGCCAGAACAGATCTCCCTGGGTACATAATTCGAGGGGCAGGAGTCCCGGGAGGCTATCCATTTATTGTTCGGCAGGTAGCGGAGGACTGGGAGCAGGCGGTCACGTATGTGCTGCGTAGAGCTCTGTATGCCAGATTACTACCCTTAAGGGGTTGTCCTGCTTCCAACAGATACAGTCCGTGAGGGATCTGACGCAGTGGTATGACGGGGGCTGCACCACAGCGGGTGATTTGTACATCAACGGCACCTTCCTTTCATTCGGCTCAGGAGTTCTTTTGGCTACGGCCAGGCCAGTTTCTGCAGTACGCAAAAGGTGACTGGCACAGAGCACGAGGTTTGGCTGGACTTCCCTGTGGAGCCAGTGGAGTTGCAGATGATGCGGCTGCTGCTGGACCCAGTGTTCCACTGAAGGCTTGATATCCAGCTTATATAAGGCTCTGAGGGCAGACCGCAAGACTGATATGACTGGGGTCCGGGACAGATGGACAGGCGATCTGCCTGAACCTCTCACGGAGGGTGAATGGCAATGAGTTTGCACTCAGGTCAGGGAGGTGGCCAGTAATGCACAGTTCAAATCGCACCTATTTAACACCTCAGTGGCTACACAGGTTTAATGCACGCTCTACTGCGTGATCCAGAGGTGGAGTGGAGCCGGCAGCCTTTTTGCACCTGATGTGGGAATGCAGTAGGCTACAGAGTTATTGGGAGGAGATGCCAACATATAGGGGATTGCACATTTCCAACTGGAGGCCTCGATACAACACTGCTTATTAGGTGTACTCCCGACCTACTATCATCGAACTAAGATCTAAGATGTTATACAGGTTTGCACTGTTGGGATTGGTATTGGCTAAGTGGTGACTCACTGTACACTGGACGTGACCCAGTCCCCTCACTGCCCATCAGTGGTTGGCGGATGTACTTGAGTGCGTGGTGGAGGAGTGGTGGCTACAGCTGGTACGTACTGACAAGCATGGAGAGAGGGGCCTGAAAATGTGGGGAGCTATGTTGGAACGTTTGGTGGCTGAGGGGTTGACACCTGCTGCTTCTTCGGATAATACATGAAGTACGGGCTCGGTGGAGCTCTGAGGAGGTGTAGGAACAGCCATGCTGGGACCTGGAGTATGTGTCTGTGTATATATATGGGTGTTGGTATATGGAGGCGCAGTCGACACAGATGGGGCCCCGGGATGTTTCTTGTCCTCGTTCCCCCCCCCTCCTCCTATCGTGCTTGCACGTTCCCTTCCTCCTCCTCCCCGTGGCGACGGACTGGAGTCTTGGGAGGGGATGCCACCGTGGGTGTACGTGGCTGCTACTGCTATTGGTTTATATTGTTGATTTTAGTGGAAGGTTTGTTTCTTTCTTTATTTAGTTCAGGTGGGATACAGGCCTGGGCTAGCTTGTTGCTAAGCGGGTGCTGACTAGGAGATGTGTGGTTCAATGACAGACATGGTAAGAGCAATGTTATGGTTCCTCTGCCCCAACTGTGGTGGGTGGAATTTCTACTTTCATCAGGGGCAACTGTTGAACTGTGATGTACTGCTGTTTATAAATCCAGGCATATGTACTGCATTGTCGTGGTATGTGATATACCATTTTCAATAAAAACATGTTTAAAAAAAAACAATAGAGCGAATGAGCCAGCGAATATCAATCTCAGAATCAAGATGGAGGTGTATCAGATTCCTATTACGGCATCTCTATCCAAGATGGTTTGTGCATTTCCTCTGATGTCATTTCCTGCCTAAAAAGCAGCATGCTTCTGAGGGGAGTGTGCCACAATAAAGCCAACAATATTATTTTGTTGTATTCTTCACTCCTTGCCCTAGGCTCTTGTCCCACTGAATATTTCACATTTTAGGATTTTCATTGGATTCAAAACTTCCAGCAAACCTTCCGGATCCTTCTCTACTCACACCATGTAGTTTAGTGCCATGTGTTTTCTTTGATAATTCTACATATTCTTCAGTTTCGGCTTCTTTATCACTTACTCGCTTTTACCTCAGACTTTTTTCTTACTGGGTTTCTAATCCTAGCAATCTTTCTTGGAGGCACCAGCTGATGACCCATAACTTAGCACTCCATAGGTGGCACTGTGAATAGAGGAAAGATTTGTCCTTCCATCAGGCAGTTCAAAAACTTCAAGAACAAGCATTGGTAAATGCAATAGGTTTTGCCTTTGTGATTATTAATAATTTTTTTGTTGTTGTAAGTTTTAGCTTGGTGTGCAGGTGTACAACTGATATGGTAAAATAATATTTGAACAGGGGTACCTGAACGTCAGGCACTATGTTATGAGGTGAGAGAAAATAATAAATAAGGAGAAAATCAAACGAAAGTACAAGAAAAGGAGGCACTGAGAAAGGAAGCAAGAAGGTAAGTAAGGATTAAGAAAAAAGAAAGGTTCAGCGAGCAAGTAAAAAAATCAAAGAATAAAGAAATGAGTGAAATCTGGGAAGTGAAAATGAAAGAACGGTAATGTGGAGTTTTAGATTACTCAAATAAAGGTTTAGGATATTCTGGTCACAGCACCTGCTCTTTGGGCATGATAGCTGCAACCAAGAAGAGTTACTCACTAGTGCAGCAACAAACAAGTTGCAGCAAAACTGGGCCATGAGAAGAGGACCCCTTCCAATTCCATTGAGCATTAGGGGCAACCTTTCTTGCTATGATCAATCAGTGGAAGTAGGGATATGTATTTGATCCTGACCAGTTTTAAAGTTCGCTAGCGGTCATGAGAGGGCACGATGCAAAACAGCTACAGGTCAAGTAAATACCTAGCAAAATTATTCTGTTGACATTAGTTTCACTATTTCTTCCAACAACGTCAAAGTGATGTGAGTAAAAAACAAAGAAAAAAGCGTCCTGTGAAGTGGATCAAAAACAAATTTTCACTCGAAAACGTACTTGTCACACGGCCTCATTCCGTCCCCCCCACCATCCCCAGTCATTTCACTATGTAACACACCATCATACAAGTGTACATACTATCTTGAGAACACATGCACACACTAACACGCACACAAACATACATGAAGAGCTATTCACACCCCTGCACAGGTCTTCACTGCAGCACATCATTAGACATGCACCATCACACATATAAGCACACAAACCTATAAAAACACGCACGCACACACCATTACACCAACACACACCAAAACATTAATATACACATACAGGGGCGGCTCCTCCGCTAAGGTGGAGGAGCGTTTCCCCACTGCCTTTCAGCACGGCACAAAAGGAAAAATAAAATGATAACGCGTTATTATCATTTTATTGTTCTGTGCTGGGGCAGTTTTGCTGGGCTAGGCTGCCCAGGGGGAGGAGTGGTGGCACCCTCCTAAGTGCGCATGAATGTTTGGTCGGCTGTCTGGGGCCGGCCAAACATTCATGCACACTTTGCATGTTCTCCACCCAGTCTGCATTACAGTCTGGGTGGAGAACGTGCCCAGGCTCCCATTCCCCATCTGAGCGCCAAACTACGGCACTCATGTCAATCACAATGCTGCAGTGCAGCGTTGTGATTGACTTAGGGGAGCCTATCCTGCTTCCTGTTCGAACGGAAGCGAGGCGGCGGCCGGCCAGCCGAGAGATAAGTGAACTTTTTTTTTTTTTTTCTCCCCTCCCTTCTTCCCTGCCCGCCCCACTACTTCTTCGCGGGAGCAGCCGCAACTGTACACATCACACACACCATCATGTCAGACTCAGACTCACTATCTGGCAAACAACATGCAATGAAACAAAGACACTGTCACACTATCACACCCACATATCAACACCAAACAGACACATTTGCATACTGTTACATACTATAAACATCAACAGGAGAACAATCATGCGCACATATCCTATGAGGGAAGACTGCAGAGCCGCTCCAGCACAGTTAGTGGTTGGTGCATTCTAGAGAACGGTGTACTGCAGTGGCACATATACCTATACTGTGAGTGTCAGTATCTGGAAAGGGTGGGGCGGGGGTAGGGAAACTGTTGATAAAGGTCGCCAGATAGTGGGTGACAGTATGAAGACATAGGGCGATAAGTGGGAAGAATACCGGAGCACACTAAGGTACGCCGGGCTTTACACTGGGTTTGTGCCCGTTGTTTGCTTTTCAGTGTCAGACAGCATTGGTATTGCTCACATTGATTCCATATCCGTGCGCACACTGAAGAACCTGCACGTGTTGGTTGCGTGTCACTTCGTCAGAGTCACCCGACGCCGATCCTGCACGGGTTAACATTCTCCCTTTAACAGGCAACCGAAGTGTGGTGACCAGGTGCCCGAGCGAGCGTGAAAAAAAACATTAAAATAATAGGCAACTGAAGCGCAGGGACCAGGTGCCCGAGCGGGCGTTAAAAACAAAATTTAAAAAAATAATAATAAATACCTTTGGTTTATGTCACTGCACTTCAGAAAAATCCACCAGGATGAAGCTTATTCTCCTCCTAGTGATGCCAGAGTCCGTCACATCGATAAAAGCTGGGAGACTCGTGGCACTTCTGCTTCAGGAGCTGCTTAGAAGCATGCCACTGCAGGGGCAAAGCGGAAAAAAGAGCAGACCGGCTATACAGTATTTACATCTGGGTCAAAGCTGAAGTGCCTGACTCTCTGCATTTACATCGACACAAATAATGGACTTATTGTTTGTAAACGCATACTCACACAGCAGCCAGTTTACAAATGCTGCGAATTATTGGCAGAAGCACAGCCAATAATCAATCCTAGAGCAGTGTAGTCTCCCAATTTCTTATTAGCATGACTGCTGGCTGACTCCAAGATGGCGGCAGTCTCACAAGGGCCAGGAAGTGTTGAGATGGTTGATGGCTGTCATTGAAGTGGTGCATGGGAGGAGGGAAAAGGGGGGGAGCAACATGAAGGACAGAGATGTACTGTAGAGGGCCATGCGCTTGGCAGAAAGTAAAAACAAGCATTGGAAATGCAATAGGTCTCGCATTGGCTTAATTTAGGGCTATTGGCGTTGTAAATGGCGTTGTAATTGACAATGCCATTGTGTGCGAGAGGAGTGGCCTCACTGGGACCTGGGCATGTGCACACCCTGCTGTGGCATGTGTTTAATGACCACCACTGAGATGGCCCAGGTAAACAAGTGTGCCTCTTAAATAATGTTTTGAACACAGCACTTTCTGCTAGTGGGGCGAGGGGAGGGCAATCCATGCTGTACCATTAATGCCCACAGGGATGATGTGGCACACCATGTGCACAGTTGCACGTGGGTGGGTGCTCCCAAGCGTGCTAAGTTAAAAGTGCACCTTAGGCATATTATATAGAAGCAGTGTGCACTTGAGGCTGTAGCACGGCATGCAAGATTGATGCTTATATGAGGTTGGAACACTGCATCGAGGGACGCTTACACGGGCATGTAGCAGGCCATGAAGAAACACAGTGCAGGGCAGTGTAAAGTCATGATGACTGGTTATGTAAAGTATTAAACCTGAGGGTGCTTAAGTGGCCAGCAAAGACAGGTGTACCTAGTGTTAGAATCTAGCATGACATACTACGAGGTCCACACGAACACACAGTATGTAAGCCCAGCTACAGGCGCCTCTTTTTAAAGGGTTAGTGTCTAGGGTTGAGGCAGCTGAGGTGGTGCGGGTTGCAGTACACCAGCTCGGGCTCAGCATTGCCGTGGCTCTAGCAGCCGGACGGAAATAATTTGATGCCCCTCTTTAATGATCACTGCATGCAAAGAAATCAGTTACATATCACCTCTCTAGTGAAGTTTTCTTTTTTAGCCAGTCGAGTAGTAAAATGCCTCGGCACCAGCCATTCACACAGGCACAAACTGAATACTATTGCACGAATGGAAGTAGGCTCCGTGGGTCCTGCTTTAAATAAGTCACAGCAACCGTAATGGTCAAAACAGCTGTGCCTAATAAAGGCAGAAGCTGTGGCATAAACAAAGATGGCGAGTTAAACTGCTAGAAAATTATTGCTCCGCAACGCGAAGATTGCAACATTACACAACTTGCCGCTGGCGGCGGTACCTGAATGAATTAAATAGCCATGCCCCAAGGAGGCAGGAGTTGTGGCTGAAATAAACTCCAGTTAAGGTAACTCTGGTGCTACAAAATATTTCGGAAACTGTAAAAATGTGCAGTTGCGGTGCGAGTGAAAGTAATTTCCTTGTGAGTAAACGCAACGCCTTCACAAACCCTCCGAACCACCAGAGGCTTGTGGAGTGAATTTGCGGGTCTCCTAACGGCGCTGGTGCTTTCTTAAACTGAAGAGCGATGTGTGCGGTCTCTGACGGCACAACCTGGAGGCGAGAGCAGCCTCTGTGGTCTTGGGGGCGCCCCCCGCACATGGGAGCTGCCCTGCATTGCGGTGAGCCTCGAACCCTCCCGCCTACGGGAGCTCTCGACTTCAAGCTACCACCATGTTGCTATGAAGACGCCTAGTATGGAGAGCAGGATATCGGACGAAAAGGGCGGGGCTAACCTGCCGGGAGTGCGGTCAGTGGTAGACCAGGAAGGATAAGCTGCCGAGGGGAACTGTGAACAAGCATTGGCCGCGCGGCCGTGTGAGACGCGCTCTGTGGTGGGGGAGGGGGGAGGATCGGGAGAGCAAGTGACGTGCGGCCGTGAAAGTGACATGGCCGCGCAGCCCCGAGAAGCACTCTGTGGTGGGGGAGGGGGAGGAGCAAGTGAGAGGAAAGACATATGGCGCCTGGAGCATGCGAGGAATGCACGTTACTGTGCGCGTACTCGCATGCTCTAGGCCAGCCAAAAGTTGTGGTCGCATTTCTGCAAGCCCACTACAAAATGTCTCGCCCAGAGCCAGCGCTGAAGCGCTGGCTTTCAGGGCGAGACCTGAACAAGCACAGGGCAGGCAAATGCTTAAAAAAAGTCCCACAAAGCAGATGAAAACAGTACTTGGGCCACGGGAGACTGATAAGAGAAAGACAAAGAGGAACAACAGGAAATAGTATGCTACAGCCAATAGAAATGGAGGAAAAGTAAGTGGCAAGAACAGGAACCAATGAAAGGCAAGGGCGGGAAGTAAGCCCCTTTTAAGATTTATATTAAATACAATAGATTTCACAAGCACTGTGCAGGCGAAACCTAAAAAGCAACTGCTGCATCCAGCCCTTAACAGAGGCTTGTGTGGGTATCTGCATTGAGGACAGGTTACACAGCTTAAACAACAAAACTAAAAAAAGACAGAGTGAGCAGAACGATACATACGAGGGGCCAACTGGCTTTTTCCTTTCAACCAAATTTTCTGTCAGATAAACATATCAACATGAAGAGGCATTGGGTGGGTTCAGTGAAGAAGGTAAGTTTTAATTTTCAAGACAGTGTGACAATTTTTCAAGCGCTATGCACTTATCAGCCTGAAGTCCTGCTTTTACAGAGTATCAATGGTGGCTTTTCCAAACCTGAAGGAAGCTTTTTACATCTGGGGGAAAAAAATGCCTGCTCTGCCCTAAAGACTTTTGCAGAGTAGTCCAAAGTTCCATCAGTATGCGGCTGGTTCATAGCAACTCAATCCAGACAAGCATCCACAAGTAAGCATTGCCTCCCCTGAAACTTTGATGAACTCTGCTGAAAGACTAGTTTCTGGAGCCAAGAAATTCTACCACATCACACCTATTTCTCATGACTTCTCCAATTGAGGCCAGAATTAAATTCAAACTTACCAGCACCATCGCCAAATTTTTCACATGCAAAAACCAGCATACTTGTCTGCTGCCTTAAAAATCTTGAGAAGATCTAAAAGCATCAGGAGTAAAGAGATCTTCGGACATGGAACAAAGAAGTTCAAATCCCACTCAGCTGCCACTTCAAAACTGCTATTGCACTTAATTTACAGTATACAGAAATTAATGACAGACAATTGCATCTGTGCCATGAATAATAATATGGACAGTAATTAATCTGGGTTACAGTAACTATAAAGACATCAAGTATAGGTTGCTGAATTCCTGTCATGCTCTAACAATATCAAGTTAAATTTCATGCATCCAGTGTCTCATCACGTCATTTATCTACCCTGACTCAGTTTCACATTTAGACACTCAAGAACCCAAAAAATCCTACAAGCAAAACTGTCACTCAATTAATAAGGCACTTTCATTAAAATAAAAGTAAGAACAATTGGCTTTGCCAATGCTTGTTAAAATTGTTCCCTGGGATGTTGCTGCCAGACATAAACGAGAGGAGGAATGAAACATCACTAAAGCTTTAATTTATAATAACGTAAAAAGAAGTAACAAATATGCTTTGGTGCAAGTGCCTCACATCAGGGTCTCATGAGAGTACACAAGTCAGAATATAATGGATCGGTATTTATATAGTGCTTTAGATGAATACTGCGAGGCCTCAATCAATTTTTCAAATACTGATTACGTAGCAACTCTTTGTGTATAGTTTATAAAGAGCCCTTCTAGAGTATGGTTGAAAGGGTGTTGGTAGTAATTTGGTCTTTGTGGGAAACGTTGGGTGCAATGCATGAGGTTTGGAAAAATGATAGAACTGCAGATAGTGTTGGGAAAAGACCCACTTCGAATTATGGATACTTATCATTGACATTATTTACGTGAAATGAAAAAAAAGGTTCCTCCAAATCATTACAGAGCTGTGCTGTGGGACATGGAGAACTGCCCAGCAGCGTTTTAATTTATGTGGCAAATGAGTGGTAGTGTCCAGCTCCACTGGCTGCATTGCGGTTTCCTTTGGCTCAATGTATGCTGTTTCCCAAACATGATGTTTGTTAGAATTATGTAGAAGAATAAATATGTTCAAGAATCCATATTTCGTGTACTTCCTAGACAACTGTATGATGACAAAAAAAGAAGAGAACAAAGATAGATTATGAGCCCACACAGATAACTTTTCTACTAGCTAAGTGATTTATTGCTTTAACACTGAAGGTAGCAGAAGGAGGTTATATTTCTGGTTTGATCAAAAGACTTAGTGAAAGAAGCAAACACCACAGATCAAATTCAATGTAATGTTGTAGTGGATGGGTGCAGAAATGTGTATAGCACCATCAAGGTTCATAATTCAAATGCTTGATGGGAATGACTATTTGTCAGAGTAGATGCTCGTGCACTGCACTATGTTTCCAGTATGGAGAAAAAATTAATGCATGCAGAACCACATTGGTTTTTTCACTCGTCGGAAGTACGTTTCACAATGCTTTTATACGATGTGTATGTATGTGTTCTGTTGTGCAAAATTTTCCTGTACCAGCCAGAACTAAAGCCTCTTCTGATGCCTTCTCTGGAATGTTAGAGCTGATGCTCAGGTAAAGGAGAATATTAGTCAGCTCAGAGACAGAGGTCACCCTGATGGGAGTTGGGATTTATAAGTTGAACAGTGAGAGGGGGAGTGCAGGAGCTGCATCCTATTATTACATTGACCCTGAAGATGCAGAGTAGCTCTCATGTTTATACTGAGAGAGGCCCCATCTTCCGGAGACCAAAAATTGTGTTTCAGTGAACCACACTACCTGCCTCGGTTTGAGCGCTGCAGGTTGTAAGGTCAACACTAATGGAACTAGAACCCAGGTGAACTATCGGGATTCCACATGTTGGCAACACGGAGATAACAGAGCCCCTTTTCCTGATTTGACTAACAACATGCAGGTGAGATAGAGTAGAGAATGAATGAACGTTATAGGAATGTGATTGAGAGTATGTTCAGAAAAGTTTAAGTAATGTATATATATCAGAGAACAAAAGCATGAAACGTACAGGGCATCCAAACCAGAGGAAGCCTGCTACACATAAGTAAGTAGTTCAGTCTCAAAACATTATTCAGTGAAGTTCTGAGGGGAAACTGAAAACAGATGGAGCTGTTGCCGGATGAAAGAAAGACAGGACTTTTGTTGGCAATATATTATAAAGTTTATATAAAGCGCGCGTAAGGTCAGTCAGCTCTGTGGATCTGGAATCTGAACTTCAATTTACAATGTGGCGGCCAGTTTCTTTTATACATTTGTGAGTGCAAATACGTCATTCATTTGTATATTCAATAAAGCATTTGCTTAAGCACATCATATCAAGAAGTAATTAATACTTTCTACAAAAACAAGCTAATCACATAATTATGTAATGCGACTCGTGCACGTGTAATTCGTTACATTTCTGCACTACTGCTGTACTACCGGTTGTCCTTAGCATATCTGTTTCAAGCCTAGCAATGCTCAACTACACGTTTACTGCTCTACAAGGCCTAATCTCCCACCTATCCTGTGCCTCTGTGCTACTTTATCTACATATTTTCTCAGAGACGTGCTCCTGCAATGCGGACCTGTAACCTTCCATTTCTGCTGTGTCTAATTATATTTCCCTATTCTACTGAAGCTTGTGTCTACTTCCCTTCCCCCAGGACTTGACTCCATTTTGCACTGCTTTTATATTCTACTATTGCAGACAGGCTTAAGCCTGGATTTCTCCTTTAATACGTACATCTTTGCAGCTGCAGAGGTTTGGTTTGCGGGAACATGCCTGTTGTGTGAGGTGCGGGCAGGATGATGCGGACTTTTTGCATCTGGCGTGGCACTGCGTAGGAATATTTGCATTCTGGACTCGAGTGGTGCGCGTGCTATCTGATGTAGTGTTGGAAAATGTGATGTGTGCACCTGAGATTTGCTTATTGGGCTGGGTGAAGAACCTTAAGCCATGCAATCGGCGTATTGTTGCCGACCCCGTTAGCTCAACGGGTGGTGGCGCAATGCTGGGGAGCCAAAACCACCCCTACTGTTAAGAAATGGGTCTGTGATTTGATCTATTGCAGAGAACAGCTGGGGACCTATGCAGAGGAACTTCCCGAGGCCTCACGGCCCAAGGACTTTTGGGCCCCACTCACTATGTACCTACTGGACAATCCTGAATTGCAGTAAATCTGTTGTACTATTGTGTGTATTGCCAGTGTTTACAGGAACTGGGTCTGCTCATAAGAGACACCACACATATGTTTTAAAGTTGCTAGGGGTTCAAAAATAACACCTCAAGTGCCGGGAGGGGCGGGTGAGGGGATTCTTTCGTTGTGGGTTTGTTCTATGTATTGCTTTTTATGAAGTAACAAAAAAAAATTGCTTCCATCATTATATGCTATAATGATATTGTCTGTCCCAGCTCCTGGGGCTATGTGTATTATTGTTGCAAGCTACTCCAATACATTTAAAAAAATAAATAATAATACGTACATCTTTCTGCTAATGCTTACATTGACATGAGTGCGCCTTCTTCATTTTCCACATTTATTATAACATTACCCCCTTTAGTTGATTTTTCAACTATTTCCTCACCTTCCCTTTTGCTTGGAGTCATCAATGTGTATACATTCTCCTCAACGTCCTGCATCTTGTTGACCCTGAAGATGCAGAGTTGATCTCAGGCTTATCCTGAGAGAAATCTCAGACTTATCCCGAGAGAGGATCCAGCTTCCTTAGAACAAAAATGGTGTTTCAGTGAATCACACTTTCTGCCTCAGTTTGAGCGCTGCAGGTTGTAAGGTCAACACTAATAAAACTAGAACCCAGGTGAACTATCGGGAATCCATATGTTGGCGGCACTGATGTTACAGAGCCCCTTTTCCTGATGTGACAAACAACATTCAGGTGAGACAGAATGAAGAATGAATGAACGTTATAGGAATGCATGCGATTGAGAGTAGGTTCAGAAAAGTTTATGCAATGTATATATCATATAATGTTTTTAAAGAAGCACCCGTCCCTTTAATAGACATGGTCTGTAAAAGAAAAAAAAAACGTTTTGCAGTTGGAGGCTAGGAGAAAAGAAGGTGGACTTTCTCCTCTGGGGCTCCGGCCCACTAGCTGCATTTTCAGCCCTCATCATAGGCCCGACTGAGTGCCTAGGCCTCTGAGAGACAGTGTTACAGAGACATTCATTTTTATAACTTTCTCATTTTATAATGGTGCATAAGCACACAAGAAACTAGTGATGCAGTTAATCAAAGGCACTGTTATGCTGCTTCAAAATCATTGCACACAAAGTTACATCAATAATGTAATAAGGGCATGTTGTTCAATGTGGAATAGATTACTATCCGTTCCATCATCATCCCTTTTTAGGTCGAGCCTCGAGTAGCGCGCAAGCGCTGCTCTGCGAGACTTTAAGTTAGGGGGTTTCGAAAGCTGACCAGACGCTCGTGCGTCATGGCCTTTTTCCTGCGGTTACGAGCGCGACGCGGGCGCGATAATTTGAAACACATGTCGGTTGTGTGGGGAAAAGGCCATGACGCACAAGCGTCTGGTCAGCTTTCGAAAGCCCAGGCTGCCGCGCTCGCTCGCCCCCACTGCCGACGTCTCTGATGTTCAGCGCTTCACTTGTTTGCTTGTTTTTTTTACAATTGAGCAATGGGAAATAACAGGGTTTGTTTCATGGAAGAGAGAAAGAGGAAAACCCCTTCCCACCTGTGAGGGCAGGGCAGTATTCGTCAAGCTTGCATTAGGTGAGAAGCTATTGTTGCGGGGTGCACGGACAGGCTGGGCGCCAGGATATAAAGGCAGGGGCGGGACACGGAACTCACACTATCAGGCACAGGTGGAACCTGAAGACACGGCCCGGTCTGCGCGCGGCAGAAGTGGAAACAAGCGGACAGCAGCGTGGACGCCCGGCGCGGACTCAACCATCACACGAGCAACGACATAGAAGAAAGAACTCCCCTGCAGCGCCCACCGCAGCACCCCTCCAAAGACGCGAGGATGTGCAACTGGGTGGTCAATCACTGGTTCTCGGCTGTAGTTCTTGTAAGTATGTTTTAACTTACTTTTGTTGTTTTATGAAGGGGCATTGCTTTCGCTAATATCATTTTAATACTCGGTGATCTTTGTAGAGGCGTTGGTATGATCAGAATACCTCTCTGATAGAGTTTCAGCCTGGACAGCAAGTGTGGGTCACAGCCCCAGTAGACCCTTGTGCACTCCAGGATAAGTGGACCAGACCATTTGCGGTCGTGGAGCTGCCCGGTACCTCAGTACATTTGACTTAACGTCTGGGTACTGGAAGATTGCCTTAACTGATAGGGCAAAGGAGAGGTCAGCATTCTCAATGCCAGAGGGGCACTACCAATTCCGGGTGATGCCCTTTGGGTTGAAGAATGCCTCACGATCAAGGCAAGTAAGTGCCAGATTGGGCAGGGTTCAGTGGTGTACTTGGGACACCAGGTAGGGAGCGGCCAGGTGGCGCCCCTACAGTCCAAGACTGATACCATTCTGGCTTGGGAACCCCCGCAAGACCCAGACAGAGGTGAGAGCCTTCTTAGGACTCACCGGGTATTACAGGAGATTTCTCAAGGGGTATGGCACCATTGTTGCCCCCTTGACAGAGCTGACTTCCAGGAAGGTGAACTGGACTGACGCCTGCCAGAAAGCTTTTGATGCCCTGAAATCTGCCATGTGCACGGCGCCCGTGCTTAAGGCGCCCAACTTCTCAAGGGAATTCATTGTGCAGACAGATGCTTCAGAGCACGGTGGGGGGGCTGTGCTCTCACCGCTAAATGAGGAGGGCCTAGACCAACCTGTACCCTTCATTTGTAGGAGGTTACTTCCACGGGAACAGAGGTGGAGTGCGATTGAGCGTGAGGCATATGCTGTGGTCTGGGCGCTGAAGAAGCTGAGGCCCTACTTGTTTGGGACTCACTTCTGGGTTCAGACCGACCACAGGCCCCTCAGATGGTTGATGCAAATGGGTGAGAATCCAAAGTTGTTGAGGTGGTCCATTTCCCTACAGGGGATGGACTTCACGGTGGAACACCACCCTGGTACAGAACACACCAATGCTGATGGTCTGTCCAGATTTTTCCGCCTTAGTGAAGAGAACTCCCAAGAGGGTGGGTAGTTCATCCCACATTTCAACTGGAGGGGACACATGTTAGACCTGGCATCATTGGCGTGGGTTTCCCCTGTATTTTTGCCTTTTGCCTCCTGTGTTTTTGCTGTGTGTTGTACTTTGTTTTGCTGGTCTAGATGCTTTGGGCACTTTGCCAATGCTGTTCAGTGCCAAAGTGCAAGTGCTCCCTTTGTAAATTGTTGTTATGGATTGGTGTTTCCATGATTGGCTGATTTGATTTACTAGTCAGTCCATAGTACAGTGCACTGTGTGTGCCCCAGGGCCTGTAAATCAAATGCTTGTGGGCTGCAGCACTGATTGTGCCACCCACATAAGCAGCCTGTAAATGTAAATCTGGCCTGCCATTGCAGAGCCTGTGTGCAGTCTAGTACTGCCATGTCGAATTGGCAAGTGCACCCACTTGCCAGGCCCTAACCTTCCCTTTTCTTACATGTTAGTCAACCCTAAGGTAGGCCCAAGGTACCCCTGTGAGCAGGGTGCAGTGTATGTGAAAAGTAGGACATGCCCTGATATTGAATTACTGCCAATTTCGTTTTTCACTATTGCAAGGCTACCTGCTCCTATAGGACAGAATGGGGAGTTTGTTTATAACATCTTAAAATCATAACTACCCCTGGGACCACTGTAGGAAAATAAAGTTTGATATGCCTGAACTCAGAATGTTAAAATGCATCTTTTAGGGAGGGTGATTTTTACATTCTGTGTTTGAAAATACCACTTTTAGAAAGTGGGTATTTTCTTGCTTAGCCATCCAGTGTGCCTCTGCTAGGTTTGTGTATTGCATGTCTGGCTTTTGGATGACAGGGGCTGGGGAGGAGCAGTGGCTACAGAGAGCCTGATGAGGCTGGGCTGAATAGACCTGGGCTGCTTTTAGAGTAGGGGGAGGAGATTTCCTTTAACCTTAATGGGCCTGGTCTGCCTTCCACAATGCTGCCTCCACCTCCTGCCAGGAAGCTGCACCAGTGAGGACAGAACTGGTTTTGGCTGGGCACAGACACTCTCTGCCTTCAGAGAACAAAGGATTTTACTGTATAAAAAGAGGGGCCCAGACTTTTAGATCATTTCTGGGAATCAAGAGGAACTTTTGCCAAGGAGAAGAGCCGGAGAAGCTGAGGAGGAATACTGCCCCTGTGCTGTTTGCTGTCTGGAGTTGGCCTTCAGTGGCTACTTGCTGCCAAGGAAAGGAGAAAGGACTTTGCTGTTTGCTGTGTCCCCTGCTTGAAGATCTCCAAGGGCTTGAAACTAAGCTCGCCTCCTGTTCTGAAGAGTCGGGGACACAAAGACTTCACCACCAGCTTCCCTGAACTTCCTTGCTAGGAGTTCTGACCTGCAAAGAGGTGCCTGCTATTGTTTTGGATCTCTAGAGACTGTTTTCCACTGGGAGATGGAAAATCAACGCAACACCGAGAAGCGCGACGCATCCGTACCCGTTTCTGGCGCATCGCCGAAGAAACCATCGCAGCGCCTGCCGCGACTCGTGAAATCACCGCACGCCGCATCGAGTGCAACGACCTCTGAAGTCCGAGATCACCGCACCGATTCCGACGCAAGCCCTGCTGTGCAGCGGCAAGAATCCACGCATCATCCCGGATCGTCGCATCACCTCGAGGCGCCAAGTCTGTCGCATCGTCTGGGGACGCAGTAAGAAACCGACGTATCACCTCTCCACGCAGTAAGAAACCGACGCATCACCTCCTCTCCGGTAAGTAACCGAAGCATCACCTCCCCTGCACAGTAGTAAGGAACCGACGCATCACCTGCCCCGGAGCAAGTAACCAACGCATCACCTTCCCTGCGGCCCGTTTTGTTTGTTTGCTTGACGCATCCAAGGTACTCTGTGTGAAAAGTGTCTCATCTGCATTTTGCTTTGAACTGAACTATTTCTACCATCTGAAAGTCATATATTTTTACTGTATTGTGGATTTTTGTAATTTTGGGTCTTGTTTGGTTTAGATAAAGATTACTTAATTTTCTAAACTGGTGTGGTGGCCATTTGTAGTGTTTTCACTGTATTACTGTATGTGTTCACAAATGCTTTACACACTGCCTCTCAGATAAGCCTGTCTGCTCGTGCCAAGCTACCAAGAGGTGAGCAGGGGTTATTTTAGAAGTGTATCCCCCTTACCCTAACTAGAAGCAAGGGTTCCTATTTGGACAAAGGTACCTACCTCTGCCAACTAGAGACCCCCATTTCAGTAGGTCATCCTGTGGGAGGTGTGGTGACACCCCCTTCCCAGACAGGCTTTTGTTCTGGGTCTTCTGAGAGCAAAAGACTCTCACCCTAGGAGGTCAGAACAGTGTCTCGGTAGGCAGAAACCCGTCAAGGAGCACACCAGAGGCTGGTAGGTTTTCAGGGGGCACCTCTAAGGTGCCATCTGTGTGCGTGTGTTGGTAAATCCAACACTGGAATCAGTGTGGGTTTATCAATACGAGATGTTTGATACCAAACATCCCTATCTTCAGTGAATCAATCCTATAGCTGGGGAACTCGCTTTCACCAGTGTCCAGCACATGTTTTAAAATGGCTTCCCTGGTCACTTGTACTGGCGGTAATAGGACTGACCAGCACTGAGGCATATCTGCTGATGTAGGTATGCCATTACATGTAATATTCAGCACCCTGCCTTAAGACTGTCGGGCCTGCTTAGGGGTGACTTACTAATATTACATGCAGTGTTAGAGAACATGGCACACAGGAATGTGTGCACACTAGCGATGATAGAATGTACTCCAGGTTACTCATCCCAAATTTTTATGATGCTCAACGGCGTTAATAGTGTGCGACCTTGATGCACACACTATCTGTGCGCGTTTCTGTATATGTCAAAAACTGGAGCCTTGTCAGGTCCCCTAAACAAGATGCACAGCCATGTGTATGAATGAATCCAAAATCTTCAGCCAGTTTATCATATTTTCATTTTTAATCCGAAAGTTTTCAATTTTTTTTATCCAAAAGTGTTCATGCTTCAGCAATTTTTATCGCAATCTTTACAGAGATGCCAATCCAGGCTTTTCTCAGCAGCACATGGGGGATCAATATTCGTCATGAAACAGCGTCTAAAATATTTACCCAATGAATTTTGGGATAATTCCCTTCAACAGGGGTCACTAAAGCACAAGATGGTAAAAAATAACCCAACAGCACAACAAATTAATAAGAAACTAAATTGAAACGTGAATACATACCACAATGACGCCTAATGCAGTATAGCTATTTTAACATCAAAACCTAAAATTACAACCCTACCCATGACCACTTATTTGTGACCCACACTGAAATCCACCAATTCAGTGATAAACCCCATGTAAAACAATCAAAAAATGCATGCAAACCTCCCTAAATGAAAGGGGTACTTTCCTAGAATAGATGTGTGTGTACATTACCTACTGGCGGTCGCCAGTAGGTAGTTATAGTTAGGACCTCGTTCTATAGGAAAAGCGTTTTTTCTTTGGCAATATCTTTGGTGTCGTTTGACAAATCTTCGCGAAATTTTCAAAACGAATACACCACTCACTTCAGCTGCTGTGTTGAAAATTTCAGGGTGATTTGTCTAGCGGGGGCCGAGAAAAAGGGGGGGGTCCCAAAACGCTTTTTCTCCATGTTAATTTCCATAGGAAACTTTAGACACAGCTACAGCCCGAACTGCTGACTGGAATTACACCAAATTTGGCAAAAAGGTAGCTTTTGGTCCAGAAAGCACTCTTTTTGTTAATTGGTGTAAATCTGTTCAGTATTTCCTGAGAAATGTAAAGATTTTTCAGATATACAACTGTGGCCGTGGTGGATCCGCGAACCCTCCTGAACTCGTGCCTGAGATCTGATTGGTTGCCAGCACTTCAAACCAGGAAGTGTTGGCAGCCATCTTGTGACTCGGTTGAATTAAAAACCGATATCCTGTTTTTAATATCTCTGTTAAGATCATGCCATATCTCTCTCTCACAGAGATGCTGTGTGTCTCTATTCTCTCCCCTCCCGAGTTACCTCCGTTTTTGATTGGTTTATTTTGTCTATTCTTATTATCTCTATAGATGTATTTTGTATTTTCCTGAACACGCGTCATTGAGTGTTTTCCTTTTGGAGATTGGACTCATTCTGAATATTACCCTTTCGTATTTGAACCACTATTCAAGCCGAGTCGGATGACCGTCTTGTATGCCTATCCCTCAGCTGTATTTATCTAAGGTTTCCGGTAAGCTTTATATCATTGTATTAGGTTTTGGGATTGGTCTATCTATCCCTGAGATTTCTGTCCTTCTATATTCTCACTTCATATCTCTTATTTCTTCAGATCTTGTATGTTGAGCTTTTTGCCAACCGACCCTTTTACTGCTACTGATATACTTAGATGCCCCCTATTCAGGTATATCTTATATTTGTATCATGTAATTCTCTTAACCTACTATTATCACCATATTCAGTTCTTTTTTGCACCATGGCAATATTGGATGAACTCTTGTCAACCTGTAGGACCTTCTTTGTATGTTTTTGTTTAACTCTATTTCTCTCGTGCACACCTCTCCTTTTGATTTTAACGGGTCTATTTTACATTAATGAACTTCATTTTCTCGCTTCAAACGTCTAATTCCCCCTCTCACATGTACTATATCTAAGCACTGTACCCTCCCTGAGTTATGTTGATACTATTCTGGTTGTATAATATCTATTGCTTATATCATTCCATTATCCTTTCAGACGCATCTATTCTTGGGTCCCACATTTGATTTGACCGCCCTGATGAAGGTGTGACCCATATTGGGTTAGACACCGAAACGCGCGTTGGCGCTGGAGAACCTCGTGCCTCCGTTTAGTTTACACCTTCTATAACAAGAAGACACATGAATGATTACTGATTATTTGATGTCTACTATTGTATTTTGTATCATGAATGTGAACAAATTTGAATTCTGTTTATATCACAAATTGTGAATTTTCTTTGAGTGTGGAGAGTGTATGAGCATGTATGTATTTGTGTTTGTTGGTGTGTATTGAGTGTATAAATGTGGGACCTCATATATATCCATGTATGCTGATATATCATGTCACATGTCTCTCTTATGAATTTTGATAAAATATTATAAATAATAAAAAAATATATATACTTTTTTTATTCCTTTGCGTATTCGTTTGGGGGAATTTGTCTGTTTGTATAGCGATGTTTTATAGTATCAGTGACTTTGTTAGCATTTTTGTATCATTTTTCAGGCAGCTCGGGTCTTTCTAGACTGTTGTTTTGGTACAGGGACGTTGTAGTTAGCAAATAGAATTTAAAAAAACCTTAGAAATTCACAAAAAAAAACAAAGGTTACAGGGATGTTATAGTTAGGCTGACATTTCATTCATACAAAACCAGAGAAATTCAGCCGTTATAGTTACCTGAGTTAATTATAACTTGCGCCCCCACAATGCACTGCTTATTATGACCTCACATATTACATAACTCATGACATGGTCAGTGAGATCACTAATGACATTTCAAATGACGTCAGTGAGGACATCATCCAGTGACTGAGTTTAAAAAAAAAGTTTGAGTGTTAAATATATATACCTAAGTGTATTGGTGAATCAGTGGGTATATGAGTGACTGTTTGGATGACTGAGTGGGTGCGTGACTGACTGTATAAGTGAGTGATTAGGTGTCTCAGTGAATGTATGGATGAGTGACTGGTTGTGCGAATGTATCTGTCAGTTGATGTCTAAGTGGGTGCATGAGTTTGTTAGTGGGTACGTGAATGATTATATGGGTGATTGATTGGTTGACTATCTCTACGGTTATCTGTGTGGGTGAGGAGGTGTGTGACTGCCTGTATGAATGAGTGAGTGGGTGAGTCAGTGCCTGTATGGGGTAGTGAGTGTGTGAGAAGCTGTATGGGAGAGTGAGTGTCTCGCTGTGTCAGTGATTGAGTGTTTGTCAGTATGGGTCAGTAACTGTATATGAGAGGCAGTATAGGTGAGTGACTGGGTATATGAGTGACTGTATGCGTGAGTGAGTGAATATGAGAGTGGCTACATGGATGAGTACATGCTTTTGTCAGTGACTATAGGTGAATGAGTATGTGTTACTATTTGTATAAGCAAGTAAGTGGCTGTGTATGTAACTGTTTGGGTTAGTACGTACCTATATGATTGACTGTATGGGTGAGTGTGTAGGTGTGTGAGTAGTTCTCTGGTGACTCACTCAGTGTGTGAGTGCCTGTATGGGTATATGAGTGGATAGGTCAATGGCTGTATTGATGACTGAGGGGGTGTATGAGTGGCAGTATGGGTGAGCAAGTGGATGTGTGTAGATCTATGAATTAGTGAGTGGCTGTGTAAGTAGTGGTATGGCTCTGTCAATGGGCTTGTGAACGGTTGTGTGGGAGTGCCAGTGGGTGTTTAAAGGATTCTATAGGGGTGCACCTTGCTACCTTAGGGTGAAATCATTATACCGCTTGACTGATGTCATATCATGAGTGATGTAATATGTGAAGTCAACAGGAGTGCATCTCGTGTGCACAAGTTGTAGTTGTGTCAGTTGCCTATAAGTGGCAAAGTTTTAACTGACATTTTCATGTTGCATCACTTTGAAATTATTATTTTTTTTTTACTGAATTTCTAGTTTTTTTTTAACGTAATGTAAGATTTTATTACTATACCTAAATATGCCTACTCTACAGAGACACTGAACCCTACGCTGTGCAAAGCCAAAGACTGTGCCCGATGTGGGTTTGGCCACATGGCTTAGCATTCCCCCATCAGGCTACCGGCACGCTTGTTTTTCTTTTTAATATTTGTTTTCGATCCTGCAGGAGTGAGTGGGTGGGGGGGGAGGGGGTGTTACGTTAACTCCCACGAGAGTCCCGTGAGATTGTGGCACTCAAAATAAAAAATAAAAAATTTGACCCAGGATATGATCTCTTTGGAATTTCCCCCTAACCCCAAACACAAGGTTCAGGGAGTCTGGGTACCCTTTTCCTGCCCCCTTGCACTTTATTTTTTTTCTTTCGTTTTCAGGACACAGGGACCAAATCTGTGTCCTGTAACAGCAGCCACTACATTTCTCTTAATGTTGCGGCCAGCCAGTAAGAGCGCGAGTTTCCGCAGGACTTGCAGTAGCAAGAAGCTGGAGGGAGGCAGCTGACAGAAGAGAAAAAAGCTCCCTCAGCCAGTCTGATTGCTCCATTTGTTACTTGGTGCCCACGGGAGTCCCAAGAACACACCCGTCCAGATATCTATACATTTTGAACCTTTAATGTCTTAAAAATTACTGAACGGATAAACACCAAATCACAAAAAGTACGCTGTCTGGTTAAACATGTAGCTTTGTGACAAGTTTTTGTGTAATTCCATTCAGCAGTTTTGGCTGCAGCACTGTTCAAAAATCCTTTATGGAAATTACATGGGGAAATTGTGTAAACTGAGTCTCTCGCTCAGCTCTACAAGGTTTGTTTTCACACCCACGGGTGACACGAGTGAACTTAGTCTAATGCACCAGTGTTGAATGGGAAAGACAGGTTATTGTAGCCCCACAGAACGCCACCCAAAATATAAATGAGGTGGTGTCCATGCTTTTGGGTTACTAACAGGAAACAGTGGTAATCCAAACAATGGTTCATTAATGATTTGCACACTCAAGATCATTAGAAACAGAATATGAATTTCAACATTTGTTTAAAAATAGTTATTTCTAAATGATGGGCTCTAGTGCACATAATATTGGTAACTTCACTGTAGATAATAAAAAGCTGCTAAGCTCTTCAATCACAGTGAAAACATGGAAAAATCATAACATTACAATTTACAGCCACTAAACCCTCGCTATACTATCTCTAAGCGCTATGCTAGTTCTAGCAGATGAATAAATAGTCTGATTTTCGGAGGTGGTGCGCATACATGGACAACTGGGTTTGTCTGTTTGGAATAGCTTGTCAGCTATTTTGAGCACAAGGTCAAGAGCTAGGAGATAGTGTGAGAACAGAGTCCTGGCACCAGTTCGTGAAGGCAGAATGGAATGCTTAATAGATCCCCAGGGAATCTTGCTGGAGGCTTCTTCGGGCAAGATGAAAACTGGTTCTGTACTCATCTAGAACTGTGGTTGTGACCTGGGTGAGGTTTCTCTCCTAACTAAGTGGTTGTAGGAAACTGGCTCTGTATATGGTATACCACTCGGTGGTTATACTGTGTACAAAGTCCAGAGATTCCCCCAGAAGTGTACAGGGCTCAACGCAAACCCAAAGTGCTCTATTTGTGGTATTGTGGGCGAGCAGCCTTAGGCCTAACAGAGTGTAAGACATTTGTTGTGCACACAATGACCAGTAAATGACACACGACTCAAAAATGAAATCCACACTAATTTTAGAAAAATAAGCTTGTTTGAGTTTTATTTTAAGACCAAGAACTGCTCAAAAAAATTAGTACATTTTTCAGGAAAAATACTTTAGTCTTTCAAAAGTCACCATTTCATGCAATTTTCAAACTGTTCAATGTTAACCTATGGAGGAAAAGAAACAACAGTTCACTGTTAACCTATGGAAAAAACAACAATGCGGTTTCACAGGTAAGTACCTAACTTACAGTTCCAGTCTTCAGGGTTTAAGATCAGGAGAGGGCAAGGTTCAGGTAAGCACAGAGTGCACCAGCAGCAGCACAGGGGCGGCCGGGTGCAGAGGTCAAATTCAGAGATGGGCCCAATGCATTTCAATGGAAACTACGGGTGCTTGGAGCCACGCTGCTTGCAGGCAAGTGAATCGGTTGCAGGGCCAAGCTTCGGGAATTAGAGCAAGCACAGGGGGGGGGGGCACAAGGCAGCACCAATTATGCACCACCAGCGGCACAGGGGTGGCCAGGTGCAGGGTGCAAAGACCGTGTTGGGTGCCCAATGCTTTTCAATGGAGACATTCGGTTGGACAAACAGGCTGCAAACATCGAGCTGGACGCTGCATGAAGGAAACCAGCAACAGCAGATGTATGTTTAGGTGTTGTGGGTTGTAGGGGCACAGTCGGTCAAGCTCCCCAGGGGCTTTGGGTACAGGGGTGTCCTTTGACATTGGATTCTTCTTAGAGGAGCCGGTCGCTGTCTGGGGGAGCCTCTAGATTTACAATGCAGGTGTCGTCGTGGAGTCCAGGAGGGACAACAGACGCTGGACTTGGACTCCGGATCGCTGGGCAACCTTTTCGGGATCAAGTGACCAACTGGACACAGGCCGGAGGCGTCTGGTGCAGAGTGGTCAAGGATCGATGATCCGGTGGGCACCAGAGTCCTTGGTGATGTTTTCTTTGTGGACAGAGCCGCTGTCCTCAGGAGTTCTGGTCTTCAGAAGCAGGCAGTCCTCCCAGGGTTTGTGGAGGCCGCTGCCTGCTGGACATGCGTTGTTTCTTGGCAGGATTTTTTAAGGCTGCAGACAGGCTGGTAGGGCTGGGGCCAAGTCAGTAGGCATCTTAAGTCTTCTGCACATCGTTTTGTTTCTTCTTTGGTCTGCTGAAACTAGTATCAGGGTCTGAGGGAGCCACCTAAATATAAAATTTAGGGTGTTTTAAGGGAGTTTCAGGTAGGACCAACGGGCACCTTACCTAGGGTGACTACACCCTCAATTATGCCACCCTCCTGAGGAAGGGGGCATAGTCCTATCCCTGATTGGAGAGATCCCCCCATCTTCAGGATGGCGGGTGTGAAAAGTGTACTTCACCTCGCCTCCTTCACCTTAGGGATGTAGTTGGCAGGTGTGGGCACACCTCCTATTCTTCCTAGGTCTTCCCCGCCCAAAGTGGGTGCTGTCATGTGCTGCTAGCAGCAGAGGCTGGGGGTCGTGTTATAAAGGCAGCCTGCCTTTGAAGCTTCCCTTTCGAGCACTGTGCCCATCCTGGGGGAGGAGGTGTGATACCTCCGCCCAGGATGTGCATTGTTTATGGTCCCAGAGAGCAGATGCTCTCGACCCAGGGGTCCAAGAACCTGTCTGCTGGTGACAGGCTGCTTAATGCCAGTCTGTGGCGACATGTGGGTTGGTAGATTTTCAGGGGGCACCTCTGAGGTGTCATCCGAGTACAGGGTTCAATAAATTCCACACTGGCATCAGTGTGGGTTTATTGAAAGGAGTAGTTTGGTACTAAACACTCCTGGTTTTAGGGAAGCCATCATGGTGCTGGGGAACTCAAGTTGTCGAGTTTCCAGCCCATGTACTCTCTCTGGCTTCCTGGCACTTACAATATCTAAGAATGGACTTAAATATTGCAGGGGCATATCTGTTCATGCCCACACCTGTGGTATAGTGCACCCTGCCTTAGGGCTGTGAGGTCTGCTAGAGGGGTGACTTACCTATACCTTAGGCAATAGTAGTTGGCATGGTACACAGGCAGTGTGCCATGTCGACCTTGTTTTGTCTGCACCAGGCCATGTATGCTGTAGTGTCTGCATGGTGTAGGTGAGGGGTCCCCAGGGGACCCTCTTAAGTTCCAATACCCTAGGTACCATTTAGTAGGGACTTGCAGGGGCCTGAAGGGCTGATTGTGGAACATTTTTAGGTAAGACGCTCTGGCATAAGAGACCTGGGTGGCAGGGACCCTGTGCACTACAATCAAAACCACATCAAATACCAGGCAAAAAGTTGGGGATAACCATTTCAAGAGGCACTTTCTCACAGTAGTCAAGTGGTAGTCCTTTTATATTGTATCTTATCTAAGATGGAATTTGCAATGTCACCTTGGAAATGTTTTGACATAATCCTATAATCAGTGGATGTACTAATTGGGTAAAAATACGTCAATATAGACTATTTTGTTTGGGTTATGGTTTTTGTATGACCTGAAAAAGACACCTTTCCAAGACTGATGTCACACCAGGGGTTTTGTGATGTTTTATATCTGAATGACCTGCCACTTTCACAGTTCTTTGAAAAATGGGCACAGATGACATCTATGTCAATGGAAGACATTAATTCTGCATAATTTGAGGAAAAATGTCAGCCTTCATTGTCAAAGATGGCAGCGTCCATGGTCTAAGATGGTGACCTCCATTCCCTAGGATGGATTTTCTGCCAAAGGTAAACAAGCTGGTCAGGCTAACTAAAATGGAGACTATAGCTAAAATGGAACCTGTCCTACATGTGTTTTTTAACCTAAAACTGAAAGAAAGAAGGAAGCATAAAAGCAAGTGATAAAAATGGATAAAATAATAGAATTATGGAGGCAAACAGTCATAATATGTATGCCATTCCTGGAATAATTTCTAAGCTTAATAGTCACTAAATTATCACTGAATGTGTTTTTGATTGATCTTGCTTATCGGACATAATGGTTATAGTTTTACAGAATAAAGGCACATGCCAGAAGCTTGTATTTGATGAGATAGCAATTGATCATTTGTTACATGTTCAATAACACGTCTTCAAGCTGAAATGAAAGAGTTCTCTGCCCTGGAAGACCTGATCCTTACAACTTTGTGTTTTGAGACTCCTCCGTTTTTTCGGCTGCTGCTTGATGGATCACCTCAAACTTTGCAGGAAGGAGCTGAGGTGGCTGATTTTTTTTTCCAGAAAAGTTTGTCAAACAGGGATAGTTACTAGCAGAACAAAAACATTAAACTGTGACTACTGCCACAGTTAAAAAACATTTAGGGGGGGGCATTGCCTGGCGCGCAAGATGGCGGACGCGCCTTAAGTGAGCTCCCAGCAGTTGATTCACCATCCGACGATTATCCTGCCCGTCCTTCCATCTGGGACGGCAGCTCTACCCCCTGTGGCTCCAGTATTGAGGTGACAACAGATGCCTGTAAATCCGAGTGCGTGGTGCGGCCTGGTTTCGCTCCCTGGGCCTGTCTGGTGGGCGGCGCTGTGGTCGTGGCCCTGTCAGGCCTGCTGGTGATGCCTTGAAGACTCCCAGGCCCCCCGGATCGAGAGCGGCGGTCAGTGATGTTCCGGAGCCGGGTCGCGGCCGGGGGGGACATGTATCGTAAAAGTCGCAGATATATGCTTCAGATGGGTTGTATACTAAATCAGTGGTAAACTCTCAAAAAAGAGAAAGCTAGTCTTCTCAATAAATTACTTTTACATTTCTGTAAACAAGATGTCGTGGTTGATGTAGTACTTTAAACAAATAGAATAAACAGTGCAGTTGTATAAAATGCTGATGTTTCTGTTTAGAAGTTCTGTCACAAATATGGGACATTACACTATGTTGAAGAATATATAATGAGTGACTAATTCATTTACCAACACAAGAAGTCACTATCATTTTAAGCATTGTTTTAATGTGGTGATACTAGATTTGATTCAGACTGATTCTGATGGTGCAGCTGTTAGAGGCTGCGTGGACACGCTAGGCGTCAGAAGCCACGAGCAGTATAGTTCCGAAGTGGCCAGCGTGGCTTGCTCGGCTGTACTCCCGCGTCTTCAGCTCTACCCGCTCCTGGCTCCCCTCTCGGTATTGTTGAAGCCCCCCCTGCCTCTTCATTCTTCCAGAGACAGCAGGTGACCGGCGATTGACCAGCTGCAGTATTGGGGAGAAAAGGTAGAGGAGGCAGAAGCTGTTATTGCTAAATGTACGGAGCTGAGGTGGGTTTGCAGGAGTGCTGGTATGCCGGTTGTATCATTTTTACACTAGTGCTTTAGTTCACTAATGCATGCACCTGCGCCTCCATTTAGGGCTTAGCATGCTGTCTTGCACAGTTTTTGTCCTCTTGGCTTAACATGGTTGGCTAGTGCTGTAGGGGAGCAACTCAGGCAAAGCCAGCAAAGTGAAGCGGTGGGAGGTTGGGTCAAGTCAGATACAGCATGACCAGTGGCGGATGACACTATGAAGAGGTGGTGAGGCGGGGAGCGTGGCGGGGGTTTAATCATTAAAAATATAACACTTACCTGAAGCTGGCGGCCGCATTGCTTCTCACACCTCGGTGTTCTGCTGCTTCCTGGTCCCAGCAGACACTGGGACAGCAGCAGAGACTCCCTGTGCAATCTCTGCTCTGCACAGCACGGGGATTGGCCTCAGCGGGCTGGTTTGATGCTCCTCTCAGGAGAGGGAGTCTGTGCTGTTTCTCCAACAATACAATTGTTCAATACAGCCTGGTTGGAGAAACATAAGTGCGCATGTGTGTTTGGCCAGCCTGAGACAGCCAGCCAAACACACATGCGCACTCATAAGTGCACAAACAAGTCCTCCTCCCCCTCCCAATGGCCCCAGCCCCGCCCCTCCCTGCACACGCTGGCTCAGAGCCGGCAAATGAAAAATAAAACAATTATAGTATATCGTTTTATTTTTCTCCTGCTGGCTCTGAGCCTGTGGGGCGACGCTCCTCCACCATTGCCGAGGAGCTGCCCCTGAGCATGACTCCTTATAAATTATACACCATAACACTACACATATATACTGGTTGAAGTGGTTTATATTTATATTTATGGTTTATATTCGACCACCACACGGTGGTGAAAAAGCGAAGGGGTGAAAAAGCGAGGCCAGACAACACGTCTGGCCTAGCTTTTTTGGGTTACGAAAAGGGGATTCGTAGGTTAAATACTTGCTAAAATTTGGGGAGAATCCTGTTATATATCAGACTATCTGCCTCTCATTCCCAGCCCTCCAGCCCTCCTGACCTTCAACCCTCTAGCCTATAACTTTCTGGTCCAAGAGTCGGAAATACACAGCAGGCTGGACTACGGAAACGCCCTCTACGCAGGAACGATGGCTAAGCTCCTGAGACGGCTGCAACGCATCGAGGAACGCCTCTGCACGTCTTATCCTCGACATCCCCCGACGCAGCCACATCACACCCCACCTGAGAGACCTGCACTGGCTCCCTGTCAACAAGAGGATAACCTTCAAGCTCCTCACCCACGCACACAAAGCACTCCACAACTCCGGACCAGCCTACCTCAACAGACGACTCAGCTTCTACACCCCCACCCGCCAGCTCCGCTCGACCAGCCTCGCCCTCGCCACAGTCCCCCGCATCCGGAAAACGACCGCCGGCGGCAGATCCTTCTCCCACCTCGCTGCCAAGACCTGGAACACCCTCCCCACCAACCTCCGACAGACCCAAGACCTACTGGCCTTCAGAAGACTCCTCAAGACCTGGCTCTTCGATCAGTAGCAGCACCACCCCCCTCTTCCCCCAGCGCCTTGAGACCCTTGCGGGTATGTAGTGCGCTTTATAAGTGACATGATTGATTGATTGATTGATTGATTGAGAATTCCTAGAACTCAGAGAGCACGGAAGGCAAGTGAGGGGGCAGGTGAGGGTATTGTGGGCTCAGTCCCCCTGCTGACTCCTTGTCAAAACCAAACAAATGTATTGTAGTAAGCTGGTTCTTTATATAGTGTACCAAAATTAGGTGCACTGTGTAGAGAGTTCAGGTATCCCTTATTGGTGTACAGGGACTTGCTTTAACAGTCCCAAGATGCTCTATTTGTGGTAGTGTGGTCGAGCAGCCTTCTGCTTATCAGAGGGAAATGTTAGGCATTTGTTGCGCACACTGAGTCAATAAATGAGAGACACGCTCAATAAGGAAATCCAACATCAATTTAGAAAAATAACATTGATTTTTATATACATTTAGACACCAAGATCTACGAGATTAGGTAAGTACTTTGAGTTAGCGATTTTCAGAAACAGAAAATGCAACTGTCAGATTTGAGGCATGAGCCTTGAACGCAGTAATGTTATCATATGGGAGAAACATACACTGAATATGGGTACTTACCATCAAGGTACAAGGTTGTTCTTCTGGACTTAAGGTAAACTGGGGCCAAGGCCCCTTGAAACACCAGCAGTTTTGGTTTAGCTGCCCTAGGGTGTTTGGGTGCAGGGGTGCTAGTTGCAAGAGTAGCTTTGAACGCTACCGCTGAAGTCTATGGAGAAAACCTGTAATAGAAACATGCTGAAAGTGGGGACAAGTCTGTTTGAACCAAAAGGGGGGGTTGAAAAGACGAAACCCCGCAGGTAAGGAGAAGTACTTCTTTTATTTAGCCAGCAGGAGCGGCACAGCCTCCATCTCTTTTCTCCCTCTGCCAACCGTCCACTCTCCCATTCCAGAACCCCATGAACACTCTGCTCGAGCACCTGCACGAGACAAAGACCCAACACAACTTCCTTCCATACAATGACAAAAATATAAAACAAAACTGTAAAAATTAACATTTGCAAAACATAACCATGGTTCACAAAATTGGAATTGCAATATAGAACAACAGAGCAAAGAAATCATAAGGTTAAAACGGAGTGTACACTGATAATATTAGTGTCGATACACAAGAAATCTTCAGCATGGCAACATGAAAAGATACATTACAAATCTTCAGCATGGAAAATGTGAAGTAAATTAATGCATGATGTACTCTTGGAATTTTGAAGGCAACTTAGAAATCCTGGAAGAAGGTGCACTGAGAACCTCATGAGCCAGAGACCCCTGAGCCTCATAAGCCCCCTGAGACCTGTCTTCTCCGAACACATTGATATAACGAGACTTAGGAACTGAGATCTTACTCTTGTTCCACTATCTGCCATCATCGAATTTTACAGCACCTTTATTGGTTTTCACTACAGTCTTGAGTTCAGAGAATTTAGACTCTCCCTTGGGAAGAATCCTGGGATATTTTACTCTCCCTCGGTCACCAATACATACTCCTAACTCTTTGGTTCCAGATTGAATATATTTGTGCTGAGCTTCAACCCTCTTGCAAACTACCTCCTTTATTTTTCCTTCAGGCAGTTTAAAGTCTCCCATCCACTTCCTCAACATTTTGGAAGAGGCAACGTGTCCTCTCAGCAAAATGAAAGGAGAAACAGCAATATCAGCATTGGCAGTGGTGCGCACTGCCCACAGTAAATTCTTCAACTCTTTCTTGCAATTCAAACCACTGGCCTTTGGCAGTTGTACATTGTCCTTGATCACCCTATTAAACCTCTCTACAAGGCCATTACTCCTAGGATGATAAAGCGAAGTTCTATAGTGTTTTATGCCCATAAATTCCATAAACTCTTTAAATTGTGTAGAAGTAAACTGACAGCCGTTGTCGGAAAGTATCTCATCAGGAATTCCTTCCCTAGCAAACAAAGATTCCAGGAACTCTATGATACAAACGGCCGTGGGTGACTTCACAAACTTAACTTCAGGCCAACGACTGTAGAAGTCAACAAGGATAATGCCATACTCAGAAACGCCATTTGCAGACAAAGACATGGGACCTATGATATCGATAGCCACCTTGGACCAAGCTTTAGCGGGCACCTCAAGTGCTTCTACAGCACCGGGTACGGTCACTTGTGATTTGTCACTGATGGCACATGGCATGCAATCCCTCACGAAGTGTTCTACCTCCCGGTCTAAACCAGGCCACCAGAAGTTCTCTGATTCTTCTTTTCATGGCACGCATGCCAATGTGACCCTCGTGTGCTAATGCAAGAACTTTGTTACGCATGGCCCCAGGCACCACAAGCAAAGAAGTTCGATACAGTAATCCATTGACAATGGACAACTCATCAAAAACATGCTTGAATTTACTGAGAGGGTCGTCCCTTGAGTAACTTCCAGTAACAACCTACATGCACCAGGTTCATGACTTCCTTGATTTCCTCATCCGTCTCATAAGCACTCCTCCACTCTTGTTCTGTTAAAACGCCATTGGAATTACACACAGTATGACAGATCATCTCAGTATCAACATCTTTTTCATCGTCCACACAACTTGTTTCATCACAACTGGGTAACCTAGAAAGGCAATCTGCCAACAGGTTCTTTTTGCCACGAACGTATTCAACAACGAAATTGTGTTCCAACAGTCTATATTGCCACTTGGCCATCCTGGGGGTCGCCTTGCTACCACCTTTAGTGGTGAAAAGATGAACTAAAGGCTTGTGATCTACCCTTACAGTGAATTTTGAACCCCACAAATAATGTTTGAAATGGACAATGCCCCACCAACAAGCTAATGCTTCGCGTTCTATAACCGAGTACATGGCCTCTGCACCTCTCAAACCTCTGGATGCAAAAGCTATTAGTTCATCTTTTCCCTCTCTGTGTTGCATAAGCACAGCACCCAAACCTCTCTGACTGGCATCGGTCATGAAAATAGTATGATCTTTGGTATCAAAAGGTTTTAAGGGAATGGCATGCGCAATCTCTCTTTTAATTAGATTGAATTCTTCCGTACATTCATTATTCCACTTGAACACAGAGTTTTTCTTGAGGAGACCCCTCATGTGGTAAGTTTTAGCAGCGCAATCAGGCACAAATCTAGCATAAAATTCAATGAGTCCCATGAAGGATCTCAGTTGATCCTTGTCCTCAGAAGTGCTGAAATTCTGTATTGCTTGGACTAAAGTGGACTTGGGCTCCACCCCCTCAGCAGACAATTTGTAGCCCAAATACTCTACGGTGGGTCTATTCAATTTGCATTTGTCGAGGCTCGGGGTGACTCCTTTACTATCTAAAATTGACAATACAGAGTGCAACCTTTCATTGTGTTGTTCTTGACTGGTGCCAAAAACCAAAACGTCATCCTGAAAGGACATCACCCCGGACATACCCTTGAACATGCTCTCCACAATTCTTTAAAACACTGCGGAAGCAAGTCCAAAGGGCTTGCGTTTGAACTGGAACAAACCATCTGGGGTGATAAAGGCTGTGTAATGCCTAGAATCAGGGTGCAAATCGATTTGATGATAGGCAGAAGTCATGTCCAGTAAACTGAACCACTTTCCACCCTTGAGAGTGGATGTCATTTCAACAATATTAGGTAAAGGGTGTTGGTCTACCCATATGTGTTGGTTTAAATAGCGTAAATCAATACACATGCGAAGAGTACCATTGGCTTTCTTGGCTAGAACAATCGGGGAAACCCAATCTGAAGATTCAATGGGTTCAATTACATCACTGGCACATAGCTTATCCAATTATTTCTTCAATTCGTCACGTAAAACCAAAGGTACTCTGCGAACCTTATGTACAATGTAAGTAAGTCCGTTTTTATATAGCGCAGCTACTCACCCTTACGGGTCTCAAGGCGCTGGGGGCCGGAGTGGAAATTAAGTGAGCTATTGCCCAGAGTCACATGGTGCTGAGCTGCCGCCGGAGCCGGGGATCGAACCGTGAACCCTGTGCTCTGAAGTCAGCTGCCCTGGCCACTGCACCACACCTCTCCACTACATGTACAATAGGTTCTGCCCCATCGACTAATCTTATTTTGTACTTAAACCCCTTGAACAGACCTAAATCCCTTTTGAAAACTTCAGGATACTTGGTCTCCCAAGATTCTTCTTTGATTGTTTGGATACAGATAAATTATTTTTTTAATATGACTTGGTGGGGGTTGTTGGGATTGAGTATAATTCCTAGATTCCCTTGATCTTGCCACCCCAACAAACTTGTGTCCTCTTTGGCAACATATATTATTCCTTGGGACTTACTGTCCTTGAAGTATAGATCAGCATCAAATTCACCTACAACATCAATGGCCTTTCCCACATAACCAATTGGCTTAATGGTGGAAAATCTCAAAGGAAACCCGTGATTTTTGAATAAATCTTGCCAGACTTTTTCACTTATTAATGTAAAAGGAAAGCCAGAGTCTGCCAATACTTTAACATCCACGACATTGATGTTCACAATGCACAAAGGGCGCTTAATTCCTTGTGGTGTAGCACTACATGTGCTCACGGTGTGTGACTCCCCAACGATGCAGATCTGTTCTTCTTCACTAGACGATGACTCTCCTTCTTTACAAGGTTCCAGGTTGAAGACTTTTCTTGAAGGTCCTGCATTAAGTGGTCTTTTTCCAGTGGATCTGCAAACTCTTGCGAAATGCCTTTTTTTTTAAACACTTCGCACATGTTACGTCCAAGGCAGGACACATTTTGGCATTACCGAGATGGGATGAACTGCCACAACTGTAACACTCCCAACGTTTATATGTAGGTTTTGAAAAGAATCTCTCATTTCCATTGTTCTTTTCTTGATGCAGTTTATCTTCTGGTCTTTTGTACTTACTTTGACAGCTAAAACTCCATCAGAATGAGTTTTAGGATCAGAAATCGTCATTTGTTCTAAATACGCTGTAGTGCTTTCTATCCTTGTTGTTACTTCCAAAGCTTTTTGCAAAGTAAGATCAGGTTTGGATAGTAAAGCTTCTTGAACTTTTTTACTGTTAGTTTTCTCCACCAATTGATCTTTTATCATTTCTTCTTCAAATGTTTTATACTCGCAAGAACAGCCAACATTCGTAGTGCGCCAACATAAGTAGCTGCTGATTCTCTGGGTAATTGTGCTCTTTGTAAAAATGTATGTCTCTCTAACGTAACATTTTTGCATGCTTTAAATCTTGTGTCTAAGGACTTGATGGCTGTGGAATATTCATCCTCCATGCCATCACCTTCAGTTAACAAGACAAACACCTTAGGAATGTGTTTGAGAATGCTGCGACCTTCTGAGCCCAAACAGCGTCTTAAAATTGCGTACTTCTTTTTGTGTGTAAAAGAATCGCCCTCAAGAGCATCAAGGTATGCCTCGAAACCTTCCTTCGTTCCCAATCCGTTTCTGGGGATACTGGATTGGGCATGAACGCAGCAGGTGGGATTATAGATTGTTGCATATTTGAAAGAAATGAAGAGCAAAAATACAAAATAGACAGAGAATGAAATTTGACTGGAGTAAGTTTGGCAAAGTAGATTTGGCACACTGGAGAACAAATGACTTGTGTTAATGTCACCATGGCCTTCGTATAAGTTTTCCAGAAATTGCAAATACCAAAATTTTGATGAAGAAGAGAACAAGAACGTGTCCGCTTTACTGAGGTGTAAGTTTTCTTTTCTTGAGTGCATTTCCTTTCTTAAAGAAGAAACACACGTTTTGAGCAAGTGTGTGTATCACTGATGTGAGTTTAAGCTGGTGTGTGTATCACCGATTCATAGCTGCCAAGGTTTCAGATTACGTATGTGTGACATTTTCAGAATTTCAATGTAATTATGAGTGACATTCAACGACCATGAGTGACACTTTCTCGCAAGCAAAATCAAGCAACGGAGACAAGTGAAACACCTAAATATCCGAAATTACACCCATTTGAGCAATGAGAAACTTTAAGATGTTCTTAATACTAGTGCAAAGTACCAGAAATGGAAGGGCAGTCCTCCTCAACAGGTGCCAAAAGCAATTCCACATCTTTCTTCGGCTTTCGCCCATACACATACTCCTTCAAAACACCAACTCTCTTCTTCAAAAACGCTCTCATACACTTGCATAATCGCCTCTCATCCTACACTTTACAACTACTTGCACCGAAGTACTGCAGATAATTGACACCGCTCTCTCCAGTGTAAAATTCCCATTCCATGCTACAAAACCTCACAAGCGTGATCATTAAATCCAAACTTCTTCCTGTAAACTATTGCTTTTAACTGGGCAAATGGTGTCCGGTACTGAGTACCTGCACTACTTTAATTTAAAAGGGAGAGCATCTGCACTTCTCAGCACTGCTGTAATACATATATTGGGAAAACAGCAGCACTTCGGAGGAGTGAATAGGTACTGTAGATAATAAGTACCAGTACTTTTTCTATGTTTCCATTTAAAGTACTACCTATAACATTTCATAGGTATACGTCACCCCTCCAACCGCATACATCACTCTATCAGCACTGATTGCTTGCCCCTTCTGGACAGGCCATTTACCAACTTTCTGGACTACAGGCTTCTGCTAAATTGTCCATCGCCTGAACTAGTGCTGGTGTTGCACTGATAGCAGCAGGCGCTGGGCCTCCCTTGACTTTGGGGGCTCAGTGCTGCATTAAAGAGTTGACAGTCTGCAGAATCCTCAGGTATAGCTGCCAGTTCAGGTAATCAACAAGTACAAGCGCTGGCCTGTGCTTTTTCAAGATAGCACAGTTCACCTGGACAGACACAAGTGCCCCACCATTCCCGCAACACACATGGAGCCAGGGCAGGTGAAGAATGATTTACATCAAAGGCCTGCCCAGACAGAATCTCTGCCTAGGGGCCAGGGCTGGTGAGACAGCAGGGGGCACAGCAGGACTTAAAAACACTCCTGCCTGATGCCCGTGTGTTCGTGATCTCCTCCACAGCAGAGCAGCACTGAGAGGCCTTCATGGACTGGAGGCCCTCAGTCAGGGCCCGAAATCATATTCAAAATCTAGTCAGTGCTTTAAATCAATCAAGAGAGACTGCAGCTGAATGAAGCCTAACCCGCCGCGGCACCACCCGTAGCCTGGAGAGCAGTGAGCAGAGCTACAGGCTCGGTGTTTATCAGGCTGTTAGTTTTAAAACTATTAATACCTCAGTAAGCCACGCAGCAGTCTCTCAGTGATGACAGTCTGTACTGCGACCTCTCTTCTCCGACCAGGTCCGGTAGCAGGGCAGCGGCATGAAGAGGCACCGTGACAAATTCAGCACAGGCAGCGGTGGGAGCAGTGCCTGCTGCTCAAACTAAAGAAACAATTTATAACTGCCGCCCGCTCGCACCGCGGCCCCGCCCGCCTCACCAGTAACTTAACTTCCTGTATCCCCCCTTAGGAAATGGACACACTGTTGCAGTCTTGACGCCAGGCCCATGTCACGTGAACGCAGCCACCGTAGTGAATCCAACAGCCTGCTAACACTCAGCAGCTCATGCTTGCGTAATGACTTAAACCGGGCAGCCCTGCGCAGTATGCAGAGTAGTACAGTGTCAGTCCATACTCAGTACTTAATTTGAGCCAGCAGCGCCAACCTGGCCAGCGCGTGGTCTGCACTCCCGCTGCTTGCTCAAATGACTATTACTTCAACTTAATGTACTATAGCCCCGCGCTCACGAGGAAGAAGCAGCAGTGCTACAATGCGTGACTTTGCATTTTAGTGCGGTGATTCGGATCACCACACTAAAATGCGTAGTCTAACGCCTGATGCGTGGTACTTGGCAGGGCTGTATGTGGTATCACCATCCTACTGAGAGCTCACGTACACCCTCCATCAGATAATTGTCACTTGCGACGTGGTCTGTGTTTATTCCTAGTCTGTGAATATTACAAACTCCAATATGGGTGTCGCCATGGGAGGATGAGCAGACTAGTATACGGACCTCTCTTTACCACAACTCTGTTGCCCCTGGTATTATATCAATATTGGGCGCACAGTCTAAAAATGTCTCTACTTCATATTTTGTCTTCCCTGTATGAAATGATGACACTTTCCATTACGTATGGCTGTAATCGTGATGTGTCAATATGTCCGCCATGAGGGGGCAGGTTTCAGAGTAACTTGAGTCTTGCAGTTCCGACCCAAACACACCGCCCCTTCGGTGAACCTGATTGGTCACAGATCACTTCTACTCTCCGCACCTGAATATGATTTACCAATCTACCGTACCTTAAATACGGACCACCTCCTCTTCTCAGTCTCGTTTCAGGCAAGCATAGGAGCGTAGGTTGTTTGCGCATGCCACACATGAAGCCATGTGGGTACGGTTCTCTTTGTTACAAGCCCCAAACCTTTCTCTACTTTGCAGCCCCATTCACTCTGCTTGATGCCTTGACTGTCATTACCTTCTTTTTACAGTCAGCAGCTGTGCGTTACCCTCTGCCTCCGACCTATGGGGCACATTTGATCGATCCTAAGGGTAAGACCCTTCGCTCACACCTAAAATAAGCAGCTACTCATGGCCCAGGGTGTGACACCAACACAGTTTGGATTTTATGTTGTGTGTACCACGCATGGCCACTTGTCTGTTATGTTCTTGTGTTTACTGCCATTTTCTTCCACTTCATTCACGCTTATGGTGACTGATGTAGTGCCTTATCACAGCATGCGCATGACTACCATTGGAGTCATTTTCAGAGCAACCTTGCCGGAGCATCAAACCAGTAATTCAATACTGTGGTTTATCATGTGTACTTTTTATTTCTCTCACTTACTTTGAAGGTTGGACGATCATTTTTATCTAAGATACCAGGTATCCTTATTTACGGGAATACCTTTACTGCACATTTCATTTTAGGTGTGGGTATGGTAGTAACCCCCCCCCCCCCTTCTTTTAGGTCCTTAAGAAGCGCAGTGGATCCTTTTTTGGGCCAGAAGGCGCAAAATAGGTCAACCTGACCACATCCACTTTTGTACGGCTACTTGGGTTCATTACACCCCCGCTGCAGCCCTGCCTCTTTCATAGGCTCTTTTAATCCTGCCAAGAGAGCCATCATATTAGATATTCTACCTGACATCTTAGACAGTTTTGTTCTCCTTTCACTTGTACATACACTATCACTCCACTTCACACATCTAGGACGCCCTCATACTTTCATCACTCATCAAACAGCAAAACAAGAAAAAGATCTTCACTAAAGCGACCCTTCGTGGGGCACGTAGGGCATTGCAGCAATGGTTCTATGAGAAGCATGCCCGATGATGAAGCATGACATCCCTAGGGAAGTGTGAGGGCACCAAGAAATAATCCTTAGGACTCCCACTCCCCATCTTGTCCTTAGTCCTACCTTCTTTCCTTCCGGATAGGAACAGTACCCCTCCCATTTGTTGAACTACTGCTTTCAGAACCTGGGTACTGGACCTTCATTGGATCCTAGTCCCCCTTTTCTATTTCTTTGAGTTGAATGTACAGCAGCTCAGCCGAGGGACTTATTCTATTCCCTTTTTTTCATACCCTGCTTCTCTTTTGTACAACCATTACAATACAGACACACCCCTATTTCATCATAGGTGACAATCAGGGACTGAGCTTTGGCGAGGACATCGTTGAAGACACCATCCTTATTAGGAATGGATGGAAGCACACCAACGAGTAGTTACCAAGGCGATTGGAATTCCATCACTGCCCTTAAAAAACAACAGATCAAGATAGCCATTATGACAGAATACATCAGAACAAGTATAGCACCTAATGGGCTGCTAGTAACAATAGCACCAGGCTTGTTTGTGGAAGACATCGTGCTCAGATGGGAATGGTCAAAAATCATGTGGAAGTACATGCGTGATGGCTTAGTCTCATCATCAACACGGCCAAACGCTTATCCGACGCACTTATCTTCAAAATCAATCTCCCAGAGAAGGCATTAAAGGCTGGGATCAGCATCACCGTGTTCAAGTCACGGCTTTCGGAGATTAATACGTAGATGAATGAGCATAAGAACTACCTTATGTAGCAGAAGATATCCAAGCTGCAGAAGGATATTAAGAGATTTGATGAAGAGAAGGTGTTCCCCTACATCAGAGAAGATTACCTACCATCCGGCGGTGAACTTTCATCAGATGATGGCTCAACCACATCTCGTAGGATATGCCATTCCTCTAGCAGCATTTAGAGCAATGACAGCTGGGGCAGCAATGAGAAGCGCCAGGGTAGCAATGAAAAGCGCAGTGGTCTGCTTCCTCCACCATCTATGTATGGATTTCCGATGCACCCCTTCTCTGGACAAGCACAGATGTGGGACCCAGGTTCCCAGATGCCTCTTCAACCACCACAACCCCTCTTCCAACACTCCTTTCCCCAACCTTTTTAGGCAGAGGCTGGGCAGAGGCAGAGGAAGAAGAGGAGGCAACAAACCAGGCACAGGCAGCAGCAAGAGACCCAGATGCAGACCAGCAGTGAGACAGCCAAGGAAAGCTAGTTAACCTTTCCAAGAGGATTTTGACTGAAGACGAGACTGCGGTACTATGTAGAGGCCTGGGATTTGTGCCCACCCCTCAGGAAGATCAATTCCGTCTCACTAGTGAACTTCACCAGTTCTTCCGCAAGATTCGCATTCGGGCATTCTTTCAGGATAAAACCACCCCAGACTAAGAGGACTCTGGACTGAGGTTACCATCCAGGTTTACACCCCCCATAACCATGACACCCAGTGAGATTCTCACTTTCAAAAAAGCTGTACTAAAAGAAACTGCGCTGATCAAAACACCCAGACCCTATGATAACCGTCCAGACAACGTGACGCGGTCACCACCCTGACAGAGGAAACCTCAATCATAATAAAACCAGTAGACAAAGGCGGGGCAATCATTGTCATGAATTCCACCGACTATGATCAAGAATGCCTCCGCCAATTAGCGGATGGAAGATACTACTGCCCCATGAGCACGGATCCAACTGACATCTTGCTGAAACGCTTCCAGTCCATGGTTACGATGGCAGAGGCACAGGGCTGGATCACGAAAAACATGAAGCAGAGTTTTGGGTAAACACTTCTCCGAGGATCCCCTGCTTCTACACATTAAACAAAATATAGAAGTGTACTAACCCCCCTCCAGGAAGAGCCTTTGTCTCTGGCATCGGTATCGCTACTGGAACCTTTGAAAAAGTTCTGTAACCACTTTCTCCAGCCTCTGGTCCAGAAAACGTCTTCGTTCCAGAACACACCAGAGACTGCTTGAACCTGATTGCGAACACCAACAAGAGATTGATCTCCTAAGGACACCTGATGTAGATGCATTATATACGAACATCACTCAGGGTGCCACCCCAGCGGTCATTGAGGCCTGCCTCAGAGCACAGGCCTGGACGTCCGCCACAACCATTGATTTCATCATCGAATGTGTCACCATGGTGTTAAAAAGCAACTTCTTCAAATTCAAAACCCTAGTATACCATTAGATACAAGGGGCATCTATGGGAAGCACATTCGCCCGAGCCTGGCCTGTATCTATATGACCCATTTTGAAGAGCAGTACACCTTCACTGACATGAATCCAGCTGTTGCTCTATCCAATTACTCTGGTTGTAGACATGCATAACGGTATTTCTCTGGCGTTTTTTCCAGGACTGTATCTAAATCATTCTTGACCCAGCTACTGAGGATATAGTTCAATCCTTAACCTATTGGTAAGCTAGCCACTATCTGGTCCAAATAGCTATTCTTGAGTACTGGCACTGTTATAGAGCTAGCTTCACTTATGGTGTCACTTTTTGAACCACTACATCTACCATTTCAAAAGATTCGTTCGGCTTTAAATTACCGCACAATACCTTTCACACCTTGAGGATGTCACTGGTGACTTTACCACTTTTCTTTCGGATACACACCACCCCCTCCACGATTTCATTATTCTTTCAACCTTCATCAATCCTTTCTCTGCCTCTTCCTCTTTCTCTTCTCCTCTCTTTTTCTCCTTTCTCTAAATTTTACTTTTCTCACACGTTGAAAATGTTTCTTGTGGTCTCATACCAATATTCTAAATTACACTCATATTGTATGCAATTACAGCCCTGAAGAAGCCCATGCTTGGGCGAAAGGCGTTGGCTGGTTCTATCAATCGCATATCAAGCACATCTGAGAATAAAAGACCAGAAACGACTCTCTGCTGACGCTTTTTATTGATGTGCTTTTCTGTACTAATTGTTTGTGTTTATATATTGCCTCTCATCCAACCAGTTCACATATTCATTTTTATGATCTACAAGCAGCAGATCATTTGAGGTGGGCAATATCATCTTTAATTAGTGACTAGTCCTGGTGGTGCAGTCATCTATGACCCAGCTGCTTTCGTTCCTTTCTTTCCGTTAACTTAGGGTCGATTAGCACGCCAGGTGCACATTCTATTAACCACATCGAAAATGAACTTCGAGGATGACAGAGAGGAACTTGCTAAAGATCTCTTTAAACCCAATAATGAGATGAAACAAGTAGTCTCTAGTGGGGGGAAAAAGAACGAAGGACTCAAGCTGGAGTTCCAGAAACTAGAGAGGCTAAAAAAAAAAGAGCTATCTAAGTGGTGGGACGGGGTTACCCTCAAAAGATACCTTGAAAATAAAAAGGTCCCTAGAGGACTACGGTTACTCACGTTCCTCAATTTTGATGATCTTGACCCAGATCTCCTGTCCGAATGGGAGGACAATTTACACAACTCCTCGTTCACTATGATGAGGATTCTGATAGCCCATGCAGACAGAAAATGCTCTAAATAGCAGGCTGAAATTAAAATTCTAGAGGATGAGATCAGACAGCTTAACCTGATAGAAGCTACTACCAAAAATTACGCAAATCTAAAAGATCAGATTATCAATCACCAGGCACTTGCTAAAAACAGGAAGTTACATAAAATCATGCGAGACGACCTTGACTATGATCACGGCCGTATTTTCACGTTCACAGCCAAATTTGACAATATACAGGTTCCCAAGGGTAACACACTAATCCCACCAAACACAGGGAGCATCTCAAGTATTAGTGTCAGTTCTGATGCCTCGTCCATCGAGGAAACCAACAGGGAAGAGACCACAGAAACAAACGCACAGGGAGCATGCTCCTCGACCTTTTTAGAGGAGGTCCTCCGTTTCAGAATTGGGAACAAAAAACAAAGAGACAAACCAGGAGATGGGGGAGGAGAAAAAACCATGGAAAAAGATCGAGTTCTGACAAGACATCAGAAAAGTCAACTGAACAAACGCTAGAAGTATATAATTGTGATACTGTGACAAATACGTCTGTAAATGCTTCTGATGACAATCTAGTTGTAAATTTGTCAGACTATCCTTTAAATGTGCATGAAATCAATGTATTGAATAAAGGCCTTGGATACTGTCCGGTGTATGGGGGTTTGTTCACTGATCTCCACATTGATCTTTACAAGTTTGTTAGACAGGCTAAGCTTAAATGTCACTTTGCTCTCAATAACTATGAACATACTAGAACTACTGTCACTACACCACAAACTGATGTTACTGTATCACACGTTAAGAATGTGGCCACGCTCCTTTCTTTAAACGCTGATAATGAATCCTCATATGAACACGTGCTGGAGAGCATGAATATTGTACAGGATTACACCTGTGACAGTGGTCTCCACACCCGCAGCAAATTCATGCCCCAGGATGCACACCTCAACAGTCTAGATGTATTCCACAACTTGGTAACAGAAGAACTGTACCGCTTAGAGGATAAGCACCAAACTAGATCGAAGAGGTATAATGTGGACAACCTCACACCAGTTGAGAGAGCAGCGATCCAAAATCTACGCACTAATGGCGACATAGTAATACGAGAGGCTGACAAAGGGGGCAATGTCGTTGTCATGAACAGGACTGACTATGAGAGTGAGGTAGAACGACAGTTGAACAACACTGCACATTACACCAAACTCACTCATAACCCTTGCACCGCTGCCACCATTAAAATCAACCCGCAACTGACACATTGGAAGGAGGTGGGCCTCCTATCAGACACAGAACACAAATTCATTGCCATCAGTAATCCTAGGTATCCATGCATATATCTTCTTCCAAAGATACATAATAAGATGCCATTCCCAACGGGACGACCAATCATCTCGGGAATTGGCTCCTTGACCGAGGCACTTGCAAAGTTTGTGGATACCTTCCTGCAGCCGTTAGTGACTAACTTACCCTCATATATTAGGGATAGCACTGACCTACTTAACAAGTTTTCAGACCTAGAATGGGACGACAACATGTGGTTTGCCACACTGGATGTAGAATCCTTGTATACATGCATTAAACGAGGACTTGGTGAGAGAGCTGTAGATTTCTATCTCTCCACCAGACATGCTAGTCTATATGACCACAATCAGAAGTTATTAGAGATGATAGACCTCATCCTGGACAATAACTTCTTTATGTTCAACACAACGTGGTACAAACAGGAGCAGGGGACCGCCATGGGATCTAAATTTGCGCCTTCATACGCCAACCTCTTTATGGGGTGGGTAGAGCGCACCCATGCATGGTCCAGAGCGGCCTCAGAATGGACCAAATATATCCAATTCTGGGGCCGCTATATTGATGATATTATCATCATCTGGACAGGCACTGAACTGAAAGAATACTTCAATTTCCTCAATGATAACACTCTTAATGTCTCCTTTACCCTTGAAATGTCCCAAACCAAGATATATTTCCTTGACTTAGAGCTGTATGTCCAGGGTGGTACCATTCACAGCACACTTCACAGGAAGGAAACAGCTGTTGACAGTATTCTGCACTACACTAGCTCACATCCCCCCTCCACCAAGAAAGCCATCCCTTTTGGTGAGCTGTTGCGCATCCGCAGAAACTGCAGCGAGGAGGCCAACTTTGCTTTACACTCCAGTCTGGCCACAGACAGACTCAAAAGAAGAGGCTATGATCCACACATACTTAACATTGCTGCCAACAAGGTCAAGACCATAAAGAGAGAGGACACGTTGAGAAGTAAAAATAGGAGACGTGATCAGGAAGCCCAGAGACTCTCGTTCATCACCACCTACTCTAAATTAAATCATGAGGTATTCAAGTCACTAGGCAAACACCGGGCATTACTGAAAGGGGTACCCGGAGTCACTAACATGATCACTGAAAGACTCTCAATGACATTTAGGAGAAGTAAGACCATTAGAGATGTCCTATGCCCAAGCTATACATTACCGAATACACCCAAACAACGGAGCTGGCCAACAAAACCTAAAGGTTTCTACACATGCAGCACCTGCAACATTTGTCAGCTGGGTTGTAACAGAATGATGACGTTCAGCTACAACACCAACATTCAACATAAGATTCGACAATTCATCAATTGTCTTACCAGTTTTGTTGTTTATGTTATTATTTGTGGGTGTGGGAAGATCTATGTTGGCAGCACAACCAGACAACTTAAAGTTCGTATTCAGGAACACCGCAGAGCTGCACTCAATGGGGACACATCGTATGCTCTTGTTTCACATGAGTGTAGAATGGGTGTGGACAGGGCCAGTTTCCGCTTCCATGACATAGACACCGTCACGAGTAACATACGGGGTGGAGACAGGGCACTCATGCTGAGACAACTTGAAGCCAGATGGATTTGCACGTTACGTTCCTCAATCCTAGGCCTCAACACAGACAGGGAGATGTATTACTTTCTCTAAACGGTATGTCAAACTGTTTTTCTGGACCTACCTTCCCTGTCAGACTGACATCACTACACGTGTTTCTGTGTTGTCAAAAATGCATGATTGACCCCTTCTCTCCCCCCTTTTTTTCTGTAACAATTTGAGCCTGTGTGTGTCTCACAGTTTCTTATTTTTCTGTAACAATTTGAGTCTAATTGTGTGTCTCATAGCTCGTTGGGCACCTAAACATGAACCTGCTTGCCATACTTGATTCTCTTCCCTTGTCTAACTAAGATGTCAAAACTGTTTGTCGACCGAACCTTCTCCGTTAATTTGAGAATACTGCATGTGCTTTTATGTTCCCTAAACTTGCGTGATTGACCTTTTGGTCTTAAACCATACGACTCACAATGTACGGGTCACAGATAGTGGGACCCTATATCCGATTTTGCCTTGATTCATAGATTCTATGGAGCGTGGCTCCATGTATGTACCTGATTGTCCAACTGTACTGTGAAATTCGTACACCTTTTTGACTACTATTGGTGGCACTGTAACCTTATTGCCACACATACTTCAATTTTTGGTATTGCTTTATGAACGTCTTTTACTAATATATCTGACGTAAAGTATATTATCACACACTTTCTTCTTCTGTCCTCACTCTGATTCTTTAAAACACGAATAAGCACTTCGCACTAGTCACATGTTGTTCAAAAACGCTTAGTACTTCGCACTGCTCTTGCTGTTATGTCGGCATTCTTTTAATTCTATGAATTGCACTTCTAAGACACCGTAGCTATCAGGGCTATTTTAGCTGCCTGCTCTCACCAATAAGCATAAGAAGTATATGGTTGGCACCATACCACTAAGGTTACTGGCTCTTTTTATACCTTAAGACACTAGAAGTCACATTGCTTCTGCTACTCCTAGTCGAACTTTTACTTGTGCCTACAACCGCATCACTTTCATTTGCGTAGAGGGTTTTTGAACCGCTCTTCATTTAGAAACTTGCCATATCGTATCGCGCGAAGCCACACCCCGGAAGTGAGTATTTACTTCACTTTCTGTGGTGTGGTTTAGTGTTTAAGTCACCGGAAATAGACTCACGCTACTTAACAGCGCCTGCTGGCGTATGTCAGTTTCCAACTGACGTGCTGACTACAGGACGCATTCCCGGACACGGCTCCACCTCAGGATACGGCTAATACCGTTTTAAAGTAAGAATTTACCCTCTCCTCCACTTGTCTCTCCAGCCCGCCGCTAGTTCCAAATTACTTGGCGTTTGTAGTTTTACCTGGTGCCATCGCCTTGTTCTGGTCCGGGTTTTACATTCAATTAACATATAATGTGATTTACGCTTTTGCGCGCTGCACGCACACTGCTTTAGTTGCGGTCCGTGCTTTACTTCATACATACATACCATTTGCTTTTCGTTTTACACGCTGCACGCGCACCGTTTAGTTGTGGTCCGTGCTTTTCGTTTTGCGCGCTGCACGTGTACCGCTTTAGTTGTGGTCCGTGCCTTACTCCAAACATACATACAATTGTGCCGTTCCATTTGCGTGCTGCACGCGCACCGTTTAGCTTTGGTCCGTGCTTTGCTCTAAATAAATACTCAATGGGTTTGTCAGGATTTGCGCACCAAACATGCACTTTGTGACACTAATTCATTTGTGGGCTTCGTGCTCACCTTGCATTACTTATTAAAGTATGGGCTTTACTGCTTTGACTTGACTCTCGCTTCCCCTTCATACAGGATGTTGTGCATTCTCGTGATTTACGCATACTCGCCTGTATAATACTCTATTAGTGGTTGCTTTACCGGTTTTCCATGAATTAGGATGCTTTTGGTTAACATTCCCTGACCCATCAGGTTTACTCTGCGGGGTACTCGTAGCGCTGGAGGTCCTCCTCGTGTTTAACTTAATCTTCATTTTTCTGCAGGTACATCGCATTGCCTATACATATAGGATATCTCTCTACTACGAGTTTCACGAATACGCACTAGGTACGTCGTGCACTCAACATTGCACAAGCTGTTGCTCTATCCAATTACTCTGGTTGTAGACATGTATAACGGTATTTCTCTGGCGTTTTTTCCAGAACTGTATCTAAATCATTCTTGACCCAGCTACTGAGGATATAGTTCAATCCTTAACCTATTGGTAAGCTAGCCACTATCGGGTCCAAATAGCTATTCTTGAGTACTGGCACTGTTCTAGAGCTAGCTTCACTTATGGTGTCACTTTTTGAACCACTACATCTACCGTTTCAAAAGATTCGTTCGGCTTTAAATTACCGCACAATACCTTTCACACCTTGAGGATGTCACTGGTGACTTTACCACTTTTCTTTCGGATACACACCACCCCCTCCACGATTTCATTATTCTTTCAACCTTCATCACTCCTTTCTCTGCCTCTTTCTCTTCTCCTCTCTTTTTCTCCTTTCTCTAAATTTTACTTTTCTCACACGTTGAAAATGTTTCTTGTGGTCTCATACCAATATTCTAAATTACACTCATATTGTATGCAATTACAGCCCTGAAGAAGCCCATGCTTGGGCGAAACGCGTTGGCTGGTTCTATCAATTGCATATCAAGCACATCTGAGAATAAAACACCAGAAACGACTCTCTGCTGACGCTTTTTATTGATGTGCTTTTCTTTACTAATTGTTTGTGTTTATATATTGCCTCTCATCCAACCAGTTCACATATTCATTTTTATGATCTACAAGCAGCAGATCATTTGAGGTGGGCAATATCATCTTTAATTAGTGACTAGTCCTGGTGGTGCAGTCATCTATGACCCAGCTGCTTTCGTTCCTTTCTTTCCACCTTCACTGACATGAATCCCTTCAAAAACAACATCCTCACGTGGCGACGAAATATATAGATGACATTTTGGTCTACTGGAAAGGTGAGGACACTGTATGTCAGGAGTTTACCAACTGAATCAACACCCAGGACCCTTACCTGGGATTCACTCAGTCATGCTCTACAAGAGAGAGACTATTTCTGGATTTACTTATCAATATTGAGAATGGGCACCTGAATACCAAGACCTTAAAAGTAAGACAATGGACTGTAACAGCCTCCTGCTATTTGATAGTCACCATCCGAAAGTCCTGTGAGAGAACCTTTCCATATGGACGGTTCCTCCACCCTTGGAGACACTACAGCTCATGAAAAGATTTTGATGCACAAGCCAAGACACTTAACACAAATTTGTCTGCAAGAAACACTACCCACCCAGGATTATCAAGCAGGCTGAGAAGAGGGCACGAAACAACCACCAGGAAACCCTTCTGGAGACAAAACACAGGACCCCCTGATGACATCATTACCTGTGTAACCACTTTTACCTCTAATTCTAACCGGATCAAATGCACTGTCACAAAGCACTGGAGCATTCTGAACTCTGGGTCCTTAGAGATTCCACGGCCACAATTTACTGTTTGGTGTACTGGGAACCTGAAAGATCTTTTCTTACACACCAGACCACGCACTTAACAACCCCACATGTAGCACAATATATGGGCCCTACCACCTGTCACAGGACACTATCCTTGTGGGTCCTGTGGGGTTTGCTCTTTTACCCGACCTTCAAAAGAATTGAAACAGAGTCCCCGATCCACCTGGATTCAGAAGAACCACATTAATTGCAATACAAAAATTGCATCTATCTCATCACCTCCCCCTGTGATCTCCATTATGTGGGTATGACCACGAGGGCTGTTAAGACCAGGATAACAGAACACTGGAGTACCATCCGCTGTGGACGCGTTGCCACAAAAACGACCCAAACCTTTTTCTACTTTGCAGCTGCATTAGATTTGCTTGATGCCTTTACTGTAACTTCCTTCTTTTTACAGTCAGCAGCTGTTCGCTAACCTCTGCCTCTGACCTATAGGGAACATATGATTGATCCTAAGGGTAAGACACTTCACTCACACCTAAAACAAGCAGCCATTCATGGCCCAGGGTGTGACACCAACACAGTTTGGATTTTATGTTATGTGTACCCTGCATTCCCACTTGTCTGTTAAATGTGTACTGCCATTTTCTTCCACTTCTTTCACGTTTGTTGTAACTGATGAAGCTCCTTATCACAGCATGCGCATGACAACTATTATAGTCATTTTCAGAGCAACCTTACAGAAGCAACAAACCAGTAATTCAATACTGTGGTTTATTATGTGTACTTTTTATTTCTCTCATTTACTTTGTAGATTGGATGATCATTTTTATCTGAGATACCAGGTATCCTTGTTTACGGGAATGCCTTTACTGCACATTTCATTTTAGGTTTGGGGTAGGGCAGTAACCCCCCTCTTCTTTTATGTCCTGAAGAAGCGCTGTGGATCTTTCTTTCGGCCAGAGGGCACGAAACATATCGACCTGACCACATCCACTTTTTTATGGCTACTTGGGTACATAACACCCCCACAGCAGCCCTGCCCCTTTCATAGGGTCCTTTAATCCTGCCAAGAGAGCCATCATATAAAAAATTCTACCTGGCATCTCTTAGCCTGTTTTAATCTCCTTTCACTTGTACATACACTATCACTCCACCCCACACATCTAGAACCCTCATACTTTCATCACTCATCATACAGCAAAACAAGAAAAAGATCTCCGTTAAAGCGACCCTTTGTGGGGCCCGTAGGGCATTGCAGCGCCGGCCCTATGAGGAGCACGCCCAATGATGAAGAATGACATCCCTAGGGATGTGTGATGGCACCAACAAATAATCCTTAGGATTCCCACTTCCTGTTTCATGCTTAGTCCTACCTTCCTTGCTTCTTGATAGGAACAGTACCCCTCCCATTTGTTGAAGTCCATTTTTGCTGTGATTAGTGTCTCTGCTACGACTATGCAATGGTAAAATATCATGTTAAGAGGTGGTTTATGTGCAGTACTTGTCATGCACATTTGTGTATTGGATCAAAAGTAAAAGTGGTTACGATGAGCTTCAGCAAGGGTTAATATCAATTGTAAAGTGGCAAAATTGTGGCACATTATTGACTAAAGTCTGGCTTTTTGGCACCACTGTGTTTACATTACACCACTATAGCATAATAAAATGAAGCATACAAAGATGGCGCTGATTTGGGATATCTAGAATATGGTAGTCCGTTTTCTCCGTCATTGTTCTTTGTGAATGTATAAATAGGTACTTCAAGATGGCGCAGATGTGGCACGCTGAGATTGTTAGTTTCAGAGTACTCTCCGTTTCTGCTATGATTACACAAAGGTAAGGTATCATGTTAAGAGATGGTTTATGTGAAGTACTTGGGTGCATTTGTGCACTGGATTAACAGTGAAAGTGGTTATGATGTTGTTATAGAGGCGAGTACGGGTTACAATACATTTTGGAATATGAGATGTTGAGGTAGACGGGACATTATATATGGATTGAGTTTAACCCATATGCAACATAATCACTTCATGAATATTGCGTATAAATATTCAGGACTGGGGGATGCTTTTTACTTGGGTTTATTTGGTGTGCTGTTTATGGCATGCTTCCCCATGTCTCTGAATTGATTTTGGCTAGCATGAATGAACTAAAAGGGAACATGCTTACAAGTGGTTTTAACTTTAATATTATGGGATGAACCCACGTGGTTACTTATGAGAATAGAGTGATTTGCGCTTAACTTAGGTTGGTTATTATTTGTTTTGTTACCCGGATGAAGTCAATGGTAGATTCACCTTGAGACTAAACACGTGTTTGCTACAAGTTCATGTTGGACTTCCGTTGGATATATGTGCAGACCGAAAATAAAGTGGAAACATTAACTACAATGTCTGATGGAAATTTGAATTTGGGACACTGATTTGGTGCTCAGAATATTATTGAACATTCAAAACCGCTCTCAACCTATACCACCAACTCCTGGAAAAGAAGCGCAATTCCCTGGTGGACATCTTTCACAACAAGATCTATGCTAGCTACAGAAACTTCAAACTGCAACCCACCGACATCCTCAACCACTCTCCCCACGAACAAGGAAAACAACCACCTGGGACCAGGTCACCATGCAAGACACCACAGCCATCATGAACTCTGTCCACTCAGTAGCACCCAAGGACCCTTGTCCCCACCACATCTTCAATCTCGGAAGCAAGATGATCAGCAGCAAGTTCACCTCCATCCTCACTGCATCCATCACCATGGCCACCTTCCCCAAAGAATGGGAACATGCAGAAGTCAAGCCCCTAATCAAGAAACCATCCGCCAACCCCAACAAACCCAAGAACTACCGCCCCATCTCGCTGCTGCCCTTTCCCGCCGAAGTCCTCAAGAAGACCATCAACCGCTAACTCACAAAACACCTGGAGAACAACAATTTGCTGAACAACTCCCAATCTGGATTCTGTACCAACCACAGCACCAAAACCACCCTGATTGCAGCCAGAGATGACATTAGATCCCTCCTCGACCAAGGAAAAACAGCAGCACTTATCCTCCTCGACCTCTCTGCAGCGTTCGACACAGTAGCACACCAGAACCTAATCAAAAGGCTTCACAACATCAGACTCCAAGAAGACGCCCTCAAGTGGGTCGCGTCCTTCCTCACCGGAAGAAACCAGAGAATCTGCTTTCCTCCCTTCACCTCGAAACCCATGAACACCATTGCGGCGCCCCTCAAGGTTTTTTAAATTTTTTATACAGAGTTTTATATAGCGCGAACTTGACCCGAAGGTATCGGGTATCAGAGCGCTTTACACGATCACCAGTTGCGTTACATGAGGACACATTCATTTTTATGTTATGCACGGGGAGATTAAGTGATTTGCCCAGAATCACAGGATATTGCGTGTCCTTGCCGAGACTCGAACCCGGTTCCCCAGATTTGAGGTCGACCGCCCTAGCCATTAGGCCAACTCCTGAGGGTTAATCCCTCAGCCCTTCTCTGTTCAACACCTACATGACTCCCTTGGCCAACGTCGTCAGATCGCACAGACTGAGTATCATTTCCTACACCAATGATACTCAGCTCATCTTCTCACTATCAGAAGACCCCTCCGCCACGCTGACCAATTTCCATAGGTGCATCACGAACATCACCGACTAGATGAGAGATGACTGCCTGCACCTCAACACATACAAGACAGAAGTGCTGATCTTCGGGAACAATGCCTCTCTACGGAACGGCGCCTGGTGGCCTCCCAAACCTGGACCCTTACCCACTCTGAGCGACCATGCCTGCAACCTCAGCATCATCCTGGACAGAAAGCTCACCATGAAAAAACTGCAAGATTTTCAAGTGTTTCCTGATCAACACCAGGCACACCGTCACACAAGCCCTGGCTACCAGCCAACTAGACTATGGCAACGCACTCAAAGTAGGAATCACCTCACACCTCAAGCAACAGCAAACTATACAGAACTCAGCAGCCAGACTCATCCTCGACCTCCCCAAAACAGACCCACATCACCCCCCAAGACGTTCCACTGGCTTCCCATTCAGAAGAGATGCCAGTTCAAGATGCTGATCCACCAGGTAAACTTCCACCTTTCCTCCAGGCACCTGCGTTGTGCCCACACCCCGCCACAGCAACAGTGGAGGACGCTCCTTCTCCTACCTCTCTGCAAAGTTCTGGAACGACCTCCCACTTCACCTACAGACCTCATTCTCTCTGCTGGAATTCAGAAAAGGACTCCAGACCTGGCTGTTCAACTGAGCCCCCTGCAGCAGCTCCTCAAGCACCTGGATACCCCCATGGGTGATTAGCCACGCTATACAAATCCAGTTTGATTGACTTATTGAAGGATTGCCCTGCTGAAACCCTGGCCTGCACCAAGAAGGACTGCACCCAGAAGGACTGCACCTGCTGCACACTTTAGATTTCAGCAAAAGAAGGACTTTGCCTGGCTCTAAAGGTTTGAGGAGTAGACTGCCTGAAAGCAGCAGGTTAAAAGAGCTCCAACTCCATCATATCCACCATGAAGAGCCCAGCTGAACATCGTCCAGTGGACTGCTAAGGATTTGACGAGGTGCATTGTGGTTCTTGTAGTCCCAATTTCCCAAGCAGCAACTCCAAGCTTCTGCAACCTTGGATTGGTGTTGTGGACACTTCAAGAGCCCAACAGGACTTTCTGGATGAATACCCAGAAGTGAGAGACCATTTGGAGAATTTTTGGTAAAAAGCTCCATAAGTTGACCGACTCGTCTTCGCGATTGAAGCCGCTGACGTTAAACCGTGACCCAGCCTGAAATTCAGGTTCGTCCCGCTATACGCTCCAGAGCTCCAAGCCCTCAAGGATTTTAACAAGGCCTCGTACTGAAGCAATCCACTGTCATCGACTCGCGAGCTGGTGTGACGAGGAGCCTCGCTCTACGTTGAGAGAAAAGTCTCCCAAAAAGTGGCTAAGAAGGTAAAAACTTGACCGGGACCTACCGCTCACTGTATCCGACCGGCGTCCCATCGCAGTCAGCATGAAACTTTGACTTTCATGGTCAAGTGCGACCAGATGTTCCAAGTTGGCGCTTTTGGCTTTTAGGCACTAAAAAGTATTTTTTCTTTAAAAACTCATATCGCCGGTTTCCTACATTGGATTTTTGTCGCTTTGGTGTAATTTTAAAACATAAAAATATTCCCTATTGTTAAAAATTGGTGTTGGATTTTTATTGTTTGTTTAGTCTTACTTATTTAATATACTGGTGTTTTTACATGCTTTACACTCTTGTCTCTTAAATTAAGCCTGTATGCTCACAGGCAAGCTACCAAGGGTTGAGCAAGGATTAATTTATTGAGAACTTGACTGGACCTTATTTGTGATTGTGGTGTTATTACTAGTGGTAGCTACCTATCTCCACCTACTAATAAACCATCTTTCAACAACCACTTCCTGTGGATAGTGTGCATCACCCTGCCCCAGAGTTCCTAATTCCTTCAAAAACAAAATGGTGGAACCCTTCTTTCTTGGAGCACATCAGGTAGCCCACCTTAGGAGTGTGACTAGCCTGGTAATGCAACACGCCTACTAGCATACCTAATTTTCTGCCTGTCCTGGTGCCAAATGGGCCTAAGTTTGGAGGTGGCGTCTCCCAAGTCTGGGGGAAGCCAAGGTTGCATATCAAAGGTGGCAGGGGCTTTGAAGCCCCTGATATGCTAAATCACTAGCCATCCTGCTGGAGGAGTTGTGAACACCTTCCTCCGGAGCTGGCAGTGTTTCTTGCCTCATAGAGCGTGGGTTCTCACCTGAAGGGGGTCAGAAACATGTCTGTGGTGGCAGGCTGGACGAGACCAGTCGGCCAGCACACTAGATAGTGGTAGGTTTTTCATTTTGCCCTCTGGGTGCATGTCATAATAAATGTTGTACTGGCAACAGTGCAGATTTATTAAGACAAGGTGTTTGATACCAAACACCATAGGTTTCAGTAAAGTCATCATATAGCTGGGGAACTCGTAATGACCAGTGCCCAGTACACTTAAGATGGCTTCCCTGTTCACTTGTAGCATTTAGTAATTAGGCTAGACAGCACAGAGGTATATCTGCTCATGTAGATATGCCCTTACATGTAATATAATGCACCCTGCCTTAGGGCTACAAGGCCTGCTGTAGGAGTGACTTACATGTATTCCATGCAGTGACTTTGGCATGACACACTGTGAGTTTGCCATGTTGTGTTTTCATTCATGGTTTTCACCATGACATGCAGTCGGCAATGGCAGGCTGCATGCAATTTGTATTGGGGTCCCTTAGGGTGGCATAACACATGCTGCAGCTCTTAGGGACCCTCTTTGGTACCCATGCCCTGGGTACCATTTATTAGGGACTTACATGTGTGACAATTAGACCATTTTAGCTTGTTTTAGGGAAAGAGCACTGGCACCTGGTTAGCAGGGTCCCAGTGCACATCAGTCTAAAAACATCAGTACCAGTGGCAAAAAGCAGGGACGACCATGACTAACAGGGGCGCTTTCCTACATCTATTAAAGAATTGGCCAGGTTGTCTGCAAAAGGTGGTGTCTGGGGGATTGGAAACTGACCCTAGGGGCACAAACTGCCCCATAAATAGCTGTATGAACACTCAGCTCCTCTACTAACTGCACAATCACATGCATGCCCTGTTGATTTGAGAGTCCTCATAATAGAGGCAGCGATACACCAAAACCAGCAGAAGCCTGCAAAGAGCCCCCTGCTGATATGCTGAATGAGGGAAGCATGGCTAGGGGCAAGAACAGACTTTTCAGCAGAGTGGGTATACCTACTTAAAAGAAAGTACAGCAAGTGATGCAATGCCCCCTCGGGGTGGCACATGAAGTAAAGGAGAATGAAGTGGGGAGTGGGGGGGTCAAAGCCCAGGATATATATTTAAATGGCGTCTCCCTCAATAGGCTGGATGAACCAGGAGATCTTTCAGGAGAACTTTCCAGTACACCCGCACATTTCTCCTTAGAAGAGCTCTTGGCCCGAAAAGGGACTCCTATAAAAAAAATTAGTTTTGTGGACACTGCTTGCGGTAGAGACTTGAGGATGGACAGCGTGGAAGCAGTCACAAAACGGGATATTTTCAAAGACCTCCGAGAATACACTGGCGGGTGATCTGGAGCACCAAACTCCAGAAAAATACACGGTCAACCTAAGATAGTCTTCTAGACCGAACCCCCAATCCAGACCATTATTTCCGGCTGCTGGAAAGCGAATTCCTACATCTGTCAAAAGTACCCCAAAAGAGGATTTAATTTAATCTTCAGTAAAAGGGGAGAAAACACTGGGAAATTTTTAACTGAACAGATTCATGGCAGCGAGCCTTGACAGGAAAGAAAGGCTAAATAAGAGGACTTTCCAAAGCCATGAAAGGGAGAACCTACAATATAACAAGGAGGCAACACCATATTACGCCACGCAACTAGCCCCTCAAATCGAGGAGGGTAAAGAAGGAGAAAATGATCCTCCTGGCTCGACCAGCAGAATAATTGTGGTGCAAAGTGCCATACAATGCAGTCGAACAGCAGAGAACAGTACAATAGCTCAGAACTTGTGCAACTGATAAATAAGCTCCACACAGAAATAACAGACCCGAGAAAGGAAATTCAAGAGCTTAGGCAAAACGATTCAGTCGAAAGGAGTAAAAATTGTACTGGCATAAGGATATACAGCAACCCCACTTCCAGTCTGCTTGTAAATAATCTGGATGCTCATAAAATAACCCCTAAACATGCTTAACAAAATGGGGAAAGTAAAATGAAGACCGCTTATGATACAATACCCATACAAAAAAGAGACTTTTTTCTGCTGAATCTCCAGTTATAGTGAAAAGAGAGGAATACATTATGAAAGACGAAGTGGGGAGAATAGAATGGTCGGGTGGTAAGACCAAGACTGTCTTGGACAAATTATTCCTGCTACAAGTTAAGCAGCCCGCAAACGTACACCTAGTGGTGGCAAATTGGATAAAAGACACAAGGCATTTTGCCATGTACAACCTGCCAGTAGTGTGCAAGAAAGAAGGGAGTCACTGAGAAATAAAATGTACAAATGTTTAAGTGACAAATTAGGCGACAATACTGTTAAAATGAATGATCTGCAGATTGTAAAGCGCTATCAAGCTAGTTTTGACAGCGATACCAGTTGCACCCTAGTTGGCATAGGAAGTACAAACCTAATTGAGTACATGGTTAGGACTGTGCCACTAGCAAACCCTTTTGCAGCCACCAGAATTGTGCTTGAACTAAACGTAAGGCGGGAGAAATGTGACCCTACACTCATAAGACAATGACGCCAACTATCGCAAAATGGCCCCCATTTTTTTTATTAGAGTTTTATATATCGCGAACTAGACCCGAAGGTATCAGAGTGCTTTACGAGCACCAGTTGCGTTACAGTCGGACACATTAATTATTTTCTTTTTTTGTTAGGCCACCATTGAGATGAAACACAGGCTAAACTAAGCCAGAAGCCCGAAAGTACAGATATCTAAAAACGATGGGAGAAACAGGAAATTAAGCCTACCTGAAAATACCTGCAGTATTGTGGTAGAAGATGGGGGAAGAAGTAATTCTAGGTGGCATAAAATGGCAGAAGACGTAGTGCCTATGGCACCACACACCTTGGGATAATTTTGTCAAGTGAGATTGACTAATCACAAGCCTTATTAACTGGGTCTGTTAGCATTGCGGATGAGAACCAAACAGCTCTATCATCTCCTTGAATTTTGCAGGATTTCTCCAGAAAATAGGCAATGGTGACTTCCTGAACTTTCTAACATCTTATGATGTAAAAATATTCGAGGAAAGTGGGCCTCAACACCATGGGTTATCCCTGGCTATATTAACCATTCAAAGTGTGCTAAAGAGCTGGAGAAAACAAGAAACAGAGGAGGACTGCAGGTATCGTGCAGACTCGACAAATCTATTTCATGCATAGCATGGGATGATAGCCATGGAAATCTACAAGTTGTCGATATCCAACTCCTAGACAATTATTTCCTAAGAATAATAAATATTTATGTGTAACCGAAAAAGATGGCTGGCTTCAAACACCACTTAAAAGGTATTTAGGAAGCACTATATCTTCTCTGCCAGTCCAAAGTTTACACTCTCATCTGCTGTGACTCCTATTGCAAGCTTGGTAGAATGGTGAAATGCCTATAAATCTAATAGAATTGAAGACCGCATGTGGCATCCCATGTATTAGCCATGCATTTCCAAAGACGGATGCCAAAGCCAAACATCTGGTCCATTTTTGTTCAACCCAAGATCTTATTTCAGCTCGAAATTCCTATGAAAATGAAGCCTCTAGTGTGCCTACATAAAATGCTGGCTGAGCACAATCTGTGATCAATTAGATCTTGATCAAGATCACTTATTGGAACAGGTTCAAAAATGTGAAGTTGCAATGGAAATTGGAAAGTGATCACAATCCTCCACTTATGGAATTAAAAAACAACATTTCCTCATAAGCAACAGAAATTCAAAATGTAAACTATATCTGGGGGAGAGGGGCAAGTTAGAATAAGGTGGAACTCAAACCTAGAATCCAGCATAGAAGATTGGAAATTCGATCCATTAACAGTAGACCTTCGTGAAGGGATACTGAAAGGCTCGGGCGACATGGCCACATTAATTCTCTATGGGGCATATTAACAACGGCCAGCGATAATTATCGCTGGCCGTGCTTAGCGTGAGGAATCCTATCGCCGGCTATCGCTGGAAATTATCGCCATGCTAGCGCTGTATTAACAACGCTTAGCGCAAAGGCGATAATTTCCCAGTGATAGCGATGTTTTCCATGGAACATCGCTGGTTTTCCAGCGATGTCCCATGGAAAACGGCGATATACTTGGCGATAGGGCCTGTGGTCTTAGCCACACAATCCACCCCCCATGTTAGGTATGCCTTAGTCAGGAATTTAGCAGATGTTAAATTCCTGCGTTAAGGCATACTTAACGCAATTTAATATATCGCTAACCCACGTTGCTAATATGGCGATACCTGGGTTAGCGATATTTCCCTCTGTTGTATTCACAGGCACGCCCCCTTTGCATCTCATTAGCGATGCGATGGGAGGCGTGCAGGAAACGGACGCTAGGTCAGGAATCACGCGCTAGCGTGTCCTCGTTAATTCGGCGATAAAATTATCGCCGCTTTTTGTCCGAAAACGGACGCTAAAGCGGCGATAATTCATTAACGCCGCCTTGTTAATATGCCCCTATGGTCTTCTGATGAAATCATTAACCCCAACCGTCTCAAGAACGCGCACTTTCAAAAAACCTCGGGCAGCGAAAAACTTCGGAAAAGAGGGGTGGTTTGACGAAGACTGCAAAGCAATGAAATTAGAATTACAAACAGTGCTTCACAGTGAGTCCTCCAGACAGGTTCTAATGGCTGCAAGACTAAGCTATAAATATATATAAAAAAAAAAGAAAACAGATTAATTAAATAGAAAGTGGCAGGAGCTAGAACAGGCAGCCCTCAAGAAGAACACACGTCTTCTGGCAGAAGATTGGGGAAGGACTTGGAGTAAGGACAATTTCTTAGAGGCTAATCTTACAGAAGCACCATGGCTAACACATTGCAATACCCTTTTCAACTCCACAGAGGACCCCACTCATGAGACCTTGTCCTCGATCATCGAGAGAGTCGTCACCAGAGCACTAAATAGCGATCTGTTAGAAGCATTCTCGAAAGAAAGTGAAGGAATCCATACATGATCTTCACAAAAGAAAGGCGCCGGGCCCCAACATGATACCTCAAGAGGTGTTTCTTGCCGATGTAGATTCGTTGGCTAGTTCAGAGAGAACGGAAAATTTTGCACCAAAAAGAGAAGAAATCCGGTGGTTTCATATAAATGTCTATGTGGTGAAAGAGAGGATTTGGAGCATTTGATGTTTTCCTGTAAGTTCTAGGGCAAGGTCAGGTCTAATTCAATAACCAAAGCCCTATGCAAAGAGCAGGTTAAAAACCTATCGGAGCAAATATTTTACTTGTTAAGTTACCTTGCAGGCCAACCAACAAAATCAACTGGCTGATATTTGAGGAAATGTTGGGACATCCGTGCAAAACTCCAGGATGCTAAATAAGTCCAGTACGACTAAGACGTTTTCACGTGTTTTGGGAAGAACATTTTGATGAGATATTCGGGCTTTTAGCATTTTTTTTTCTTTTGATGTTTTCTTTTTATATATTTGGTTTGATAATTTCAAATTTTAGTGCAATTGTATTTTACATTTTATACTCCATTTTAAATGCATGTGTGACAGGCAGCCATGTTTTTACATTGTGGGCCAACAGCACTCTATTCAATTCAAATTGTTTGAATGTTATACAGCATTCACACCTTAGTACCACTCCCTGCACACACTCAAGCCCCATCAGGAGGCCAAACTCCAACTATACAAAGCCTTCACCATGTACCTAACCCTTCATAAATAGCCGACCTCTTGTGGTTAATAAACCACACATGGGTGGGCAAGTACCTGGTGCGCACAGTCTTTGCTTTTACAAGGCCAAGCATGTACTATGTATACCTTTTGCCCTGTAGTAGACCTTTTGAGGATAGCCAACCTCATGCTCCATCTATGAAACATGGGTTGACAAGTCACTAGTGCGCACAGTGTTCGCTCTGTGCACAACCCTTCAAAGAGATCCCACTCCCATTACATACCCAAGACCCATTAGGAGGTCAAGTATGTTGCAAAAGATTACCCCCATTAGCAGTACAGATGATATAGAAAAGTGGGTCTAGATATACCTCACTGAATACCTTCTAGTACGATAAGCATATAGTAAAATCACATTTGTTTTGGATGACGTCATCAGTGATGTCATCCATGACATAACTGAACATGCCATGAGTAATGTAATATGTGACGTCATAAGCAGTGCATGGCGGGGGCGCAAATTATAGTTACTTCTTTTGCAAATTCCAGTGGTTTTTAAGATCAAAAATGTTAACATTGTGACTGATATCGTCGCCTAACTATAATGTCCCTTTAATGTTTTTTCTTCAGCAAAAATATGTTTGAAGTATGTGTTGCTGCAGATACAAATGCTCTGCATACTCCTGCCATTTAGTGTTGGGTTTTAACATTTGCAAGTTGTTCGTTGCAGAAGTATTTTGAGTCACAAGGTATATGGTGACTCCTTAAGCTTTTTTTTCAGCTTCGTATGATCATGACCAGAGCTCAGGGATTGAGGCGTTTCTAGATGGTTTCTTTCACCATCCCGGTATTCTTTTCGACACCAATTGCAGATCAAGATAATTCAGCTCTGTCTCATCACTGAGATCTCTTTGACACCAATTACTACCCAATTGCTGGGCCTTGAGTCTGCTTCCCACTGTAGAATGTCGAATTGTTAATGGGCAGGAGCGCGTTTCACATTGCCCCCGATGCAGCATGACATTCTCAGGTGTTTAATTTGTGCTGGTCTACGGAGCACAACAGCACTACGTGTGAGGCCTGCCTGAGGTTCTGGTCCAAGAAGATTCTGCTATTGCTGAGAAAGGCCCTGGACACATCTAAAGATGTACAGATGCTCCGTAGAGGAGGCCCCAGGCTACTTCGGGGAAGAAACCCCCTGATGCTGACATCGGAACCTCGAGGATCCCTCTACATGAGGCTGTCTTCTATTCTGGCTGCGATGCAGAGGTGGAAGAGCAACAAGTCGTGGATGAAATTACAGGACCGTATACACAGACAACACCAAGATCTGTGAGTAAGCTAGAAATACACCTAAGCTCATTGAGTGACCTGGAGGAGAGGCAGAGCACCACCACTGAGGGGGTTCCAACCACCAGCCCCGCTGAGCCAAGCCTCTGTGGAACCACACGGCTCAGGCACCCTTCGGCCTCAAGAGAAACCCACGGAGCCGGTAACACCTGCATCCACAGGCTGTCAGCCTCCTCGTACATCAATCAAGATGAAGAACATGGCCGCCTCTGTGCTAAACATGCCAAGCAGCCTTATGACTCCTCCGGTGCTGAAAGGTCACTCTGAGCCAAGACAGTCAGATCCCAAAACATAATTGGTGCCAAAGCACAAGGAGCAGAAAGATGGTCTGGTGCGGAGACCATAGACAACGAAAGTGTCCAAGGACATCCCAACTGCCTCACAAGCCATCGGTCACAAGAGCTACCAGATCCGAAAGCCCAGAGGATTCAGGACAGCTAATTCTTGAATGCTTACAGGCAAAGTTGGATGGCAAACAAAAGGGACTCTACATCCATCCTCAGACTGACAAAATCACACCAAGGCTACTGCCAAAACTGGTTCACCACTTTGCCATGCAAAAGAAATCTAACCTTTTGAGGAGCCCATGATTCGACGCCGGAACTGGCCCCGAAGAAGCAAGGACAAGGGGACCATCCTTAGTCACTTTGCTCCTTCTACCCAAACTTTACCACCCCTCCTCTTTCTCCTTAACTTCCTCCTTCACTTCTTCACACATCACTCAGGCCTCACACGACTGAGAGTTCACCTCAATCGTCAGCTAAATATCACCGTCCCTACCACCCGAACAACTCATATGCCCACTCTGAGGATCGAGGCAAATGGATGAATCTATGGGACGTTTACAGCATAGATCCCCCGGGGTACGTGGATCCAGATCACCACCCATTTAAACCTCCCCTGTTCCCCCATCTCTGACAACACTACCACTTATCACGAGGTAATTCAAAGAGCTGCCCAGTATCACAAGGTCGACTTTCACGTTCTACATGAATAGGACAACTTCTTGGTGGAAATTTTTTCCAAAACTATATATGGTCTGGTTCTTACACATGATAAACCATATTTTAAAACTAGGTAAAAAGCCCCTTAAAGAATCTGTGAAAGCCTGAGTAGTACCCCAAGTGATGAACGCTAGTACAAGACCTCATCCAACGACCTTCCATGCATAGGGACACGTGGAACCAGACTCACTAGTCCACTCTGCATGTAAACGTGCTAACTCTCAAGGGATGGGAGTGGTTCTCTGCCTGATAAGGAGAGCAAAAAGCTGGACACAGTGGGGAACCATTGGTGCATTGCCAACTCAGTGAGAATCTTGGCAAGGTATGACAGAGCCCATTGGGACCAAACGCATGACTTGCTACAACACCTCCTGCCTAAATATTGCCAGAGAGGGAAAGAACTCGTCACAGAGGACAAAACTATCTCAGACGCAACTATTCTTTACACCTTAGACACAGCGGATAGTGCAGCCCACGGAGTCAACACCAATATCCTTATCAGACACCATGCATGGTTTCCCATTTCCGGTTTTAAACTTGAAGTGCAGCCACATCTGCTCAACCTGCTCTTTGATGGAGAAAACCGGTTTGGACCACAGGTTGACCAGATGTTAGAAAAGATTTTTTAAAAATACCACAAAGATCATGGGTGCCCTGCAAACCACTGCTCCCAGAGGCTTCTTTCGGAGGCAACAGTATTGTGGCATTTCCAAGGCTACCTCCCCTGATATAGGCTCCTACCAGAGCAACAACAAGTCTACCACCCTTACCCTCCCTGCAGATACACTAGGGGCGGGTATAGAGGAAACAACAACAATCAGTAGAGGAAAGGGAGGTTCCAACAAGGGGTCCTACACCACCACAAAGAACAGACTTTCAACATCTCCCCACCCTATCACACAACACCTGTCGGGGTTGAGAGGGGGACATGTTGGCAGGAAATCACCTCAGACAAATGGGCCTTACTGTGGTGCAAAACTGTTACTGCCTAGAGCTTCTCACATCCCTGCAGTGGTGGAACAGCAACAATCCATTGCAGAGCCAAACTTTACAAAGCTCTGCACGGCAGGTGACCATGGACGCATCACAAGTCGGATGGGGAGCACAACACAATCACATGCCAGCAGGTCCCACTAACAAGTCCATGAATGGGAACTCAGTCCTGTAGTTCTCCACAGTTACTTAGGTCGCTGCTGTACTTCTCTGATAAACCTGTTTACAACTCCCAAAAACGTAAAATGCCCACGTTTTTCCTTTTTGCTCTCTCCTTCCACTACTGGTGCGCAAGATGTGGCAAACATCCCAAACACTCATCCTCATAGCCACCACAGGGGCCAGACAGCCCTGGTATTTTGCTCTATTCAACATGTCGATCAGCCCCCACGAGTAGCTCCCCAAGAAGCCAGATCTTCTCACCAGAAAGCAAGGCCAGATCAGACATTCAGACCCTAAACAGCTCCATCTAACAATTTGGCACCTGAGGTCCTAGATTTTGGCTACCTTCGCTTCACACAAGTGTGCATGGACATCCTGAAGGATGCCTGCAGGCAGAATACTCAAAACACCTAGACCTTCTAAAACCTGTGGTCCAGAACATTTTTGCTTCCTCTCTCATCTACAACATTCTGAGTTAGCATACATGTCCCTTTGACTTTACTTAGAAGCCATAGCAGCTTATATGAAGAACAGAGAACACTCTTCCCTTTTCTGTATACCAGTAATTAAAGCTTTTATGGAAGGTCTTAAGAGTCACCCCCCCTAAGTGTGCCTCCAGCCTCTGAGTGGAATCTCAGTGTAGTCCTTACTAGACTCATAGGCCCCCCTTTCAGACCCGTACATTCCTTTCCCTCTCTGGTATCAGCCTTGGAAAGCAGTATTTCTAGTCATGCTAACGTCACTCAGGCGTTTGATTTGCACGCATTCGCACTACAGGAATCTTACATTCAGGTTCACAATGTCAGGGTACTTCTAAGGACTAACTCTAAGTTCTTGCATACGGTAATTTCTCCTTTTCATCTTAACCAAACTATAGCACTCCCAGTTTTTTTCTTACATCCAGAACCAGTGGCAGACTGGCTGTTTGTAGCCTTTAGCAAACTCTCCAGAAAGGTTAGCCAATTTCAAAAGCAAGAATTGCTAGTTGGATAGTCAAGTGCACCCAAACTTGTTACCAAAAAGCCAAACAAGTTCTCCCTGAACTTTCAAGGACACACTCTACACGTAAGAAGGCTGCCACTATGGCCTTCCTCCGAAACATTCCACTAGCGGACATATGCAGAGCAGCTATCTTGTCAACCATGCACACATGTACTAAACACTACTTTGTGCATTTTCTTGCTAGACAGCAAGTTCAAGTTGGAATGGGACCTTTTTCAGACATTGTCCCATCCACATATATATCTATCTATCTCCAGGAATGTTTTTAAAAGCAGCCCCAATCCACTTGAACTTCACACGAGGAAAACAATATATATATATGGTATCCGTCCATACCATGGAAAGAGAGTTCTCTTGCTGCTGCTGGCCGAGTGTGACTCAACTGATGGGCACATCTTGGAGCTGTATGTATTCGCGGCCGTCCTGCCGCGGAGTCTGCACCACCCCGCGATAATAGGGGGCCACTCAACAAGGTATTCACCAAATCGACTATGTGGGCCAACAGCAGAGGATTTAGGACGGGCCCGCTTGCGGGGTCCGTGTGACCTACTAATAACAGAGTACAATGCGTGCATCCATTTGGGGGATGATCGATTACGAACTATAGTTCCCATAATGCACAGTTCCATATGACCATCCCATTGGAGGGAGTGCAGTATTTAAATGGGAATGTCATATGCACGCATCCTTCCCGTGAAAGCCTCTGAAGAGAAAGCTGAGGAGCTTTCGAAACGCATCAGGCAAACCTACACGGAGGCTGTTGATGGCTGTAAGCGGTATCCGTCCATACCATGGAAAGAGAGTTCTCTTGCTGCTGCTGGCCGAGTGCGACTCAACTGATGGACACATCTTGGAGCTGTATGTATTTGCGGCCGTCCTGCCGTGGAGTCTGCACCACCCCGCGATAATAGGGGGCCACTCGACAAGGTATTCACCAAATCGACTATGTGGGCCAACAGCAGAGGATTTAGGACGGGCCCGCTTGCGGGGTCCGTGTGACCTACTAATAACAGAGTATAATGCGTGCATCCATTTGGGGGATGATCGATTACGAACTATAGTTCCCATAATGCACAGTTCCATATGACCATCCCATTGGAGGGAGTGCAGTATTTAAATGGGAACGTCACATGCACGCATCCTTCCCATGAAAGCCTCTGAAGAGAAAGCTGAGGAGCTTTCGAAACGCGTCAGGCAAACGCGGAGGCTGTTGACGGCTGTAAGCGGTATCCGTCCATACCATGGAAAGAGAGTTCTCTTGCTGCTGCTGGCCGAGTGCGACTCAACTGATGGACACATGATGGAGCTGTATATATATATATATTCACTGAAAAAACCATAGGTTTCAGACACGTTATAGTTAGAAATTAGCATTTAAAAAACCTTTGAAATTCACTGAAAAAACCATAGGTTTTAGGGACAGTTATAGTTAGTTGGACATTTCACTCGTACAAAACCATAGAAATTCCCCCGTTATAGTTAGTTCAGCTAACTATAACTCGCGCCCGCAATGCACTGCTGATGACGTCACATATTACATCACTCATGACATGGTCAGTGACATCACTGATGACATCACTGATGACATCTCAAATGACATCACTGATGACATCACTGATGACATCATCCATGTGATAATTTCATGCATCTTCTCACACCCTAATATAACTTTTGATACACCCACTCTAAATTACAGATTGCCATTCTCAAAACCATACACACTCCAATACCAATAACTACATACCCACTCACTGATTCTTAGGTCTACACACACACATCTACTCACTCACCCGTACAGTCACTCATACTTACAGTCACTCAGTACAGGACTATCATATGCACTCATACACCTATATAAACACTCACACACCGCCACTCATCCATAGAGGTACTCACACACCTAGTCAGTCATGCAAAAAATTAATCACACACCCATTTACTCACCTATACAGTTATACACACACCAGCTCACTTACTCATACAAATACTAGCACATTCTTACGCTCTTATACAATCACTGATACAAGCACACACGCATCCATACAGCCACTCTCACAATCACACACTCTCACTTATAGCCATTTAAATACTCTAACACACATATATACTGCCTTTTACATATGTAGTTACTCGCACATGTACCACTGAGATATACATTCACTCACTAACACACCCATACCCACACTCACCCACCCAAGCAGTCCATCACAGATGCACTCTTGAAATCATGCACCCAGTGAATCACCCACTCACACATCTATGTACAGAGTCACACACACCCCACCCACACAAACACTCAGGCAGCCATACAGATACTCAGAGAACCAATCAATAACCCATATAGACACTCATTTAGCTATTCGCAAATCCATGCATCCACTTACACACCAACAAACAGACGGATACAGACATTCACACAGTTTAGTCACTAACCCATGCATTCAGTAAGATACGTTTAATCACTCACTTGTAGAGTCAGTCACGCACGTACTAAATCATCCATTCAGACACTTATACACCCACTCATTCTTCAATACGCCTTTCCCTATATATATTAAACATATTTAAACTTTACAGAAACACAGTCACTGGATGATGTCATCAGTGATGTCATCAGTGATGTCATTTGAGATGTCATCAGTGATGTCATCAGTGATGTCACTGACCATGTCATGAGTGATGTAATATGTGACGTCATCAGCAGTGCATTGCGGGGCGCGAGTTATAGTTAGCTGAACTAACTATAACGGGGGAATTTCTATGGTTTTGTACGAGTGAAATGTCCAACTAACTATAACTGTCCATAAAACCTATGGTTTTTCAGTGAATATATATATATTTAAATATCAGCAGTTGGAGTTTTGTATTACAAATACAACACAGAGCCCCCCAATGATGAGAGAGAACCTGAAGTCAGAGCGTCGTGGGATGCCACAATCTACAGGTTTGAAGTTGATGCCAATGCATTGATGGCAAATGGGAGAGGAGATGCAGCATTTGAAGCTGCTCGAATGGAATAGGAGACACTAGCGACATGTTCAAACAATTGGTTTCTTGGTGGATCACACTGAAGGAAAGCGGCTGTGTTCAATGATCTTATGATAATTCGCCTTCAGTAATTGGTCTCGGCAAAATAAACTTCAAACGAGCAAAACACTGAGGAACTTGTGTCCGTGGAACTAATTGACTAACTGTGTAGGAGTTGATGCTCCAGAAGGCAATACAGGAGCATGGCTAAGACTGTCCATGTGGGGACCGGCATCATGAAAGTCCCAGGTTCGAGACTATGTAGACTTACGCACAATAATAGTTATAAACACATTGGAGGTGGAAAATAATAATATTTGGTGTGTATATTGTCTCTTTCCTTCTGACTGCTGAGCAGTGACTTGGTGCGCCTTGGAAAGATTGGAAATATTATTTTAAATTGGTGTAGCAGTGAGCATTGTTGTGAGATAAAATGCCTTTCCTTTATGTTTTTTAATAAGCTGCCCTCCAGTTACATCTGTTTGCATTTACATCGGGCAGATATGTTATGTGGCTGGCTGCAGTGTTGGGATTTAGCAGCAAGGATCCAACACTTGTCTTAGGTATTTTACCAGAGGTCCTGTCTGCTGATAATGTCGACGTACGTATTCTCGGACCCTGGCGCGCACCGCGTTGACAGTGTCCCGGCTTTTACGAGAAAAGTGGAACTTTTGATATATATATATATATATATACATATATATATTCACTGAAAAAACCATAGGTTTCAGGCACGTTATAGTTAGAAATTAGCATTTAAAAACCTTACAAATTCACTGAAAAACCATAGGTTTTAGGGACAGTTATAGTTACTTGGACATTGCACTCGTACAAAACCCGTGAAATTCCCCCGTTATAGTTAGTTCAGCTAACTATAACTCGCGCCCCGCAATGCACTGCTGATGACGTCACATATTACATCACTCATGACATGGTCAGTGACATCACTGATGACATCACTGATGACATCTCAAATGACATCACTGATGACATCATCCAGTGACTGTGTGTTTCTGTAAAGTTTAAATATGTTTAATATATATAGGGAAAGGCGTATTGAAGAATGAGTGGGTGTATAAGTGTCTGAATGGATGATTTAGTACGTGAGTGACTGACTCTACAAGTGAGTGATTAAATGTATCTTACTGAATGCATGGGTTAGTGACTAAACTGTGTGAATGTCTGTATCCGTCTGTCTGTTGGTTTGTAAGCGGCTGCATGGCTTTCTGAATAGCTACATGAGTGTCTACATGGGTTATTGATTGATTGTCTGAGTATCTGTATGGGTGCCTGAGTGTTTGTGTGGGTGGGGTGTGTGCGACTCTGTACATAGATGTGTGAGTGGGTGATTCTGTAAAGTTTAAATATGTTTAATATATATAGGGAAAGGCGTATTGAAGAGTGAGTGGGTGTATAAGTGCCTGAATGGATGATTTAGTAGGTGCGTGACTAACTGTATAAGTGAGTGATTAAACGTATCTTACTGAATGCATGGGTTAGTGACTAAACTGGGTGAATGTCTGTATCCGTCTGTCTGTTGCTGTGTAAGTGGCTGCATGGGTTTGTGAATAGCTACATGAGCGTCTATATGAGTTATTGATTGGTTGTCTGAGTATCTGTATGGGTGCCTGAGTGTTTGTGTGGGTGGGGTGTGTGCGACTCTGTACATAGATGTGTGAGTGGGTGATTCACTGGGTGCATGATTTGAAGAGTGCGTCTGTGATGGACTGCTTGGGTGGGTGAGTGTGTGTATGGGTGTGTTAGTGAGTGAATGTATATCTCAGTGGTACATGTGCGAGTAACTACATATGTAAAAGGAAGTATATATGTGTGTTAGAGTATTTAAAAGGCTATACGTGAGAGTGTGTGATTGTGAGAGTGGCTGTATGGATGCGTGTGTGCTTGTATCAGTTATTGTATAAGAGCGTAAGAATGTGCTAGTATTTGTATGAGTTATTGAGCTGGTGTGTGTATAACTCTATAGGTGAGTAAATGGGTGTGTGATTAATTTTTTGCCTGACTGACTAGGTGTGTGAGTACCTCTATGGATGAGTGGCGGTGTGTCAGTGTTTATATAGGTGTATGAGTGCATATGATAGTCCTGTACTGAGTGACTGTAAGTATGAGTGACTGTACGGGTGAGTGAGTGGATGTGTGTGTAGACCTAAGAATCAGTGAGTTGGTATGTAGTTATTGGTATTGGAGTGTCTATGGTTTTGAGAATGGCAGTCTGTAATTTAGAGTGGGTGTATCAAAAGTTATATTAGGGTGTGAGAAGATGCATAAAATTATCACATGGATGATGTCATCAGTGATGTCATTTGAGATGTCATCAGTGATGTCATCAGTGATGTCACTGACCATGTCATGAGTGATGTAATATGTGATGTCATCAGCAGTGCATTGCGGGGGCGCGAGTTATAGTTAGCTGAACTAACTATAACGGGGGAATTTCACGGATTTTGTACGAGTGCAATGTCCAACTAACTATAACTGTCCCTAAAACCTATGGTTTTTCAGTGAATTTGTAAGGTTTTTAAATGCTAATTTCTAACTATAACGTGCCTGAAACCTATGGTTTTTTCAGTGAATTTCAAAGGTTTTTTAAATGCTAATTTCTAACTATAACATGTCTGAAACCTATGGTTTTTTCAGTGAATTTCAAAGGTTTTTAAATGCTAATTCCTAACTATAACATGTCTGAAACCTATGGTTTTTTTCAGTGAATTTCAAAGGTTTTGTAAATGCCAATTTTTAAATGTATTAATTGTTATTTTTATTTTTTTCATACTGATTAACTACATTTTTTAAAACTATTTATTTTTAGATATTTTATTTTTTAAATTACATTGTAATTACATTATACATTACATTACAAAATATACTTTCTCAGAATGAATTAATTTACTTTAAATACTTTGCAAATAGGCAATAGACTTTTAAGTACAGTAGTTACAGTTGTTGCAATGGGCAACACAATTTCAAACACAATGCAACATTGAGCTCAATGTGAATTTCTAGCTAAATGCAATTAGTTACTTTATGGATTACTTTTCTAACCACAGGACTGAATCCTAGATTCAGTCCTGGGACATCTCCTGTAAACAGTTGAGTAAAAGCGTTTTGGTTACAGTAGTGATTTTTAAGGAATATTATTGTATTTTAAAAGTTGACACTTAGAAACTTTTTCACATAGAATCACCAATGTTATCCTATGGGAGGAAATTCACTTAGCAGGTAAGTAGTGTTATCGTGACTTTTTCTCACTCAGTGGTGGATCCTGGATCCAGCACTGGTGCATCTCCTGTAAACAGTTGAAAGAATGCGTTTAAGTCATAGAGGCGATTTTTAAGGAATATTTGTAGTTTGTGAAAATCGACACTTTGAAACTTTTCTGCTGAAAACCAGACAATGGATTCCTATGGAAGGAAATACAAGTTACTGGTAAGTACGGTTAAAATTACTTTTTAGGGTCAGTGCTGGGCTAAAAGATGCAGCACTGGGTTCTCTCCTGATAACAGGTGAGTAAATCGGAATTCGTATTTCGGCTGATTTTAGAGGAATATTTGTATGTTTCAAAAATCGACACTTAGAAACTTTTTCAGCAAAAAGCAGGCAATGATATCCTATGGAAGGAAATTCAAGTTACTGGTAAGTACGGTTAAAATTACTTTTCAGGATCAGTACTGGGCTGAAAGATGCAGCACTGAGGTCTCTCCTGATAACAGGTGATTAAATCGGAATTCGTATTTCGGCTGATTTTAGAGGAATATTTGTATGTTTCAAAAATCGACACTTAGAAACTTTTTCAGCAAAAAGCAGGCAATGATATTCTATGGAAGGAAATTCAAGTTACTGGTAAGTACAGTTAAAATTACTTTTCAGGATCAGTACTGGGCTGAAAGATGCAGCACTGAGGTCTCTCCTGATAACAGGTGAGTAAATCGGAATTCGTATTTCGGCTGATTTTAGAGGAATATTTGCACAATGGTGAAGGGAGGGGGCGGGGCCTGAGGTGACATCTGTGCAAATGCGCCCCGTGGCGCGTTTTAAGTTGGGGGATTAAGTCCCCTTTAATCATGAGGGTCCCTGGGACCCTGTAACCGAGTCACAAGAAATCAGAAAAAAGAAGATGAAAAATAAGAAAAGGGGCAGGGTACAAACACCCTGACCCCCTAGGCCTGCTCAGGGCTCCCACAAGGACCCCCAGGGCCAAAGAAAGCATTTTTTTAAAATAATTTCGGCCGAATTCACGCTGGGTGCGCAAATCCGGCCGAAATTATAAAAAAAAATGAAGCGCGGACTCCTGCGCTTCATTGTACTTAAGCCCCCGGGTGAGCCAGGTCCCGGGGGCATGCCAAATTATGTTGCGGGGTCCCACGGGGGCCCCTGCAGCCCCGGGGACCGCCACCTCCCCGGGGCTTCATTCATGATGTGCGGGAGGGCACGCGGCCCCACCACAACCCCGGGGACCGCCACCTCTCCGGGGCATAATAAAATAAGGGCAGGGGGGCAGGCTCCCCCAAGCCCCGGGGACTGCCACCTCCCCGGGGCTTTCTTGAAATTAGGGTAGGGGGGCCTTGCGGGCCCCCCCAAGCCCCGGGGACCGCCACCTTCCCGGGGCTTTGAAATAATTAGTGTGGGGGGCTTGTGCCCCCCCACACTGCCCCGGGGACCACCACCTCCCTGAGGCATTAAATATGGTAATATGGGGGCCCGTTACGGACCCCCAGCCCCGGGGACCTCTACCTCCCCGGGGCTATGCAATTGAAGGGAGGGGGGCCGCGCGGCCCCCCTCCTGGAACCCTTGATGGCCCTGGGGACTGCCACCCCCCAGGGCCGGCTCCTGCAATGTAGGAGCCCACCCCCGAGACATTGCGGTTTGCTATGGTAGGGCGGGAGCATGGCTCCCGCCCTGTCATAGCAAACTCTGCTTTGCTTATTGGACGCGACAGCAGGAAACCTGCTCTCGCTTCCAAAAAGCAAAGCAGATTGCTTTTGGGCAAGGGGAGCTGCATGTAAGCAGCTCCCCTTGCCCAAAAGCAATGCGGCTCCCGCAGGAGGTGGGGAGCCGGCGGGACCGTGGGGGCATTGGGGCTCCCCAACTTGCGGGCCGGCCCCGGGGGATGGGGTCCTCGGGGCCAGAAGTGGCCCGGGAGGGGGGGGCCACGCGGCCCCTCCCTTTTAATTAATTAAAAAAAAAAAAAAAGGAAGGCCGGCCCCGGGAGATGGGGTCCCCAGGGCCATAATTGGCCTTAGGAGGGGGGCCACACGGCCCACTCCTAAAAAAAAAAAAAGAACAGGCTGGCCAGGCCCCGGGGGATGGGGTCCCCAGGGCCAGAAGTGGCCAAGGGAAGGGGGGCCATGCGGCCCCCCTCCTATACTATTTTATTTAAAAAAATAAAAAAAAATGAGGCAATGCCCTGGGGTATGGGGTCCCTGGGGCCATTATAGGCCTCAGGAGGGGGGCCACGTGGCCTCCCTCCAAAAAAAAAAAAAAAAATGCTGGCCAGGACCCAGGGGATGGGGTCCCCTGGGCCAATAGCGGCCCAGGGAAGGGAGGCCATGCGGCCCCCTTCCCGTTTTTTAATTTTTAAAAAAAAATGCTCAGGCCCTGGGGGATGGGGTCCCCAGGGCCCAAAAAATAGTAAAAGAAGGGGGGGCCACACAGCCCCCCTTCTACAAATATTAAAAGAAAAGAAAAGCCGGCATCTCGCTGGAGGCCCCGCCCCCTCCCTGCACCACTCTGCAAACGCGCCCCCTGGCGCGTTCTAAGTTGGGGAATTAAGTCGCCTTGAATACTGAGGGTCCCTGGGGGCCAACTAGCCCACCAGGTACCTTCAGTAAGCGCCACACATCTGGATTGCAGAGAGGTGGTCTGAGGCCACGCCCCTTTTTACACCACTCTGCAAATGCGTCTCTTGTTTTGCGGAGTTGCAACGGGTTCGCGAATCCGGCAAATATTTAGAAAGAGTATATATGTTAAAAAATAAATAACTTTCAGTGTTGGGTTATAGGTTAGCTCTAAGAAAAGCCGTTGTGTTCATTATGACTTTGTTGCAGCTACATGTAAGTGCGGATGCACAGCTTCAGGTTGTTGAGAAACACTCTGTTCCCTTCATCTGTGAAGTGAACTCCATCACTTCTGTAGATGTCATCCATATCAAAACGTAGATTGTTGTTATAGATGGAGCCCATCCTATTGTCTCTGAGGTGAGCAGAAACAGCTTTATTAACATGCTTCCTGGCTTTGTCAATCTGTGGACAGAATTGATTTGACCACTTAAATTTCGGTCTTTGGTTTTGGGAAGTGCACTCTGTCAAGTTTAAAGGTGTGCGTGCTCTCGTGACTCAGGTATGTGTCTACTTGTACATGTATTCTGACACGCGCTGGCTGTGTGAAGATGCTAGCTTAAAAACCTGGTAGCTTCTCATGCAGGTGGATAAATCTTCTCTGTTGTGCTCCATTATTTGGTTGCAGATGGATACATGTTTTGCCTCTGCAGGTGTCACAGATATCCTCAAATAGACTGTTGAATACCCACGTGTCCTGTATTATGACAAGAAAGGAATACATAAACCTTCTTATTCACAAATTTAGAGAGCATGCGGTCTATATTAGAGTATACAAAGACAGTTTGAGGGAAAAGCAACATCAGTTGTGCAAAGATATCCTTCATTAGGATTTCCAGCCCTACCCCAGTCAATGTGCCTAGGTCATTGCCACCACAGTGCACAATCATGAGGTCACGGGGTTGGAGATGCAAAAAGGTTTTAACCAAAGGCATCAATTGGTGCCACTTTAATCCTCTCTGTGCAAACCATTTAATATCCACATTTTGCAAACCTAGGTCTTTGTCAACACCTCTGTGTTCAGCATACCTTTTGTCCCAGAAAACATAGCTGTGCCCTACAATCCATACTGCAAGCATTTTAAAGGGATGTGTGGAAGGAATCAAAAGACGTCTGTAGCTGAGTAAGTTAGTTGGTAGAATGAGAGGTATCTAAAATGGTGGAGAAGATGCTATTTTAGAAAAAGCAGATAACTGATTGGCTGTACATAAACATTGTGTACTCAAATATTAGGAAGCATGTTACTTTGCTGAACAAGCATCTTTCTGATTGGTTATAGAAAAACGTTTGAAAGGTTCAGTAGACAGGATAAGCTAATATTTGCTAAAGTCAACCATACCTGCTATTTGCATTTGTAAGCAAGTGTGCTGAGTTTGAAAATATGGTGAACTTGTGACCTACTGGTACAGTTGAATGTTGCAGAAACTGTTACTATGGAAACTAGGGTTAAGCAGAAGGGAGGAAGGGTTAAAAGTTAACTGTGGTTTTAAAATAAGAAATGGTAAGTTATATATATATGTGATATGCTTCTAAAGTAAGTTTTTCCAAATCAGTACTATGTTTAGAAGTGGTATGTTCCTAAAAAATAATGCTAGTATTGTTGGAAATAGGTTTTTAAATTCCCGTAAGGGTTCGCGACTCCATCGCGACGCCACACTGCGGCACCGCTGTGGAGTCGCGACTCCAGTAAATTACAGAACCAGTATGGGCACTTTTAAAAGAGACTAATAAAGGGTTAATATGTCTAACCAATAGAAATGGGTTTCAGAATTTGAAATAACGAAGGAAGCATTTTGATTTGTTACTTACATTCATTTGTGTGCAGAAAGAGAGGGAAAGTTTGCCATTACTGGTTTTACCTTGTTGAGAGTGTTGCATAGCATTTATTGTGTGGGAAAGAAAATCTTTTATGAGTTTCTGATATTTCATATTTTGCAATACTATTTGAGAGGTGAGTTACAAATTTGTAAGGTGTGTTAAGTTTTGTGTAGGAGTGATTTAATGTTTGTAATTATATTTTTAAGTTTGTAATGCATTATTTATAAAGCTTCCAAAGCATTAGAGAACTATGTTTTTTAAATATGTTGCCTAATGTAGGCATGTGTATTGTAGTCTGTTTTATTGTACTGAAATGAACATTGAAATAGCTTGTGCATACTAATGTGTATTTTTTGAGTTTCTAATGAAAGTAGTAGAGAAAACTGAGGTTAAAAACATGTTGCCAGATGTATTAACTGTATCTCAGTCTAAATAAGTATGTGTGTGTGAAACATCCATTACGATGCAGGCATTAGAATGGTACATGTGTTGTAATGGCTTGTTTTGTAATAGTATGCATTGTAATAGAAGCTGCGTAGCAAAAATTGCGCTGTAAAAGTATGCGTTGTAATAGTTTGCGTTGTAACACTATATATACTTGAAATAAGTTTAAAAGTATGAGACTTACAATAGTGACATGAGAAGAGTTGGTCTTTCATATTTGCCTAGGCCTCAGTTTGTGAGGTGTGAGTGAATAGTGAAGCTTGAAGAGAAAAGTGAGGTTTAAATCATGTTGGTAGATGAATTAGTGGTTATGGTACTTCATATGAGTCTCTGGAAAGGTACACTCAAAGTGGGCTCTATAAATTTAGGGATCTGCTTGCAATGGAAAGTGCAGTCTGTTAAGTTTAAAGGTCTGCGTGCTCTCATGACTCAGGTATGGGCCTACTTGTACAAATTTTCTGGCATGTGCTGTGCAGCTGATGACCCTAACTTAAGAACTTGGTAGCTTTTCATAGAGGTGAACAAATCTTTTTACTACAGCATCATTCGGTCGCAGAGGGAGACATGTCTTACGTATGTAGGTGTCACAGAGCCCCTCAAATAGACTGTTGAATACCCACATGTCCTGTATTATGAGCAGAAAGGAATACATACACCTTCTTGTACAGAAACTTAGAGAGCATGCGGTCTGAAACACAGGTCTTCTGCTATTTGTAGGTTTCTTTTTATGTATCATGTCACTAGAAAAAGGCACATACACAGGCATTGATGCCTTCAGAAACATGGTGTGATTTACAACAGTGACATGGGAAGGGTTGCTGTTTTATATGTGGCTAGGCCCAACATTCTGAGCAGTCGGTGAATAGTGAAGCTGCAAGAGAATAGTGAGGTTTAACTCATGTTGGTAGAGGGATTAGTGATTATAGTACTTCGTATGGGTCCCTGGAAAGCTACACTCGAAGTAGGCTGTATAAATTTAGGGGTCTGCTTGCAATGGGAAGTGCAGTCTGTGAAGTTTAAAGGTCTGCATGGTCTCATGAGAGAGGTATGTGTCTACTTGTACATGTATTCTGACACGTGCTGTGCATGTGAAGATGCTAGCTTAAAAACCTGGTAGCTTCTCATGCAGGTGGACAAATCTTTTCAGTTCTGCTTCATCATTTGGTTGCAGAGGGAGAGATGTTTTGCCTGTGCAGGTGTCACAGATCTCCTCAAATAGACTGTTGAATACCCATGTGCCCTGTATTATGAGCAGAAAGGAATACATAAACCTTCTTATTCACAAATTTAGAGAGCCTGCGGTCTGAAACACAGGTCTTCTACAATTTCTAGGTTTCTTTTTATGTATCATGTCACTAGGAAAAGGCACAGACACACGCATTGATGCCTTCAGAAACATGGTGAGACTTACAACAGTGACATCGGAAGGGTTGCTGTTTTATATTTGGCTAGGTCCAACATTCTGAGCAGTCATTGAATAGTGAAGCTGCAAGAGAATAGTGACGTTTAAGTTGCAAGAGAAACGTGAGGTTTAAGACATGTTGGCAGAGGGTTTAGTGAATAGGCTATTTCGTATGAGTCTCTGGAAAAGTACACTCTAAGTAGGACGTATATAGATTTAGGAGTCTGCTTGCAATGGAAAGTGCAGTCTGTCAAGTGTAAAGGTCTTTGGGCCAGATATACGACCATTCCAAATTGCGATTTGCAATTTGCGCTCAATTGCGAGTCGCAAATTGCAAGTCGCAATTTGGAATGTACAACAGTGTCAGAGACACTGATTGCGATTCCCAATGGGGTCGCAAAATGTGAGGCTCATGAATATTAATGAGCCACTCGCAAATTTTGACCCCATTGGGAAAGGCTGGCCCTCCCAGGGATGGTGGCCTGCTGGGTTCAGCAGACCTCCATGTCTAGGACTGCTTGTCAGTAAAGTATTTTTCTTTTTTTTAAATGCAGCCCGTTTTCCTTAAAAGAAAATGGGCTGCATTTAAAAAAAAATAAATGAAACGTTTTTGTTTCATTTTTTAAGGGCAGGTAGTGGTCCCTGGGACCACTGCCTGTCCTTAAAAAATATTTTTAGGGCCAGTCACAAAGGGGAAGGGCTCCCCTTGGGACCCCTTACCATTTGCGACTCCATAACCACCCTCTTGAAGAGGGCGGTAAATTGCAAGTGTTTTGTGACCGCAATTGCGGTCGCAAAACATTCATACATGGCTAGAGAGTCGCTATTAGGAAGGGAACGCCCCTTACTAATAGCAAGTCGCAAAATAGTGTTTGTACATGGCCATGTAGGTTTTTGCGTGCGCAAACGGGCCGCAAACCCATTTGCGCACGCAAAAACTGGTCGTATATCTGGCCCTATGTGCTCTCTTGTCTCAGGTATGTGTGCACTTGTACATGTATTCTGACATGTGCTGTGCATCTGAAGATGCTAGCTTAAAAACCTGGTAGCTTGTCATGCAGGTGGACAAATCTTCTCAGTTCTGCTCCATCATTTGGTTCCAGAGGGAGACATGTTTTGCCTGTGCAGGTGTCACAGAACTACTCAAATAGACTGTTGAATGCACACATACCCTGTATTATGAGCAGAAAGGGGTACATACACCTTCTTGTACAGAAACTTAGAGAGCATACGGTGTAAAACAGAGGTCTTCTTCTATTTCTAGGTTTCTTTTTATGTATAATTTCACTAGGAAAAGGAACAGAGACACGCATTGATGCCTTCAGAAACATGGTGAGACCTACAACAGTGACATGGGAAGGGTTGCTATTTTATATTTGGCTAGGCCCAATATTGTGAGCAATTGGTGAATAGTGAAGCTGCAAGAGAAAAGTGAGGTTTAAGACATGTTGGCAGAGGGATTAGTGATTATGGTACTTTGTATGAGTCTCTGGAAAGGTAAACTCGAAGTAGGCTGTATACATTTAGGTGTCTGTTTGCAATGGTAAGTGCACTCTGTCAAGTTTAAAGGTCTGCCTGCTCTCCTGAATGAGGTATGTGTCTACTTGTACATGTATTCTGACACTTGCTGTGCATGTGAAGATGCTAGTTTAAAAACTTGGTAGCTTCTCATGCAGGTGGACAAATCTTTTCAGTTCTGCTCCATCATTTGGTTGCAGAGGGAGACATGTTTTGTCTGTGCAGGTGTCACAGAACTCCTCAAATAGACTGTTGAATACCCATGTACCCGGTATTATGAGCAGAAAGGGATACATACACCTTCTTGAACAAAAACCTATAGAGCATGTGGTCTAAAACAGAGGTCTTCAACTATTTCTAGGTTTCTTTTTATGTATAATTTCACTAGAAAAGGGAACAGAGGAACATGGTGAGACTTACAACAGTGACATGGGAAGGGTTGCTGTTTTATATGTGACTAGGCCCAACATTCTGAGCAGTCAGTGAATAGTGAAGCTCATGAGAAAAGTGAGTTTTAAGACATGGTGGTAGAGGGATTAGGGGTTAGGCTATTTCGTATGAGTCTCTGAAAAGGTACACTTGGAGTAGGTCGTATACATTTAGGTGTCTGCAATGGGAAGTGCACTCTGTCAAGTTTAAAGGTCTGCGTGATCTCGTGACTCAGGTATGTGTCTACTTGTACATGTATTCTGACACGTGCTGTGTGTGTGTGAAGATGCTAGCTTAAAAACCTGGTAGCTTCCCATGCAGGTCGACAAATCTTCTCAAGTTCTGCTCCATCATTTGGTCGCAGAGGGACACATGTCTTACCTATGTAGGTGTCACAGAACACATACATTGGAATACATACACCTTCTTCTACACAAATTTAGAGAGCATGCAGTGTGAAACACAGGTCTTCTACTATTTCTAAGTCTGTTTTTATGTATCATGTCACTAGGAATAGGCACAGACACATGCATTGATGCCTTCAGAAGCTTGGTGAGACTTACAACAGTGAAATGGAAAGGGTTGCTGTTTTATATTTGGTTAGGCCCAACATTCTGAGCAGATGGTGAATGGTGAATAGTGAATCTGCAAGAAAATAGTTATGTTTAACTGATGTTGGTATAGGGATTAGTGATTATGGTACTTCGTATGGGTCTCTGGAAAGGTACACTTGAAGTAGGCCGAATACATTTAGGTGTCTGATTACAATGGGAAGTGCACTCTGTCAAGTTTAAAGGTCTGCGTGCTCTCGTGACTCAGGAATGTGTGTAGTTGTACATGTATTCTGACACGAGTTGAGCAGCTGATGACCCTAAATTAAAAACCATATATCTTATCATGCAGGTGCACAAATCTTGTCAGTCCTACCACAGCATTCAGTCACAGAAGCAGAGATCTGTGTACATGTCACCGACGTCCTACTACATCATTTGGTTGCTAAAGTCTAGATCATTTACCTAGGTAGCGATCATAGAACCGCTAGAATATGGAGTTAAAAATCTGAGTGCCCTGTATAATGATGAAAAAGTAATGCATACATCTTCTTGTGCAGAAATGTAGAAAAATAAAAGTGTACAGTAATTTACAAATATTTTCTCCCACACTCTCAAACATTTACAGCTTCGCTAATGTGCATAGTTAGGTATACTACATATTTATTTGTTATGAAGAGAATACCAATGTAATTGTAAGCAAAAGCTTATTGATTATTATGAATATTAATATAAAATTAATTTAATATTATTAATTGATGTAACCAACTATTGAAACTATTCTTTGTTTTTTTAGATATTTACTTTATTTGGAAAAAAAATTGAAGATGGCAAGAAAACATGAAAAGAGAAGAGAGCAAAAAAACCCAATACGACTTAAAGAAAAGTGAAAATAGAAAATTAGAAGTGCAAAAGGTTATACAGGAAAAAAAAGTATTTAGGTGAGAGAACTAAACAGTTTCTTAAAACAGTTTTACACACATTGAAAGAAGTCAAACTTGTTGAAAAGAAAAATTAATTTTTCACAACAAATCAGAAGGAAAACAAGAATTGTTATGGTAAAACAACATCGTTTTATGGGAAAGGAGCGCATCTTACAAGAAGGCAAAAAGAGCACAAGGATATAAGAAGAAGAATGTTTTGAAGTAGAGTAATTCAAAATGTATTTAAAAAATTGTAAAAAATATAAAAAGATCAGCAGGTTATAAGAAAAAGCAACAGATTGAGAGCAGTGGATACAGCTTTTGAAATGAAACAAAAATTATTAATATTAATATTGAAGAGAATGAGAACATTGGATAAAACAATGGTGTTTATGAAGGAGAAAAGCAAAAGAAAAAGACTGGTTAATAGAAGTAACTTTTGTAAAACTTTTACTGGTAAATGGAAGCACACTTCTAGTACTGAACCTTTCTTAAATGAAGAAAGCTATTTTCAAGAGAACACATTAATACATGCAGTTGATACTAGTGGTCGATGCTATGAGGTAAAAGATGGTTCTCCCATTGCAAAAGAAAAAATGGTTCCTAGGAATGTGGAAGAAGTAATAGCTGAAGACGTTCAAGGGAGATGTACACAAGCTCCTGTATATCACTGGGATTGTAGCAGTATTTGCAGTATTCAACAGGAATCTATTGACATATTATGTTTTGTTTTTACGAGAATATGGAGAAAAAAAAGAGTTAAACAGGAGATTAAGATGTTACAAGGACTACATCCATGTAAAGTAAGAAAATATACTAAGTTGCAAGGTCATTCTCTGGCTTGTCTTTCAAGAAAAGTGTGCCAAAGTACTTTTCATCATTTAAGAATGTTAGCTGTACACCACTCTGAAATGAGGAAGTTAGTAAGGAGACTCTACTATGTAAAAACTCCTGCATTATGATTAAGTGAAATGAACACAGCTGTTTTGCATGGTTCTGTATTGGATGTACAGAAAGTTTGTGATGATATACAGTTCTGTTTTTGTGGTTCAGAAGAGGAGTGTAGAGAAACTGAGAGTTTGATAAGTGTAGGTGTTGAAGAACACGAGAAAGAGATTAGCATTGATGAGTATGCAGAAGAAATTACAAAGTTTAACACAGTTTCGTCTGAAAAACCAAATTATATTTGTATTTGTTGTCGACGTACTCACTATAGAAGTCAAACTAGGAATGTTAATTTATATTTAAAAAGTGAAAAAGAAAATAATGATAAGTGGCAGCAATTTTGTCTTTGTAGAAAGTCAGTTTGATGTGGGTAGTGATCAAGTAATTTGTAAGTACTGTTACAACAAATTAGAAGAAAACAAAATTCCGGCTAGAGCAGTATATAACAACTTAGAGTTGATACCTATTCCTCAGGAACTGGCAGGTTTAAATGTATACGAGTCTATTCATAAAACACATTGAAACTGTTGGTGTAGAGGGAGAGGAAAATGAGCCAGTAGTTATTCTAGTAAATGGTGTACCAACAAGGAGTAGGAAAATCTGGCAAGCATTTGTAGATGTTAATAAACTTCAAAATGCTACATTATACCTTGTACAGAACAATATTTATTATAAAAATGTAAATGTTGACGAGGAAGTAATATGCTTAGAACATGAAACAGTAATGTCAAGTGGCCAAATTGAAAAAGTGGGCAAGTCTAGGACTGAAGAGATTTGAGAACATTATACAATACATCCTCTGCATTAAAAAGAAATTATAGGAAATAGTATTGAATTATTTCAAATGAAGGAAGCAAAGGGAACTCCCATGAGTGTATGGGAAAAAAGTTTAGAAGCTCTCTTTCCACAGCTATTCCCCACTGAAGAAATATAAAACACCAACTCATCTAATGTCTCTGTTGTAAGTGTTACAATGTTTTTCAAAAGGTCAATGTGTGTATCTGTGCCTCTTTGTGGTGACATGGTACATCGGAAGAAGACTACAAATACCAGAATACCTCTGCTTTATACTACATGCTGTCTAAATTTGTGTACAAGAAAGTGTATGGATTACGTTTTGTTTATTACGTTTTGTTTATTATACGGAACAGGTGAGTATTCAAAGTGTTTTTATTCTTGAAAATTTAACAGTTTTGAAGTTTGATGTTCTCATTTGAAGGCACTACCCATGCACTCATGCAATCAACCAGGCACTATGCATGCACTTAAGCAATCACATACGCACTAGTTGTGCAGTTATTCAATCATTCAGGCACTACTATTACACTCAACCATTCACACAGGCACTACCAATGCACTTATACAATCATCCAGGCACTAGCCTTGCACTCATCCATTTACTCGGGCACTATCCATACACTCCAGCAATCACTCACACACTATTCATTCACACATCCAATGATCCACCCACTACTGTTACACTCATCCATTCGCTCACGTACTACCTGTGCACTCATCCAACCACCCAGGCACTACTCATGCACTCATACAATCACTCAGGTACTACTCTTGCACTAAAGCATTCACTCAGGCACTACCCATGCACTCATCAATTCTCTCACGCACTACCCATGCACTCATCTAATGACCCAAGCACTACCCTTGCACTCATCCACTCACTCAGGCACTACACATGCACTCATCCAATCACCCAGACACTACCCTGCACTCATCCAATCACTCAGGCACTACCCATGCAGTCATCTAATCATCTGGACACTACCCATGCACTCATCCAATCAAACAGGCACTATCCATGCACTCATCAAATGAGCCAGGTACTACCCTTGCACTCATCCATTCTCTCAGGCACTATCCATGCACTCATCCAATCACCCAGACACTACCCTGCACTCATCCAATCACTCAGGCAATACCTATGCACTCATCCAGTCATTCAGGCACTACTCTTGCACTCAACCATTCACTCAGGCACTACTGATACACTCCTGCATTCTCTCAGGTACTAACCATACACTTATACAATAACGCAGGCACTACCCTTGCACTCATCCAGTCACCCAGGCACTACCCATGCACTCATCCAATCACTAAACCACTACCCATGCACTCCTGCAATCACTCAGGCACTACAGTTAAGGAAGGTGAGAAGTACCTACAACAAACACATTCACATTACTAAAACCAACCATTTCAGGGTTCAGCTGGACAGCGCTAAAAATAGACCCAAGAAGCTCTTTGAAATCATCAAGCAACATTCTAACCACTCTTCCAACCTTATCTCGACACCCATGACCTCCCTTCCTAGTGGGGAGGACTTCTCAGTTCACTTCTCTGAAAAGGCAAGAAAAATTGAACTGGAGCTGCAACCTGCCACTCCTATTTTGCGGCCTCTGAACTACACCACATCATTGGTTGAACTTACGGAACCTTCGGTAGTGTCGTTCCACATAGGTTGTGCTCCCAAAAATGACGCCTCTTGGAATTCCTTTCTCCTTCCAGATGACACGGAGCTGCTCCACTCTATGGCGTCCTTAAAACCTTCCAATCATTTCAGCGATCCACTACCTGCTAAGTTTTTTAAAGATCTCAATTCGGCCATTCTCCCTCTTTGGTCCCGGATCATTCATGAATCTCTCTTGCAGGGGAGGATCCCTGATTGCCTCAAGATTGGTCAAGTCACTCCCATCCCTAAGAAGCCCAACATTGATTTAGCTGATCCTAACAACTTCCGGCCTATCACCAGCATCATGACTCAAGCTAAATTGCTCAAGAAAGGCGTCCACACGCAGCTCTGCAACCACTTAGAGAAATTTCAACTCCTTGACCTCTACCAGTCGGGTTTCAGAGCAGGGCACAGTACTGAAACAGCACTAACTCACATTGTTGATGACGCCCTGATATCCCTTGATCAAAATGTCCCTTGTCTTCAGATCCTTCTTGACCTGTCCTCAGCATTTGACACCATCAAACATGAAAACTTGATTGCTCTTCTTCAACATAGGATGGGTCTCTCGGGCCCGGTCTTAAATTGGTTTGCCTCTTTCTTACAGAACCGCACACAAAGAATAAAAGTTAACCATTCCCTTGCAATCAGTACCCCTGTCACGATTGGAGTTCCTCAAGGCTCCACACTCTTGCCCACTCTTTTCAACCTTTTTATGGAACCACTTTCCGATATTCTGAACTGTTCTAACATTCATTACCACATGTATGCTGATGACACACAACTGTACTTTAAGATCTCCTTTCCAGAGGACATAAAAACTTTAAATGATGCACTCTTACAAACTCAACAATGGCTAGCCCAGAACCATCTTTTGTTAAATACACTCAAAACAGAATTCCTTCTGATTGCCCCCGCAACCACTCTGCAGCTATCCTGGACTGGATTAAACAACTCACTGCTCTTAACTGCACCCCTCATGTGGTTGACTCTGCTAAATCGTTAGGTATTACCTTGGACAAATACCTAAATATGCAAGTTCACATCAGTGCAACTATTAGGGGAGCCAATTTTCAGCTCAACACCCTTAAGAAAATCAAGCCTTTCCTTCCGCCTGAGGACATCCGGCCTGCAGTTCAATCCCTGGTTATCTTTCGTCTGGAATATGGTTTGGTGACCCTTGCTGGGCTACCTAAAGCTAGTTTGGCCCCACTCAGAGCCACTCTAAACGCATCGGCCAGGCTCATCACAGGCTCCAGAAAGCATACCCACATCACCCCTGATCTTATTCAACTAATTTGGCTGTCTATCGAAGCTAGGATATGTTTCAAGATAGCTTGCTTGACGCATAAAGCCATTCATTACAACACCCCAGTTTATTTGGCTAAAAAGCTTGAACTATCTGGCTCATGTCGGAACTTAAGAAGTATGTCCACCCTACTTTTGAAACCTCCCAAATTCAAAAAGAAAAGAACTTACAATCATGCCTTCACTGGTCTTGCTCCAAGGATTTGGAACGCTCTTCCTCCCGAGATCAGATCCAACCCATCCACTGCATCTTTCACGAAACATGTCAAATGGCTAATCTTAAGTGAACATTAACAGCATTAACATGTATTCCTTCCCAAGCCCCCTCTTTCTATGGATGTGATACTTCTTTTATACTGTTGGTTCGATTTATTTTATGCTTGTCTGTTCACTTGTTATCTCGTTCTATTTACCTTCTGAAACTGTATTGGGCCCTCCAGACTGGCTGACTCCACTGCCACTGATCTTGATTGTTTCCCCCCTTTGTTTGACAGTGTGTTTATTTAACTACATCATTTGTGCCATTGTTGGTTTATTCATGCTTTCGCCACTTTGTACAGCGCTCTGATACCCGTAAGGGTCATGTTCACGCTTTATAAAACTTTTCAAATAAATAAACAAATAACCATGAATTCATGCATTCTCTCAGGCGCTACCTATGCACTCATCCAATCACCCAGGCACTACGCATACACTTATCCAATCACCCAGATACTACCCTTGCAATCATCCATTCACTCAGGCACTACCCATGCACTCATCGAATCACTCAGGCACTACCCTTGCACTCAACCCTTCACTCAAGCACTATGCATACACTCATCCATTCTCTCAGGCACTACCCTTGCATTCATGCAATGATGCAGGCACTGCCGTTGTAGCCATCCCTTCACTCAGGCACTACTCTTGCACTAAAGAATTCACTCAGGCACTACCCATGCACTCATCCATTCTCTCACGCACTACCAATGCATTCATCCATTTACCCAGGCACTACTGTTGTATTCCGCTTTAGGTGTCCGTATATAGGCTTTCCTGAAACATGTCCTTATATAGCCACAATTCGCATTGCCCTTATATAGGCATAAAATCCCAGTCCTTATTTAGGCATTAGCCATGCACTCCTAATACAGGCATGGTCACCGACATCCGTCCACCCTAACGTCACAACGAGTTCTTAGAAACCAGACCCTTAAGCTCTTGGGAGTTCCCCTAGCACAGGATTATTGATTTCTCCAAGAACTCATTTATTATGCATGAACCGCTATTCCTTAAGGGTTCATTCCTGACGTCTTCCTCTGTCCGACTTCACGTCAATGCTAACATTCCAAGGCACCTACCAGGTATAAATATACCTTCCCTTGCCCAAGCAAGTTAGGAGGAGACCTCGACTTTAGAGGACCCGTGTCCCGGCCTGACGCACTGAGAAGAGACGCTGTCATCCCTGCTCGCAGAGAATCCAGCTTCCAGTGTTCTGACTCCCTTCGCGGGGTGTTAGAGTTCCAGATCCGGAAAGAGATTCCCACCTCTATCATTCTCAAGGTATGGAGCTGACTAGAACCTAGAGGGACTCTTGGCATACCAGACTCTTAGTATATCATACAATAGAATACTTCACCTACTTCTTACTTTGCACCACACTTAGGTTAGGTACACTGGGGTAGAACTAGCTTAGAGACGCATCGTATGAGTACTTGCATTTTTAGCCCATGTTATTTATGTACGTGAATATATGCTAAAAGATAATGCTAGCGCAGTATTATTTTTTTCTACTGCTTACGCTGTACATTATATATCTTGCATACTGTCTTGTGAGCATAACAGCTCATATCTCTTACACGAGAAACAAGACTGCTCAATAAATCCTTTTATTGAAACGCCCGTCTATTCTTTCTGTGTAACTCTGAAGAAACTAAGCATGCACGATTAGCTGATTGAAACTGTTATCTATTGTTTCCACGATTCTGAGAAGTGTTCCGATTCTAAAGGGAAACAAAGTTGTCATGTTTATGCGGTTGCCAGAAACGACTCCCTTCTTGTTTACAAGGAGTTTCTAGTGGCCTCTGAGCTAGCTGGCACAAAGTAATTAAGTTTAATATACTCGATAGGGACATACTGACCTCAGTCCTATGTCAAAACTATAGGGTATATTATTCCAATGCGCAGAGCCTATTAGGGAAATAGGAACTACACTACATGGCGCCCAACCATTTGGTAAGGCATTAATTTAACGCTAGATACTGAGTAACTCAGTCGTGCTTTTCTCTCAGAGACCCCTACTCACATACTCCATAAGACGTCTGGAGTGGGTAGGGTTAAATATCCGCCAAAGCTAAATAGGACAAAAACCCTATATATTAGCTGTTTGGTTTGTTCAACGTTGAAGGATACAGTGTTCCAAAATATTGTGCACCTTATCTTTTGTTTCCTTGAAACTTGTTCTACATTTTTCAAAAAACAAATGTCCGAACACGGGGACAATAACACCGGGAACGGTGTAGCTGCGGCTGAACAAGTCGTAACAGCTTTTAACTTTATAGGTTTAAATGAAACCGAGGCGGGTGTTATAGACATCTCTCTAAACTTAAGAAGAGCCATCACTCTAAAACTTATAAAACACGGCCTACCACCAAGAGGGGGTAGAGCAGTTTTTGTGATAGAGGCACACGAATCCTTTCAGACAGAGGTATTCTACTCATGGATAGTATTCCCAGAATCAAATCCAGTAACAAGAGTGTTTCACTTTTACAAAGAAGATGAACCACCAGAGGAATATATTCCTTTCGAGGATATTGAAATTCCACTTACATACCAGGAGCATCATCTCTGGTTTAAAGGTTTAAAACCATTACCAGGCTCGGTCCACTAGGTAGACCAGGAGCAACATGGCCGATTCTAGCCGGCTACACACCTCATCCTGACATTGAAGAGATATCAGACGAGGAATTACTTACTCAACTACAAGAGTTAATAAAAATTTACAGACAATTAGTCCAATATGTCATGGGGACTTTCACAGTCCAACCACCATTGACCATTCCAAATCAAACCCCTCAACAGGGGAATACACTAAAAATTACACCACAGACTTTATACGCAGTCATGGGTAAAATGCCCACAAAACGTGAGCAAATTCCATTCTGGATAGCTCAAAAATTACTCAAATCGAAGCAGTATTTCCTAATACTAGCCCTTATGAGAAACACAGAATCCTAACAATCTGTTTACCAATGGGGATCACACCACAACTGGAAGATTGCACCACTTGGGGCGCAGTCTTTGCTGCCATCTATACTAAAACACATGGGGGCCGATTCCGATTCGGGCCGGAAAACGTACCGACCGACTCGGAGCCGGAATTTATTCCGACCGACACGTACCGGTGCAGCCCGACCCGCAAAGTACGATGAAAAGCGTGCAAAATCCGACTGACTCGTACGGAACACAATACGAACGACCGAACCGCGCGGAAAACAGCTATCCGGCCGGAAAAGCACGCAAATCGAACCGACCGACACGCACCAGGAAGAATCCCGAACGAAACGTACCCGCGAACTCCGACCCGCCAAGTACGATGCAACGCGTAGAAAACACGACCGAGTCGCACGGAGCTCAAGCCGTACGACCGACACGCATACAAAACAGCGAGCCGAAGCAACCCAATACACCGCGACCGACGCGTACGCAGCACATAAAACAGCACAAACACAGCGTGAACGACTCGGAGAAGCTCGCACGAGACAACTGCAGGGTCCGACTCGGTCAGAAGAACATCTCCTACATGCACAAAAAGTACAAAGGGAAAAACACACAAAAAAAGGCCAAACAAGCAATTACAAAGCCAATAAATACTGGGGGGGAAACAGGGAACAAAGACACACCCACAACTCCACCCATATAAAGGACACAAATCTCTACCATGATCCTTTGCAAATTCAAATTACCTGCCAGCACAGAACACCAACAGACAGCAACCACACACACACTCACAGCTCATCCAGCACACAAGCCACACACCATCAGCACCTCAACAAATAGCACCCTCACATACACCCAGCAAAACACACACTCACACACCCTCACTTGCACACCAAGACACATCACTCACCACCACCACCCATCACCATGCCCCCCAAGAAGAATGCAAAGTTCCTAGATAGTTAATTGGAAGTCCTGGTAGATGAGATCCTCAGGGTAGAGCCACAGCTGTTTGGTACACTGGTCCAACAGACCCCCATGTCGCAGAAAACCAAGATGTGGGCGAGGATCATTGACAGGGTGAACGCACAATCACCATGTTTCCGCACAAAGGAAGACATCCAGAACAGGTGGTATGATGTGCGCAGGAGGGTCAGGGACCTACTGAAGAAGGATTACATCTTGAGCCAACACACCGGCAGTGGCCCTCCTGCCAAACCACTATACCTCAGGCCCTGGGAGGAGAAGGTGCGGGCCATCCTACCACCAGTGAGCGTATATGGACTAGAAAACATCCCAGAGCCTGGTGAGTACACAACCAATATACCCAATATTGTGTGACAATACACACACATCACTGTCAAGGGGATAGTCAAACCATGCACCCTTAGCAAATACACAGCAACAAAAACAGAATCATCCCAAGATGTGTATGTCAGTCAGATACATGCCATCTCATAGTGATATGTAACTGTGTCATGACATGTACAAACCCTACAACAAATAAAGCTAGGCAGTGGCACAAATATAACCAACAAACACTGTCAGATATGTAGCCACCACTACAAAACCACCACACAGGGAATCCCACAGAAAGGAAGGAATTCTGTGTATGCTGGTCAAGTCAGTGTAGCCAATAGCATCATGGGAGTTGTAGTCACAGATATTGCCCACCCTCACAATACGCCCATCAACACCACTCTGAACCATGCTCACATCACAGGGAGTGGAAAACAACTGACAAGATGGCTGACACTGGCTACTGCTGTGGGGAGCACAAGGCCCTGCTGGGAACTGGGCACCAACCAACAGCAGGACACCACTGACTGACATCCTGAAAGACAACTTGCACTCCCTGCAATGGAAGCACGTTCCATGGTGGGATATCTGGCTGGGTGGGAAGGAGGACTGACAGCTATGACCATAGTTACCAGCAGCTCTTCCCACACACACCCCTAACACAAACTACACACAACACACCTGGGAAAATGCATTGCCTCACACTAAAATCAATTATCCCACAAAGAACCACCACCCTGGGTCATGCTGTGGGAAGCACAGTGACACACATGGGACTTGTAGCCAAACAAACGCCAGGACAACACTGTCAGCCATCCATTCAGCACAGGCACACTACCCCACAGGGAAGCAGAGTCAGAAGGAAGGAAGTATGGGCAAGCTGGGAAGGGGGTGGAGGCAATAGCATGATGGGAGTGGTAGTCACAGATATTGCTCACCCTCACAATTGGCCCATCAACACCACTCTGAACCATGCTCACATCACAGGGAGTGGAAAACAACTGACAAGATGGCTGACACTGGGTACTGCTGTGGGGAGCACAAGGCCCTGCTGGGAACTGGGCACCAACAAACAGCAGGACACCACTGTCAGCCACCTTGCCATTGCTGTCACACCCACACACAGTGAAGTACACTCAAAAGGAAGGAAGTATGGGCATGCTGGGAAGGGGGGTGGAGGCAATAGCATGATGGGAGTGGTAGTCACAGCTCAACATCCCCTAACCACATGGCCCAGCAAACTCACACTGAAGCATGCACACCTCACAGAGAGTGGAAAGCCCCATCAAAGATGTCTGACACCGGTGCTCTGTTGTGGGGAGCACAAGGCCCTGCTGGGAACTGGCCACCAACCAACAGCAGGACACCACTGTCAGCCATCTTGCCATTGCTGTCACACCCACACACAGTGAAGTACACTCAAAAGGAAGGAAGTATGGGCATGCTGGGAAGGGGGTGGAGGCAATAGCATGATGGGAGTGGTAGTCACAGATATTGCTCACCCTCACAATTGGCCCATCAACACCACTCTGAACCATGCTCACATCACAGGGAGTGGAAAACAACTGACAAGATGGCTGACACTGGGTACTGCTGTGGGGAGCACAAGGCCCTGCTGGGAACTGGGCACCAACAAACAGCAGGACACCACTGACTGACATCCTGAGAGTCAACCTGCACCCACTGCAAGGGTGGCATGCTTCATGGTGGGATAACTGGGCTGGAGGGAGAAGGATGTCCGGATGTCAACCAAATACCACCAATGCTGGCCATGCACACACCTCAACATTCACATTGAAATGCTTCATGTTGTCAGGACAATGCGCTACACCAATATCAACAGCTGACTGTGACAACTTAGGACAATGCAATGTACAGGCCCGCATCCAGAGGTACAGTCACAACTGTCAGGTGTTTGAACCATTGATGCCTGTAGAAACATTACATACATTGTGTGTCTCTTCCAAATACAGGTGATGATGGGGACACAGCAGCAGATGCTGAGGAGTCCCTGTCCCAGGCTCCGGGGGACACTGAGCTCACTGGTGTGGAACAGCCTCTGCCCACCTCGGATGATGAAGACCTACCTGGCACCTCCGCAGTGAGTCATCATGCAGCACCAGCAGGACCACCAGCTGCACCCCCTGCACCCACCCCTCCAACAACTGCCAACACACAGACCACCCCTGCCGACAGACCAAGGACCACCACCACCAACAGCACACGGACCCCGGCCCAATGTGGAGCTACGGACAACAACACCAGCAACAACCCCCAAGGGGGCCCAGGGTCACCTGTGCGTGCCACCGCAGGTCCTTCACGTGTCGCCAGGGGTGGTGGGAGGGGTGGTAGACATAGGTCGCAGCTTGCAGAGGGGTCTGGACTGCATGATGACCCACAACTGGTACGCATAGCTGATGCGTACCAGACTAGCACCGGAGAGTTCAGCCAGGTAGTGGGGATCCTCAGGGACATTCAACAGCAGCAGGCTGCCCATCATGCCCGCTTGGACTTACACATGTCCCGCATGGAGTCCAAGTGGGACACAGTGCAAGAACAGACGGCGGTGCATAGGGACATATTGCAATGCCTCCGCCAGATTTGCACCAACATGTCAACACCTCCCTGTGTGCCCACAACATCTGGTGCTGCAACAACTGCAACTGCCACAGGGAGGGAGGATGACTCTGGCGGAGAGTCCCCTGCACCGCAGCAGCCTGCACTTGAGGGTCCCCCCAAAGAAGAGGGTCGTCCGAGGAAGGACAACTGAGAGGCTGATGGCCATGCACAACCCCAGGAAGCCAACACCTGTTCTGGAAAATCACCTTTGTGCCCAAACTCTTCACCCTGTCGAATGCAACACAACTCTCCCACATGACATGGGGAGCTCAAGTTGGACCAATGTATCAGATGACTGTGGACTTTACTCTGGACATTTCTGCTACCAGGACTTCCAAATCAACTAGGAACTTTGGATTACAATCACAATGTACAGCACCCACCATCCTGTGCACTATACTCACACATGTATGTCAATAAACTCACTAATACAACATACTTGCCTCTGTTGTGATTCCAATGTTGTTTCTGAAGTGGAGATGATGATCTGTGAAATGACACTGTGCATGCTAACTGCTACAGCAAGTACAATACCGGCATGTGAGTCATGGCGACGTGACACATATGAGGGAGACACACCCCAGGGCTACACAACACATACACACCAGGGCCATCTGACTCATCGCCTACACTGATGTTGCCAGGAAATACGGTGCAATGCACAGACCCAACACCTATTCACAGTCTGTGTTAACTAGCCCACTGGTGCAGTAAGCAAATGTCAGTCAGATGTGTGACCACAGACAACGCACATCACAAAGTGAAGCAGAAGGTTTATTACACATTTGCAACATGTTGTAACCACTACAGATGCAAGGTAATCCCACCTGGCAGTGGGCACACAGTCAACAAGTGTAGAAGAAAGGAAGTCCATGGGTGTGGCGCACATCACCTGTAGGGAAACGACAGCTACCACCCTGGAAGTTGATTCACGGTGTCGGGGGATCACAGTTGACCAAACAACTCTGAAAGTACCCTGTGAAGGACAGAAATGACACACAGTCAAAAGCACTGACGAACAGGACAGAACTGCAATACTCATGCCCAAAACATGTCACAAGAAACCCACCCAGAACCAAGTTAGCATGCCAACACTGTTGGGGAGTACAGACTACCTGTAAGGACACATCGCTGCACGCATCCAGTCAAGTAGCACATGGACACACTCAAACAGCACCAGAGCACCACCAACACATATCATGCAAACTCACATCATTGACATAACATCCCTGGATACTCACATTCAGCTGAAGAAGTTGGTGATGAGCTGTGTGCGGACATCACCCTCATCATCATCATCATCACTGGCATCGTGGTCCAGCCCAGGATCCTCCACAGGTGGCGGATGTTGGTCATCGTCATCCAGGATGAGAGGCAACTCCTTCCGCACTGCCAGGTTGTGTAGCATGCAGCAGACGATGACAATCTTGCACACCTTTACTGGTGCATATGGGAGGGCCCCTCCTGTCTTATCTAGGCAGCGGAAGCGGCTCTTCAGGAGACCAAATGTCCGCTCAATCACTCTCCTGGTCCGACCATGTGCCTCATTGTAGCGCATCTGGGCTGGTGTCACAGGGTTCCTGAGGGGCGTCAGCAACCACGGCATGTTGGGGTATCCGGAGTCACCTACATACAGACAATTGCACATTAGCTGAGTTGGAAAAGAGGGTGGAACACTACATTGCAGAACACACACAATGGTACAAAGTCAGTACACACCAACAAGCCAGGCACGCTGGTTCTGCATCTGTGACATCATTCTCGGGATGCGACTACTCCTCATCACATAGGCATCGTGTGCAGAACCGGGGAAACGGGCACACACGGGTGAGATGCTCATATCTGCAAGACATACCACCAGTGCATTGACCGAATGGTAGTGTTTGCGGTTCCTGTATGCCTGCTCTTGGGCCTGTGGTGGTACCAAAGCCACATGTGTCCCATCAATGGAGCCAATGACATGCGGCATCCTCCCCAGGGCATAGAAGTCACTCTTCACGTCAGTGAGTTGTTGAAGTCTAGGGAAATAGATGTACTGGTTCAGGTATCTCAACATAGCCTCCAAAACATCGCAGAGCACACGGCTGAACATGGTCTGTGACATCCCACCAGCAGATACCACAGTGTGTTGAAAGGTACCGGTGGCAAAGAAGTGTAGGGCTGCCATCACCTTCACCTTGGGGGTCAGCGCTGTAGGGTATGTCCGGCCAGGATGCAAATGTGGGGCCAACCGCACCGTCAATTCCTCAATCAGTGGCCTGGTGAAGCGGTACCATCGGATGCAGTCCCGTTCAACCACTCTTGCAAGGTCAGGGAATGGCCGATGGACAGCTGGTGCCCTGCAGTGCATAGGTGAAGAAAGAAAGATTGTCAGTCACCCCACATATGTGGCATAGACCAGACTCAATATCACATGATACATCATTGCGAGACACAAGTACATGATGCGTGTGCCGTTCCGTAAGGACATGTATGGCACCTACATGGCTAACATCTAACATCACAGTTCAACATGTGCCCTCAACAAGTCCCAGGTTGTGCTATGGGATATCATTAGGCTGTGTCACAGTACCCATGTACTGCTGTCACGTTCCAAACACACACCACAGTGACATGTGAGGACAGATGTGCCCCAGGCATCACAGCTCATCGCCAGGTAGATTCCCAGGGACCCTGTATTGCCACATGGACACTGGCATGACATGGTGCATCATGAATACACCACAGCTAAACAACCATGACCCCCACAGGTAGTGGTCCCTGTTGCCTCGGCAGGACAGACATGGACGTCTGTGACACACACACGCACAACTTCAAAGTCCATGCACAAACAACGTGGATGTGGAGACTGTCTCCCATTGTGCACATGGAATCAGAGACATTGTAAACACAACATGCACACAGACTGTGGAGGGCCATCACAATTGTGGCAATGGGTCACCCTGGGACGTACATACCGTCCCACATGGGACAAGGGGGGTTTGTGATATAACATACACATACACAACCGTGAAATGTGACCATGCCACATGCCCTGAAATGAACAGTTGCACACCACAGTGTTCATGTGCACAACACACCAAGGATTCTGTCCCCATGAACACGTGCACAGCCTGGGAGTGGCTGCCCCCAAGTGCCACCCAAAAAACAACATGTTGACCCCCACACACGGAACAGGTAATGCAGCCTTACATGCCTTAGGATACAGTGTGGACAGGCTGTGGTGTTGTAGGTGTGCCCCTCACTCCCTGGGAAGTATATGTGGCTGGCATATGTTCACCTGTGACAGGCATGGTGACATATGCCAGTGACTTGCACAGGGACGCGTTGAACAGCAATGGACCGATCGGTGTGCCCGGCCGGCCCATTGCATTCAATGTGAGCGGGTACGCGTTGTATCCCGGGTACGCGTTGTAGAGCAATGGACCGATCGGTGTGCCCGGCCGGCCCATTGCATTCAATGTGAGCGGGTACGCGTTGAACAGCAATGGACCGATCGGTGTGCCCGGCCGGCCCATTGCATTCAATGTGAGCGGGTACGCGTTGAACAGCAATGGAACGATCGGTGTGCCCGGCCGGCCCATTGCATTCAATGTGAGCGGGTACGCGTTGTATCCCGGGTAAGCGTTGTAGAGCAATGGACCGATCGGTGTGCCCGGCCGGCCCATTGCATTCAATGTGAGCGGGTACGCGTTGAACAGCAATGGACCGATCGGTGTGCCCGGCCGGCCCATTGCATTCAATGTGAGCGGGTACGCGTTGTATCCCGGGTACGCGTTGTACAGCAATGGACCGAACGGTGCGCACACATTGGCTGGGGCCTGGCATGGCAACGGACGCGTTTCGAAGCTCCAACGAGTCTGATGCAGTGAATTCAGTTGGCCAGCCACAACAATGTTGCAAAATCATGGGTGTCATGAAGTTGAAGATTTGAAGGATGCTGTGGGCGTGTATTAGTGCTGCTATTCCATGGATTGGTCAGATTCAGAAGATGCAAACGAATTGTACCTATCACTTTGGACACATGGGACAGTATCTGCCTCTGCAGCACACATATAATGCTGGCTGTTCCCCTGAGAGCTCACTTGCCTGCACTACATGCTCCAGGACGACATCTGCCACCAACACTGCTGCTGTTTATGCATCCTCTGGCTCCTGCAATGGCACGTACTGTGGAGAGAGCCCCAGCCTTCAGCCTTGAGGAGAACCAGGCCCTGCTGGACAGCCTCCTTCCACAGTACAGCAAGCTGTATGGGAAACCAGGGGAGCAGGTGAGTGTGCTGTCCACTGCATCACTAATTGTGCATGTTGTCTGACTAGCAGGACTTTCAGTGTGCACACCACTGGCTAGCATGCCCACTGAGTAGTTGTCACACCCCAAAGTGTGTAGTTACATGCACTGAACTGGTACAGTGCAGTAACAGTGCATTCCAACTAGGTTTACTTCCCATGCAATGATACCATGTAGTGACTGCTGGCAAACTGTTCATAGCCATTGTTGCACTGCCTGTGTACATCATATGCCACTGTGATTGAGACATGTATATCCAACTGTGTAATGCACGTATATGTTGCATGTGTAGTAATGGCCTTTTCACTTTGTCATCCTCACAGGTTGATGCCCACCAGAAGCAGGACATCTGGCTGACCATCGCCCGGAAAGTATGATCCGTGGGGGTCTACAGGCGCAGGATCCGCAACTGCCAAAAGAGGTGGCAGGACCTTCGTGGCTGGACCCGGAGGATCGCAAGGGTCCAGCTGAAGCTGTCGCCTCCTCGCAGGAGGGGCGGACACCGGACCCTGACCCCCCACATGCTCCGGATCCTGGCGGTGGTCTTCCATGACCTGGATGGCCAGCTGAAGGACAGACAGCAGCAAGGAGGGGGTGAGTCCATGACTGCACTGTGCACTTTGTCTGACATGCTATGTGCCCTCCTCTGGCCTGGTTAAACTTCCACAGTAAATCAGTCATGTGGTCCAGGACCCATGTCTCTCATTTGTGACATGCCCACTTCTCCTCTGATACGCATATGTGTGGCCCTTATAGTCAGGAAATTGTGTCATTTGGGGACTGTGTCATTGCATTCTGCTTTGCTCAAGGTGGGGGACAGCATTTGTTCCCGTGACTATGTTGTGCGATTCATGGGTGGGTCAATTGCTTACACAATGCCTAAGTTCTGACATGTGATCTGGGTGTAACTTTGATATGTGGTCCGCTTGCTGCTCTGACTCACCACATGTCCCTGGGGAATTTGGCACACACCCATGCTGCTGGTGGGAACAATGTTTGGGCCTCAGGAGTATGTGTATCCAGTGTGTCACACATGCTTAGCCACCTGCCTACTGTCCAGGACTCATCCCTCTTACAGGTGGAGCTGGACAGTCATGCCTACTCCAGGGCATACAATACACTCTGTACTCCCACTCCCGTGTATCATCTGGCATGTTGTGATCAGTGAAATGTACCCTCAGGTGTCTGCCTCTGTCTCATTGTGCTGTGTCTTCATTGTCAGGACTACTGGTATGTTTATCGGTTAGGGCTCAGCATGCCATCTGAGATGTGACCATGATAGACGATACTTCTGTGACTTATAGGTGTCTGATCACTTGACTGTGCACACAGGTGTTTGCGACTGTGACTTTCAGGCAGCTGTATTTTCATTCACAGCACACTGTGAGGTGCTCATGTTCAGAGAGTTGTTTCATGTCCCCCATATGTCCAGTTGGTATGACGTGGACAAATAGTAGTACAGATGATGTGGTTTTTGGGGGATGGACATGTGCACTTGTCAGTCACATAACTTGCATTCCCCATGCCCTCGGATTGTGACACAGTGCAGACTGTTGTTGGCTGGCTGCCATGGCCATGTGACTTGAGACAGTAATGTATGACTTTGCACGCATTCCTGTGTCATGGCATTAAACTTCCTGGGACTGATCCTGCAGGGGAGTGACATGTGCAACATGCACCCCATTGTGGCATTGACTATCCGGACATGGGTGCATCATGGTGTCTGGTGCTGGTATGCATCACATGCATTTCTAATTAGACTCTGGCCATCCCTTTATCCGGACACCTGCACTGACTCAGTGGCAAGAGATGTGATGTGTGCATGTTCACATACTTCACCGTGTTCCCTGCAATGTCCAACAACTGTGTAGGTGGTGCATGTGTCCACACTGGGGTCTTACCATCAGACAGGCACCAGACAGATGGGTGCAAGGGCAGGAGGGGTGTGAGTCCCATGGTTGACCGTCAGACTGACAATTGGCTTCCCCAAATCTGTGTGAGGACTTTAGGCAATGTTCAACTAAGGATGCCAGGGCTTGCTCTGTAATGTGCTGTACTTACTGTGGTGTGTGCGGTCAGTGCAGGTGACTGATGTTTGTCTGTTTCCCTAATTGTTTGCAGATACATCCACGGCCACAGGAGGGGACAGCTCCACGGACCAGGAGGAGCAGCGGAGCCAGACTGGGTCAGCATCGGACGAGTGATCAGAGGGACCCAGTGGCACGGAGGGCGAGGGAGCCACACCGAGGAGTCCTCAGCACCATCCACCTCAGCTGGGGACCACAGCAGCTCGGAGGATGACTCCCTTGTGGAGGCGGGTCTCAGCAGCCACCAAAGGCCAGCTAGTCTGTCTGGCCCCGCCACCACCACCACCACCACCGCCCTCCCATTGGCTCCCATTCCTGAGGTCCATGGAGGCTCCCGTGCTCGGGAGCGTGTCTCCTTCGTGCCAGGCACCGCAGCCCCTGCCCCTGTGTCCCCTGCTGCCCTGAGTGAGGAGTCTGTGTACCTCCTTCGGCAGCTCCATGTAGGGCAGACAGCAATGCTGAGTGTCCTCCATGCACACACCACTCTGTTGACACAGCTGGTGTCGTTCATGGAGGGCATCTCGACGGGTATGTCTGCCCTACAGAGGAGCAATAGGTCCATGGACTCCTCCCTGACGGCAGCAGTGTCCCTCCTCCAACAGTCCCTCACCCCTCCCACCTCTGCCCCATCCACATTTCCTGCCCCCTACCTGTCCAAAGCACATGCACACCTGCACAGTCAACCAAACACACAGACACGAGCAGCACAGACACACCCAAGAGTAAGGCAAGACGTGCACACAAGCATCCTTAGGGGACTGATACCACAGACACAGGGGATGGGGAACACACACACACACACAGGCATCCACATTCACTCCGCAGTCCTCCAAATCCTCTCCCTCCAAGACCCCTTCCCTTGCCTCGCCTGCTACCCCACCTACACAGCAGATCTTCCCGTGTGACCTCGGCCTCTTCCCCTCCATTCCTGCTGATCCAGCATACCAGGGGAAGAGGAAGTCCACCCACACAGAGAGGAGTGCCCTCGCCCCCGGACACCCTCCCCAGGCGCAGGCAGACACAGGAGCCCATTAGGAAGTCCCCCGGAGCAGGAAGAGCAAGACCCCACCACCACCACCACCACCACGCAGCTCCAGCGCCCAGTCTCTCTCCTCCATCCCCCAGGCCACCACTGCACAGGTTCCCCGCCACACCCTGCCCCAGGTTCCCCCACACACCGATACCGCATCCCCAGACTGCTTAGGCCCTCCCCCTGCCACTTGCTCTTCCACCCCCAACCCAGATGCTCTGCCTGTTAGTGGCACTGTTGTGGGGACTGGGTCCCCCCCTCTGTCCTGCCCACCTCATCTGCCCACTCTTCCACTCCCTTGGAGTCATGCACTGCAGTAGAGTCCACAACCACCACGTCTGACTCGGGCACTGCAGTGGGTACCCAGTCCACTACATCAGTCCAGCCCACTGCAGTGGTTGCAGCACCCATACCAACTGACTTGTGTACCACAGTGGTGCCGGCCCCCCCTGAGTCAGACACCTCCACTGCAGTTGCCGGTGACACTCCTACACCCACCACCCCTTCACTGCCTCACTCTGCCATCCCCTGATCCTGTCCCTGCGGTGCCTGGCCTGCCCCTTGTATGCCCCTCCAAGGGGGATGTCCCCCAACCGTACCAGTGCAGGCAAGCAATGTGTGACCAGTTGTCACTTCTCACCCCGTTGGTACTGTGATTTTGGACTGGCCATTGGCCTTAGTTTCTTTTGGACTTCCGTGTTTACCCTGACATTTGCTGAATAAAGCCCCTTTTTGTTTACTTTTGGGTTTTCTTTTGATGTACATGATGTGGATGAGTAGCATCCTGCATTTGCAGTTGTAATAGTGTTCACATCAGGACGAAGAAGTGTTGCAGTGATGGACTCCATGTGGTCCATGGGATATGTGTCCTGTTGTAGTCTGGATCTATGGCATCCTTTGCTACAGTCTGAGGGTGTAATGTTCAGCATTTGACACAGGGATGTCCTTTTTGCATTTGTAAATGAACATATTTGTCTTACACTGATGCACATCTGGTGGGCTTACCACTGTTCAATGTTCCGATTTCCCTGACTGTGTGCCCAGCTCCACTGGACATGCAGTTTTGCACATCAATGTCGAAGGACTCATCTGTGTATACAGTGCAACTTGCTTGACACGTGTTTGGTGTGTGCAGATGACTGACGTGACACTCCCGTACCCAGGCTGATGTGAGCAGAGCCTTCTGTGTGTTGTGGTTGTTGACTCACTGACGGAGTGTTCTGCTGACATGTTTGGGTCGTGCACAGACAAGGTTTGGCACAGCGGACCTTCCACAGGAGTGGAGTGCCCTCATGGCAGTGTGTAATCTGGTGACATTGCGTGTTGTGTAAGCATGTCTGTGCGTGTTCCCTTCCCTTTTCCTACACAGGCTGTGTCCCTAGGGATGTTCCTGTTTGTGATGCTTGCTGAGTTGTTCTGTGTTCATCCAGCATCTTGGACCTGGTTTCTCTGTGATGTGGGTGCATGGCAAACTAATGTTCATGAGGTTGTCATCCCAGGTTGTCTTTGTTGTCAGTGCTGGGGATGTGGGCAAACACAGATGGGACACATTCAGGATTCCCCTTGGCACTTGTTGTTTACACGAGTCATGTGATTTACAGTTTGTGTTAGCTTTCAGTGATTGTGACACGTTGTGTGTGTGACTGCTGCCACTGCTCAGGGTCAGAGCTGCAATGTTGGTAGTTGTGTACGTGTGTTCTTCGTGTGTCACCTTGGCTTCTTCATTGGTGTGTGACTATGGCCAGGATCCCATTGATTGTGGTGGATTTCACATCATGCCCATGTACGGCATACTGTACTGTGTGTCAGACATTGACGAGTCTTGTTGACTGGCCATGTGTGATGGGTTTCTGCACCTTAGGCCCCACCACCACCCCTGGTATTGTCATGGGTGCATGTGCAATGTCACCAGTCCATGTGAGCTTCACTGCTGCACATTGGTGGAGATCAGGGTGTGTGGTGTTGAGTGTGTGCAAAAGTGAGTTGTTGCACGGCCAGACCCCTACCTCCATATTGGCCTTGGCTGGCAGGCCGTGCTGATTGATTGGAGCTTGTGTAGGTGTGATGGTAGTTAGTTGCTCAGGACACATGGCTGGGGTTCACAGTGTGAACGACATCTAACATTGTCATCACAGTGGGATTATCATGCAGTCTAGTGTCAGCACAATATGGGGTCCCTGGGGGTAGTGCTGTGGTGGGTCTGTCTCTTGCTGTGTTAGTTGCTGTTCCTACAAGCTTGTGTGACATGTGCAATTTGTGCTCCCTCTCATCTAACAATGCCTGATTGCCCACATAGGGGATTTGGATCCATGAGTTACTTTTGTATGGCACTGTATGTGCATCTGTGTAATTGGTATTCAGGCCTCATCATGTGTTGTGTGGTTGCCTGGGGACACTGGCACTCCCCCCTCACCTGTTGTGTTTGATGTGCAGTGTGGGTCTGCCTGTTTGTGTTTGTGCATCTGCACCACTGCATTGGCATATCTTTAGTGTGCCATTGGCTGTATGTTGTTTGTTGGGTTTCACCTGCTGTCCCTGGGACTCCTAGGTCATCAGTCAGCACAATGATCATTGTTTGTGTGTCCCATTGCTGCCATGGTATGTTATTTGTTCACCTCACATCTACAGTCTCCACAGGGTATCTACATTTGTGTGCCCATTGGTGCAAATATGTGGGTCTGCATTATGATGGTCACTTCTGTCATTGATGGATGTTGACAGTGTCAGCCCCCATGGGTGATGTTTGTCTGCACATGGCCAAAGGTATGTCTTATTTGCACTGCACTGTTTGCCTCCCCCAATCTATGTTGCTATGGGACACAAGCACTACTTTGCCACTGATGTGTTTGTTGTTCTGTGACCAGGAATCATCCATGCAGTTTGGCAGTTGCAGCTTTTTCAATGTCAACACTTACATTTTGGTCACTGTGATGATGGGGGTTTAGACCCCATTGCCACAATGTTCAAGATGTGCTTCAGCTATGGGCCCCACACTTACATTTTGGTCACTGTGATGATGGGGGTTTAGACCCCATTGCCACAATGTTCAAAATGTGCTTCAGCTATGGACCCCACACTTACCTTTTGGTCACTGTGATGATGGGGGTTTAGACCCCATTGCCACAATGTTCAAGATGTGCTTCAGCTATGGGCCCCACACTTACATTTTGGTCACTGTGATGATGGGGGTTTAGACCCCATTGCCACAATGTTCAAAATGTGCTTCAGCTATGGACCCCACACTTACCTTTTGGTCACTGTGATGATGGGGGTTTAGACCCCATTGCCACAATGTTCAAAATGTGCTTCAGCTATGGACCCCACACTTACCTTTTGGTCACTGTGATGATGGGGGTTTAGACCCCATTGCCACAATGTTCAAGATGTGCTTCAGCTATGGGCCCCACACTTACATTTTGGTCAATGTGATGATGGGGGTTTAGACCCCATTGCCACAATGTTCAAAATGTGCTTCAGCTATGGACCCCACACTTACCTTTTGGTCACTGTGATGATGGGGATTGGACCCCATTGCCACAATGTTCAAAATGTGCTTCAGCTATGGACCCCACACTTACCTTTTGGTCACTGTGATGATGGGGGTTGGACCCCATTGCCACAATGTTCAAAATGTGCTTCAGCTATGGACCCCACACTTACCTTTTGGTCACTGTGATGATGGGGGTTGGACCCCATTGCCACAGTGGTCATGGTCTGCTTGCATTGTGGGGGCCACACACATTTATGTGTGACACATGTGATAGGGGGTCACATTGTATGTTCAAAGTCATGTTCAGTGTTGTAGGCATTTGACACAGTCTACACACGCTTGTCATGGTGTTGGGGGGATGTCTTTTTGTTGCATTCCTTATGTTGGTGTGTGCTTGTTGTGTCATGCATTACCCATCCTATGAGTGGGGGTGTTGTTGGTGGTAGGCATCCTGCCCCCATGGGTAGGGGTGGTGGTAGGGGTAGGCATCTAGCACCCCCTGAGTAGGGGTGGTAGTGGTGGTAGGCATCCAGCCCCCCATGGGTAGAGGTGGTAGTAGTGACAGGCATCCTGCCCCCATGGGTAGAGGTGGTAGTAGTGACAGGCATCCTGCCCCCATGGGTACAGGTGGTAGTAGTGGTAGGCATCTGGCACCCCCTGGGTAGGGGTGGTAGTGGTGGTAGGCATCCAGCCCCCTATGGGTAGAGGTGGTAGTAGGGGTAGGCATCTGGCACCCCCTGGGTAGGGGTGGTAGTGGTGGTAGGCATCCAGCCCCCCATGGGTAGAGGTGGTAGTAGTGGTAGGCATCCAGTCCCCCATGGGTAGAGGTGGTAGTAGTGACAGGCATCCTGCCCCCCATGGGTAGAGGTGGTAGTAGTGGTAGTCATCTGGCACCCCCTGGGTAGGGGTGGTAGTGGTGGTAGGCATCCAGCCCCCCATGGGTAGAGGTGGTAGTAGTGACAGGCATCTAGCACCCCCTGGGTAGGGGTGATGGTAGGGGTAGGCATCTAGCACCCCCTGGGTAGGGGTGGTGGTAGTGGTAGGCATCTGGCACCCCTGAGTAGGAGTGGTAGTGGTGGTAGGCATCCAGCCCCCATGGGTAGAGGTGGTAGTAGTGACAGGCATCTAGCACCCCCTGGGTAGGGGTGATGGCAGTGGTAGGCATCTAGCACCCCCTGGGTAGGGGTGGTGGTAGTGGTAGGCATCTGGCACCCCCTGAGTAGGGGGTGGTAGTGGTGGTAGGCATCCAGCCCCCCATGGGTAGAGGTGGTAGTAGTGACAGGCATCCAGCAACCCCTGGGTGGAGGTGGTAGTAGTGACAGGCATCTAGCACCCCTGGGTAGGGAGTGATGGTAGGGGTAGGCATCTAGCACCCCCTGGGTAGGGGTGGTGGTAGTGGTAGGCATCTGGCACCCCCTGAGTATGGGTGGTAGTGGTGGTAGGCATCCATCCCCCCATGGGTAGAGGTGGTAGTAGTGACAGGCATCTAGCACCCCCTGGGTAGGGGTGATGGTAGGGGTAGGCATCTAGCACCCCCTGGGTAGGGGTGGTGGTAGTGGTAGGCATCTGGCACCCCCTGAGTAGGGGTGGTAGTGGTGGTAGGCATCCAGCCCCCCATGGGTAGAGGTGGTAGTAGTGACAGACATCTAGCACCCCCTGGGTAGGGGTGATGATAGGGGTAGGCATCTAGCACCCCCTGGGTAGGGGTGGTAGTAGTGGTAGGCATCTGGCACCCCTGGGTAGGGGTGGTGGTAGTGGTAGGCATCTGGCACCCCTGAGTAGGGGTGGTAGTGGTGGTAGGCATCCAGCCCCCATGGGTAGAGGTGGTAGTAGTGACAGGCATCTAGCACCCCTGGGTAGGGGTGATGATAGGGGTAGGTATCGAGCACCCCCTGGGTAGGGGTGGTGGTAGTGGTAGGCATCTGGCACCCCCTGGGTAGGGGTGGTGGTAGTGGTAGGCATCTGGCACCCCCTGAGTAGGGGTGGTAGTGGTGGTAGGCATCCATCCCCCATGGGTAGAGGTGGTAGTAGTGACAGGCATCCAGCACCCCTGGGTAGAGGTGGTAGTAGTGACAGGCATCTGGCACCCCTGGGTAGGGGTGGTGGTAGTGGTAGGCATCTGGCACCCCTGGGTAGGGGTGGTAGTGGTGGTAGGCATCCAGCCCCCATGGGTAGAGGTGGTAGTAGTGACAGGCATCCAGCAACCCCTGGGTGGAGGTGGTAGTAGTGACAGGCACCTAGCACCCCCTGGGTAGGGGTGGTGGTAGTGGTAGGCATCTGGCACCCCTGAGTAGGGGTGGTAGTGGTGGTAGGCATCCAGCCCCCCATGGGTAGAGGTGGTAGTAGTGACAGGCATCCTGCCCCCCATGGGTAGGGGTGCTAGTAGTGGTAGGCATCTGGTACCCCTGGGTAGGGGTGGTGGTAGTGGTAGGCATCTGGCACCCCCTGGGTAGGGGTGGTCGTAGTGACAGGCATCCTGCACCCCATGGGTAGGGGTGGTAGTAGTGACAGGCATCTAGCACCCCCTGGGTAGGGGTGGTGGTAGGGGTAGGCATCTAGCACCCCTGGGTAGGGGTGGTGGTAGTGGTAGGCATCTGGCACCCCTGAGTAGGGGTGGTAGTGGTGGTAGGCATCCAGCCCCCATGGGTAGAGGTGGTAGTAGTGACAGGCATCTAGCACCCCCTGGGTAGGGGTGGTGTTAGTGGTTGGCATCCAGGCCCCTATGTGTATATGTGGCATTGGTGATAGCCATCCCGCCCCTATGGTGCTGCTGTTGCTGGTGTAAGTATTTCTGCATCCCTATGTGTGTGTGTGATATGTCGGGTACGTGTGGTTTGTTTGTGTGGTGGGTGTCTGACTTACCTTCTGCGTCGTACGCGTCCGTGCCAGTTCCGGTAATAGATGTAGAATATTGGTAGGATCGGCACGATGGGATTCATGGTTGGTTCGTCTCGTTCGTCTTTCTCTTTGCTTCGCCTCGTCCTCGTCGCTGGCGTGTTCGTCTCGTAGCCGTGGATCGTCTTGTGGCGCGAATTGGAGCTTATGTGCGCCTCTCCCGGATGCTTTGACGTGCCGTGCGTAGCAACGGGTTCGGCGCGTACGGAGGGCGCATCATACTTGTCCGGCCGGACGGGGCTGCATTTTGGCTTCCGTGCGACTCGATTCTGCGTTTCCGGATCCGCCTCGGTCGGAGAACAGGACCTGTATTGGGTGAGTACGACTGGGTCGGGATTTGGGCAGTTGTGCGCATCGTACTTGCTCGTTCGGACGAATGTGCGAATCGGTCGGGAAACAGGCATTCGCCTGGCTTTTTTCCCAGTCGAATGGTATTAGGTGCGCCTCCGACCGGGATCGGAATCGACCCCATGGTGTTCCGTCAATTGCAGTAATACCAGATGTCCTGAAACAAATTCAAAATGAATACGGGGCAGAGCCTGCTCTGAATTTAGGTATGAAATTACTGAAAAACTTCAACCAGGTCTCAATAATAATATTGTAATTACACAACAACAAGCACCTATGGAATTGTAACTATGCTTATTATTTTATCTTTATGCATTATGCTGATAGTACTGGCACGTGTACTGTATCTTAGAGCATGATAGTTGAAATAAACATTTTAAACTATACTGTGTCTCTTATTACGCACGTTGTGGACAGGTGTGAGTAAGTTATCAAAGGGTGTTCTTGCTCCCGCGAGTCCTGAGAGAGAGAGAGAGACCGTGTTCAGGGTTGTCTAATCATTGGTAGCATCGCTGCTAATGAGACGCTAAAGCTAGTCGGATTGGGATTGTGGGTACTAAGGTGCATGGTTGGTTCACCACTATACTCCGAGGTCCTATTATCCTGTGCATAGCTCTGTGCAGAATCCCTACAACAGCTCCATCGGCTGTGGCACATACTAGGCATGGAAAAGATCTCGCTCACCGTGGCAGGCAGGGGCTCTGGGTTTAGTGACTTATGGCAGCCATTTCTGGCCCTCCTAGCTCAGGATTTTAGGGAACTAACATGCCCGAGTTACATGCGCCTTCTGCGTCTGACGACGCCGATCACTCTCGCCTCAGAGGTTGACCCCTCAGACTAGGGCAACGCTCACACATGGACAGACTGGGACGGGTGGGGGGTGGGGGTGCGCTATTCTTTTCCCTTCTCTTTCCTATCTCTCTGTTTCTGGGCTAGGGTGGGGGGCTGTATTTTTTTAATCTTATTGCGATAGACTGTTTCTTTTGTAAGTTCGTATGTCATTCCTTTGTGCTGGGGCCCTGCGAGGCCAGATGGTCGCACAGCTCCTTTTGGCTAACAACTGCTATTGACATCGGTTTCAATAAAAAGATCTAAACCATAACATGTTATCTTGGAGTGAACGCAGGATTTCTGTGTGTTCCTGTGTCCAATGTTTGATTGAAAAATCAGGTTTGATTAATTCGTAGAGAGGTTTAACCCTTTCTGCGTAATTTAGAATGTATGTTCTTCCAAAATTTAGGAAACCCAAGATAGATTGTACATTTTTCAGCGTTTTTGGAGGTTGGAGCAGCGCACACTTTTCTAAAAAGTTAGCTGCCAAGCTCTTGCCTTCACTTGAAAGCTCATATCCTAGGAAAAGGACATTGAGATGGGCAATTCTGGATTTTTTAAAGTTGAATTTATAGCCCTCTGAGGCGAAGCCCAATATAATGGTACTCACCCTTTTCAAGTGCCTATCTAGGTCATCGTCTGTCAGATAGATGTCATCTACATATGACAATGCCTCATTATCATAAATTTGTAGTAACTCTGTTACCCTCGCTGAGAATAACCCTGGGCTGTTTTTGAACCCTTGTGGGAGTCTACAAAATTGATGCTGGGTCCCCATTATTGAGAAAGCTGTTAAGTACCTGCTTTCAGGTGCTATGTTTTGACAAAAGAAACCATTTGAAATATCCAATGTGGTTTTATATTTTTGCGCACAATGTTATTCATTAATGCTGTACTATGTGCATTTTGCACTGCAAATGTTTTAGAACAAGTGTTCAAGTGTCTGTAATCCAAAACTAGACGATATGTATTGTCTGGTTTGGAGACAGGAAACAAGGGATTGTTCATTGAGGAGGTGCATGTTTCAATCACCCCTTGGTATTCAAGTTGATCCAAGATCTCCCTGACCTGTTTTTTTAGCTTCTTGCTTTATTGGATACTGCCTTTGTGCAGTAGGTTCATTTTTTAGATGTATTTTGTGGTGAGGTGAGTCCTCATCCCATCCTACATGATTTTTATATAATGCTGGGGCCTGGGCAACTGCCCATTTCCTGGCATAAGTATATTTTAGGTGAATTGGAATATGGTTGGAGAGCCCTTCTCTCTGGAAAGGTTTTTCTCCAAGTGTCTCTAACAGTAAAAATCACAATATTAAAAGCACACAAATTTCTCCAGTGCAGCTGCATTCAGTGTTATGTCTAAGTGTGAAGGGCTGACCAGATCAGCAAGAACAAGGGACATTGTTTTTCGACCTTGTACATGATGTGCAGACGAAACCCAAAGGGAACAGGAGGAAAGGTGAAAGGCAAAAAGGCAGACAGTTCCAAAATAGCCGGGCACAAGCAGAGGCTGGAAAAACAAAGGCACATAGTAACGTGTGCAAAAAGGCATCATGGCAGCCAGGCCCAAGCCAACTTAGCAAGGCAGACCATGAGGCCACAAACCACATGACACCCTCCCCTGGTCAGTCCATTGGTGAAGACATAGGACAAAGACAGAGTTCAAATAGATGGAGCAGAACGGTAGCGTCTGTGATGGAACAGTCCCCAACGAAGAACAACGAATGGGAGAGGGAAAAAAAAGAAAAAATGCAGAATAAAAAATTCCAGGGATGCTGAAAGCGGAGGCCCTCTAATCCAGTAGAGTGTGAGTGCAGAAAAACGCCACACCTTCCAAGAGGACATCGTTGGAACCGTCAGAAAAAAAGAGACGCCATCCAGTCCAATAAATCAAAACTGCATTCATGTTCCTCGCAAGAGGGAGCAGCGAACAGCATTGCGGGACAACTTGCGTGATACTCAATATAACTTTGTTGTAGGAGAGTCTGAGCAGCCGCCCAGACATCCCATTGTGCCAAAATGCCAAGTGCAGCCGCACGCGCCATGTAGCCAGTACCGGAACAGTCCCGTTCATGGGCCTCTAAGGGACCCACCAACTGGACAAAAACCGGGTGAGACAGAGTCGTATTGGAGAGGCAATAATCCAAGGACCATGAGAAAGGACATCGGATGCAAGACATCACAGGTTGCACGCAAGTGAAATACGCAAAGCGAAAAGAAAGTCGATAGGACACACCGAGTGTCGCCAATGGCAGGACGCCGAAGCCGGCGAGGATGCGCTCACGGAGCACCCGGAGTCGACCGTGGTCGAGGAGGGCCCCAGGAAGTGCAGCCATTGCGTAGCAACCAGACCAAAAGCAATATACCAGCCGCTAAGGCGAGGATCAACGGAAAGCCGCCAAAGACTTTGGAAAAAATGGAATGAATAAAAGCCGGTATTACACCAAAGATAGTTTGAAAGGAGGTAACAAGGCCAGAGCCCACAACTTTAAAAAAGTGCACAAGACCTTCGGTGCGTGATGCATTGAAAACACGGTGAATCAGTTAACCGAAATGCTGTGGGAGGTTTGTGTTCAAAAGGGCCTGTATTTCACTGTGGGTACTTGCCACCTGGAGAATGAATGTCTCCCGGGCGGATGTGAGCATAACCTCCTGGTTCAATAATAGCGCCTTTATTCTGCTCAATTTATTGAAATCCGCCTTCAAAGTCGGAATGGAAGGCCAAATGGAACTATCTATGATGTCGTGCGGGGGAGGAAAAAGCACATTTTTGCAGCAGACAACCCTGTGGGAAACTGTTACAATATAGGGTATGCCGGCTAGCATGCCACAGCAGTCCTGATTATTCAGAAGGAGATAGCTACCATTTGCAAGCACAGTGAAAGTAGGAGATATAGCAGGAGCAGGAATGCCCTTCAAAACACTGGCAAGATTTGGAGCCGAAACATTACAAGCTCCGTGCAATTTAATGTTTTTGCAAATAAGGGAATGACCCACAGTAGAATCGCATGACTCCCCTGTGAGAAAAACCTCCTTACCGTCCCTAAGGCATTTATACATGAAAGGCAGGGACCAAAGTTCATGCAGGAAGGCACTGCCCAGGGAATGAAAACGGCCCACAGGATAATGTTTCATGCATGAACTGAAATCAAATAAAGAAAAAGGCAATGCGATAACCCCGTGTACTAACCACACTGCAGAATCCAATTCCGCCACAGAGAATGGTAAGGGCTCTATTTTTTCGATATGTAATAGAGTGTATGTTGAATCTTTCATGGACATGAACTGCTGTTTCTCAGTTAAATTAAAAGGCAAGAATAAGGCAGAGGTGTTCAAAAAGTGCCAAGGAACTTTACCCATTTTAAGTGTTTGCAAAGTCCATGCAAACTGCATTACTGAACGCATTTGATTTTGACCATGATATAACACAGAAACATCATCTTGTACAATATCAACAACAGAGGAAATAATATTCTCTAACGTGTAAATGCGGGAAGACAGGGTACTAATACTATTGTCAACAACAGCAAGCACCTTTTCTAGATTTGCTTGATCTATTTCCCGAAGACGGGAAGCAGCTTCAATTTGCGAAAGCTTCCAGAGTTCATTATACGTTTCATAAATGAATCTCTTAGGTCGAGGACCACGAGGCCCCAGGACAAAATCGGACAGATCAATGTTGCCTGATAGGAGGGATAAATGTTGTTTAACAGAATCTAAGGAAGAGTGCTGCAACCACTGTTTACACAATTTACCAACAGAATATGTTGTAACAGTACGAGAGTCAGAAAACCTTGGATCTGTTCGATCCTGTTTGTAACCAGGATTCGTGTCATGAAAACGCAGTTGGCAGGCATTAGATGCTATGGGCCAAGCCAACCAGGGTGACTGAACAAACGTAGAGACATTAAACGAGTTGTTCTGAAACAAAGCTTGCAAATTTGTAAGGGACATATTGAAGTGCAAGCTTTCGTTGGGAGTGGAAGACAAGACGGGAATGGATGGGGCATTTAATTGTTTGGAAGTAGCCAAACCCCAACAGGTCGTTTGATAGATAGTATAATTTAAAAATAATATTTGGGCCGGGATTAGGCAAGCACGGTGCAAGGCTTCCGTGCCTTGCACCTGCCATGATTTGGTGCCCCAAATAAATTTTAGGTCAATGGTGTCCTGCCAGTGCTCATAACCACCCACTGCTAAGGTGTTCAAAAAGGAACCCGAATACAGTAACTTGGTGTTGGTCAACATGATCTTCTGTGTAGAGGAAGTGTTTAATTTAAAATAATAGGACCCAGGGTTCGATCTATCAAAGTCCGTAAAATAAGTAAACTTATTTCTAAGAGTCTGGGAGCTACCTGGCAAAGGGGTCGGACAATGTTCCCATTGGGTGTAATTAAAAAGACCCCGAAGGGTACTGGGTTTATGGAGAAAGTGGTTGCCCCAATGCTGGTAACAATATAAATCGGCATAACTCGCAGAATTCATGTACAAATCTTCAGCATTAAAGGCAGCATAATATTTCAAATCAGTAAATAACGATTCAACTGCATGCACATCCCAATCGTCAGAATGAATATTACTTTTAACCACATCACCCATTGAAACACGGAGGACATTTGGAACATTAATAATCTCGGTCGGTCCATGAATTTGGAAATTTACTGCATCCCATACGATGCCATCAGCGACTGGGAAAGCTGAAATGTTCACAAATGGGTGGTCACGCTTCATTATGTGAGATGAAGAATGCAGAGCCAAAGTTCCAGCGACACAGTTCACAGCAGAGCGTTCTGGTAAATAGTGACCATTAATGAGCAAAAAGAAAACTGTCACAAAGCCAATGGACATGAACAGAAAAATCAGGAACAGTACCAACCAGATATATGTCCATGGAGGGACCAAAAAATTGTCTCTGAACCAGGATACAAAAATACTGAAGCTGGACGGGATAAGTGATGAGGTGGAATCCGAATCAAAGGAAAAACGGGTTGGGCTGAGTGGCGTTGTTGGTAAATGGGCCACTGACTCGGTGGTGGGGTATGTATACTCGGTCTCCTCATTGCAGGGGGAATCCGGGCAGTCGAGCAGGCGATCAGGCAAATCTACCATCTCAATGGCAACATCAGTGACCGTTCGGGCGGGAGGGCCACAAACATGTGTCCTAGAAATGGCCGGACAGGAGACCGCTGGGGTTACACTATTCAGGATCAGCCAGATGTTGTAGGTTGGCATTTTCCACTGAGATGTATCTGTTCTCCTTGCGACCAGGAAGCGGTGGTAAGATGACGGTACGAGTACCCTTCAAGCCAAGGCCTGGAACCGGTGCACGATAAGAGGGGCCAAATTCTTTTTCGTTCTCCACCTTCTCTCGGACCAGGTCTCCAACTTTCGGAAGCCAGCCGGCACCGGAATCTGCAGCGCAGCGTCTGTGGTAAATGTTCGATTGCCAGTTTGTCTCGGGCTTCTTGTAAGTCCTGTAACATAGTAGAATGGTTATCTACATCAAAGATTGCGGATTGCGCCACCATGTCTAGACCATCAAGGTCGGGCACAAACATTCGTATGCCAAAGAGCATTTCGTATGGGGTCCGCCCACCCAGATGTCTTCTAGGGAGATTATTAAGTGCACGTTGTACGGTATACAAGTGGGCCAGCCAGTTCCTGCCAGTACCTAAGACTCTAGCTGTCAAGGATTGCTTTAAGTCACGGTTCATTCGTTCAACAATCGAATTGCCCTCAGGCCGATATGGAGACGAAAATTTCACCCGCATCCCCAGTGACCCCATCGCGTCCTTGTACGCCTTAGAGGCGAACGCTGGACCTTGGTCAGAATGGAAGGTGCCACAGGCAAAAATTCCCACAAAGACACGCAAATCCCTTATGACATTTCGAGCGTCAGCACTCCGTTGTGGCCAAACCCAGATGAAACGTGTGCACGAATCCACTGCAACCAAGATGTACTTATATGCAGTGTCAGAAGAAAATGGACCGCAGTGATCCAGGTAAACACACCCAAAAGGTATGTTAGAAATGCAGAGCGGTGTCTGTGGTGGTCGTGTAACCGTAGAAGGCTTAATTTGCTGACACACGTCACAAGAAAGCACATAAATACGGGTCTGTTTATATAAACCACGCCACCAGTAACGCTGCTGCAAGATGGAAACCGTCGCAGACACGCCAGCATGGGCCGAAGCCATGCCTTCGTGTGCGGCTGTTATCAAGGAAAGTCTGTGGTCCGCGTTGGGAATCAGCCGATCACCAACATCTGGAATTCTTACGTAAGGAGCCTGTTCGGGACCTAATTGATAAGAGTATTTGGAAGGGAAACCCCGTGGGTAATTAGCACCTTCCTTTGTCGCAGCAATAGCTGCCAAAATATAATTATCTATTTTAGTCATGGATCTTGTAACTGCCGCTACTGAGCACGTGGCTACTGCTGATTTGGCAGCTTCATCCGCCAAACCGTTACCGACAGCGTGTGCGCCCACACGCTGGTGGCCAAGAGTGTGAATCACCTGTGTGAGAGGCAGACGTTGTTTCAGATCCGCCACTCGAACCCAAAGCATTTTATGCTTGATGTGCTGCCATTTGCATCTCTATAGTCGTTTTGCGACCAAAAGAATAGATTGTCATTGAAAGACTGGACACAGTAGTAAGAATCGCACACAATAAGAGTTGTCACGTCTGGATTAGCGAACTCAAGTGCGAGCGCCAAAGCGCGCAGCTCGGCCAATTGTGCAGTACTGTCTCCTAGTGGCTGAGTGTGCACTACAGTCGATTTGAACTTGCTGTTCACCATGGTACCTGCAACAATAGCGCATGCTGCTGAATAAGCATGCTTGGAACCCGTGGCCGGTTGTGCCGAACCATCGGTATAGATAATACATTTGTACTCCTCAAGCGGTAGCATAGACAGAGGAGGTGGATGAACGAATTCATACTGTAAGAACTCCTGTGTCTGAAGAGAGGAATCAAAGATAAAAGTGACATCCGGGGACGTCAAAGATGTTGCCCATTGTATCCAACGGGGGTGCAAAGCCTTAGAGTTCGGTACACTTGCTTTCGTCACTGCCTCAAGGGCAGGATATGGTGTTACCACCAAAATGCGTTTCCCCTGTGCCAGTGCGCGTTCCTTTAGAATCGCCATTTGCACTGCAGTCAAAACTTTTTCCACAGAGGAAAAGCGCATTTCTGCAGAAGTGTAAAGATGTGACTTGTATGCAATCGGTACTGTGTCACCTTCGTTAAAGGTTAAGTACGTGAAACCCACTGCCCCTGGAACAATTCTAATCACCAGGTTTGTGTGGTTGTCACGAGTCAACAAGAATTTAGATTCAAGTAGATCGGACTGCAAAGATTGCAGTATAGAGGAATGCTCGGGAAGCCAGCATGACTTCGAAAAGTTAGGTTGTATCAAGGCATAAAGAGGCTTGATACGCTGGGCATATTCGGGAATGTAAGTACGCCCGAAGTTCAGAAAACCCAGTAAAGACTGAAGCTTCTTCAGAGTTGTTGGAGGGCACAGAAGTGCGCATTTCTCCAAGAAATGGGGAGCTAAGCCCTTACCTTCATTATTGAGCTCATAGCCCAAAAACAAAACGGTAAATTCAGCAATGTGAGATTTGGCAAAATTAAATTTATATCCTAAGACCGCAAATTCAAGAATAATGCGGTCCACTTGGGAAAGATGCGGCCATAATTCATCGTCTGTCAGATAGATATCGTCGACGTACGAACATGCATTTGGGTCTATGCTGTCCAACAAAGAGACAACACGGGCGGCGAATACACCCGGGCTGTTCTTGTAGCCCATGGGTAAACGCCAAAATTTGAAATGTTTACCACCGGAAGTGAAAGCGCTCCATTGGCTGCACTCCGGGGACAAGTTGTGCGTGTAAAATCCATTGGATAAGTCAAGTGTCGTTTTATATTTTTTACGAACGAGACTGTCTACTAGCGCAGAACTGTGGGTATTCTGCACCGCAAAAGTCCGACAACGAGAGTTCAAATGTCGGTAATCCAAAACTAGGCGGTACGATCCATCGGGTTTAGAAAACGCAAAAAGGGGATTATTCATGGGTGACACGCATGTTTCAATTACTCCTTGATATTCTAACTGTGTCAGAATTTCGGAAACGGGACCTTTAGCTTCCCGCTTGATGGGATATTGGGGTTGTGGCTGTGGCAGCGACCGCAAAGGAATATCATGGGGGGGAGAGTCTTCATCCCAGCCCACGTGGTTGTGGTATAACGCCGGAGCCAGGGACACAGCCCACTCAGCTGCGATAGCCTCCGCTTTGTCCTTGGGGACATGACGAGAAAAGCTCAGAAGGATTACCTCCTCCCCTCTACGCGCAGCAAGCACGAATGGGGGCGGCCAATCCGCCTCTGCAAACAAAATGTCGTACGAAGAGGTCAGATTCTCCCAAAAAATCCCTTTAATAACACGCTGTATGTCACCTTCAATTTGAATGACAATATTATATAGTCTGTCAGGGGGTGCCACTCTGGTGTCAGCTGTCTCAACAGTAATGAATGTATCAGTTGCTGTTGCCTCCACATGAGGACGTAGTGCCTCCCGCACTATGGTAACTTCCGCGGCGCTGTCTAGGAGCGTCACTGCCCACGTCCAATTCAGGAGTCTCGTTCTCACCGTCTGTGGCATACCTCGCTGTTACAGCTGCAACTTTTTTCTTCTGAAACTGTGGGCGAGAACGATGAAATTCATCTGGTTTCCCTCGGACTTGTTGTCAAGGTTGGTCTCGTCCGTGTGGAGCCTCTTGAACCCTGCCTCTATCCCGGCGTTCTCCTCCACCAGTCTGGGAGGTCGATGGTGCCTGTGAAGAACGAGGAGAACGCGAATCAGGGACTTGAAATCTCTCTGGAGATTTAATTCTCGCTCTATCGCGCAAATCATAAGTGCGTTCAGAAGATATGGAAACCGGGGATGCGCCTCGCGACCCTGGTTTTTTCTGTTGCTTACCCTGTTTTTTCAACCTCCAGCTCTTTTTAGTAAAGAACGGTTTCTCATCTTTCTCAGATTGAGTTTTTGGTTGTGGTTGCGATTGTGTTTGCGTTTTAGCAAAAGGCTTAACTCCCAGGCTTTTGCGGCCAATGGTTTTATAATCGTGTGCAATCATTTTTGGTAATTCGCGCGGCTTGTACGGTTCTGGGATCAAAGCCAAAGCATTAGCTACTTGAAAGTTAACTGCATCGCCCTTGACATTCGCAAGGATCAAATCAGCCACTACATCAAACACTCCCACCAGTCTCATCCCCAATTCCACAGCCGCTTCAGGGCCATGCTCATCCTGTACTCGTTTAATTACAGAGGGGAGAACTGTCATGGAAGGAGTGCCGAAACACTTCGCATATACTGCTGCGAATACCTTACCCCAGTTGTTGCATTCCGCCAACTCGGGGATCAAGTCTTTTGGCAAACTAATCGTCAAAATCCTGTGTTTTTCCACAGGAGAAGTATTTGGAAAAACTGCCTCCAGCTGGTCAAATTTTTCTGCAAGCCAATAAGGTAAATCATCCTTATTTTGTGGGCGCTTGCCCATCACCGAATTAACCATGACAGGACTTATGGTTACACCGCCCGGTCCAGCTGGATTCGCTGCAACTCCAGGAGGGACTCCCTGGACGTTGCCAGTAACATACTGTACCAAAGCTCTGTGCACACGTATCAAAGACGTATGCAATTCACGCAGTTCAGCAACCGCAAGCGTCATATAACACGGATGTGGGGTATACCCGGCCAAAACTGGCCAAGTGGCCCCTTCAATCGATAAGGGGCCTAAACGAATCAGGGTAACCGGTTGGGGGAGGGCGCCATTAAACTAAACACAGTGTTGCCATGCCGTGAGCGGTACTTCAAGATTCCGATAAGGCCTATAAATTATAGGAAGAGCGGTGGCTGTATATTCATGGAACAAATTATCATTCCCATCCACCACCGGGAAGGTGACCCAAGAGTAAAACACCTCAAAGTGGTAAGCAGGATCCGCTTGTACCACAAAGTTCAGATCGACACCCGCGTCAGGCACTCCATACGCTGTCAAATGAGCCCAAAGCGCTGCGCGGCTATGTGCCGCAATTTGGACAGCCATCTAAGGCCAAAAATATTCGACAACCTAGTACGAGGCAGCGCAATATAGGGTTTTATTTAAACACCTTTTAACAACTTCAAGCTTGAAAGAACCTATAAAAACGTCAATATAGGAGGTATCGCCCTCACACACGCCTCCGGAAGCGTCTGCAAAGGGTGTTGTGGACAAGCACAAGTACTACTCAAGCGTCTCGCAGATAAGCAGCCCACTACGTTGGTGGCACCATGTTGTAGGGATTCTGCACATACACAGAGCTATGCACAGGATAATAGGACCTCGGAGTATAGTGGTGAACCAACCATGCACCTTAGTACCCACAATCCCAATCCTACTAGCTTTAGCGTCTCATTAGCAGCGATGCTACCAATGATTAGACAACCCAGAACACGGCTCTCTCTCTCTCTCAGGACTCGCGGGAGCAAGAACACCCTTTCATAACTCACTCACACCTGTCCACAACGTGCGTAATAAGAGACACAGTATAGTTTAAAATGTTTATTTCAACTATCGTGCTCTAAGATGCAGTACACGTGCCAGTACTATCAGCATAATGCATAAAGATAAAATAATAAGCATAGTTACAATTCCATAGAATACAAACGGGAAAAGCATTTCATAAAGCAGTGGATATAGGGCTAAATGACCATACCACCCTCCCCGTGCTATTATCTAGTTTATTATAAAAATAGAAGACCTCTGGGCTTTGTTGGGCAGACCCTCATACCTCAATATCTAGATGCAAGGTTTACATCATCAGACAATCACAGCTCTTCTCTCTGGAAAGGTTTTTCTCCAAGTGTCTCTAACAGTGAAAATCACAATATTAAAAGCACACGAATTTCTCCATTGCAGCTGCATTCAGTGTTATGTCTAAGTGCGAAGGGCTGACCAGATCAGAAAGAACAAGGGACATTGTTTTTCGACCTTGTACATGATGTGCAGACGAAACCCAAAGGGAACAGGAGGAAAGGTGAAAGGCAAAAAGGCAGACAGTTCCAAAATAGCCGGGCACAAGCAGAGGCTGGAAAAACAAAGGCACAAAGTAACGTGTGCAAAAAGGCATCATGGCAGCCAAGCCAACTTAGCAAGGCAGACCATGAGGCCACAAACCACATGACACCCTCCCCTGGTCAGTCCATTGGTGAAGACATAGGACGAAGACAGAGTTCAAATAGATGGAGCAGAACGGTAGCGTCTGTGATGGAACAGTCCCCAACGAAGGACAACGAATGGGAGAGGGAAAAAAAAGAAAAAATGCAGAATAAAAAATTCCAGGGACGCTGAAAGCGGAGGCCCCCTAATCCAGTAGAGTGTGAGTGCAGAAAAACGCCACACCTTCCAAGAGGACATCGTTGGAACCATCAGAAAAAAAGAGACGACATCCAGTCCAATAAATCAAAACTGCATTCATGTTCCTCGCAAGAGGGAGCAGCGAACAGCATTGCGGGACAACTTGCGTGATACTCAATATAACTTTGTTGTAGGAGAGTCTGAGCAGCCGCCCAGACATCCCATTGTGCCAAAATGCCAAGTGCAGCCGCACGCGCCATGTAGCCAGTACCGGAACAGTCCCGTTCATGGGCCTCTAAGGGACCCACCAACTGGACAAAATCCGGGTGAGACAGAGACGTATTGGAGAGGCAATAATCCAAGGACCATGAGAAAGGACATCGGATGCAAGACATCACAGGTTGCACGCAAGTGAAATACGCAAAGCGAAAAGAAAGTCTATAGGACACACCGAGTGTCGCCAATGGCAGGACGCCGAAGCCGGCGAGGATGCGCTCACGGAGCACCCGGAGTCGACCGTGGTCGAGGAGGGCCCCAGGAAGTGCAGCCATTGCGTAGCAAACAGACCAAAAGCAATATACCAGCAGCTAAGGCGAGGATCAACGGAAAGCCGCCAAAGACTTTGGAAAAAATTGAATGAATAAAAGCCGGTATTACACCAAAGATAGTTTGAAAGGAGGTAACAAGGCCAGAGCCCACAACTTTAAAAAAGTGCACAAGACCTTCGGTGCGTGATGCATTGAAAACACGGTGAATCAGTTCACCAAAATGCTGTGGGAGGTTTGTGTTCAAAAGGGCCTGTATTTCACTGTGGGTACTTGCCACCTGGAGAATGAATGTCTCCCGGGCGGATGTGAGCATAACCTCCTGGTTCAATAATAGCGCCTTTATTCTGCTCAATTTATTGAAATCCGCCTTCAAAGTCAGAATGGAAGGCCAAATGGAACTATCTATGATGTTGTGCGGGGGAGGAAAAGGCACATTTTTGCAGCAGACAACCCTGTGGGAAACTGTTACAATATAGGGTATGCCGGCTAGCATGCCACAGCAGTCCTGATTATTCAGAAGGAGATAGCTACCATTTGCAAGCACAGTGAAAGTAGGAGATATAGCAGGAGCAGGAATGCCCTTCAAAACACTGGCAAGATTTGGAGCCGAAACATTACAAGCTCCGTGCAATTTAATGTTTTTGCAAATAAGGGAATGACCCACAGTAGAATCGCATGACTCCCCTGTGAGAAAAACCTCCTTACCGTCCCTAAGGCATTTATACATGAAAGGCAGGGACCAAAGTTCATGCAGGAAGGCACTGCCCAGGGAATGAAAACGGCCCACAGGATAATGTTTCATGCATGAACTGAAATCAAATAAAGAAAAAGGCAATGCGATAACCCCGTGTACTAACCACACTGCAGAATCCAATTCCGCCGCAGAGAATGGTAAGGGCTCTATTTTTTTGATATGTAATAGAGTGTATGTTGAATCTTTCATGGACATGAACTGCTGTTTCTCAGTTAAATTAAAAGGCAAGAATAAGGCAGAGGTGTTCAAAAAGTGCCAAGGAACTTTACCCATTTTAAGTGTTTGCAAAGTCCATGCAAACTGCATTACTGAACGCAATTGATTTTGACCATGATATAACACAGAAACATCATCTTGTACAATATCAACAACAGAGGAAATAATATTCTCTAACATCTAAATGCGGGAAAACAGGGTACTAATACTATTGTCAACAACAGCAAGCACCTTTTCTAGATTTGCTTGATCTATTTCCCGAAGACGGGAAGCAGCTTCAATTTGCGAAAGCTTCCAGAGTTCATTATACGTTTCATAAATGAATCTCTTAGGTCGAGGACCACGAGGCCCCAGGACAAAATCGGACAGATCAATGTTGCCTGATAGGAGGGATAAATGTTGTTTAACAGAATCTAAGGAAGAGTGCTGCAACCACTGTTTACACAATTTACCAACAGAATATGTTGTAACAGTACGAGAGTCAGAAAACCTTGGATCTGTTCGATCCTGTTTGTAACCAGGATTCGTGTCATGAAAACGCAGTTGGCAGGCATTAGATGCTATGGGCCAAGCCAACCAGGGTGACTGAACAAACGTAGAGACATTAAACGAATTGTTCTGAAACAAAGCTTGCAAATTTGTAAGGGACATATTGAAGTGCAAGCTTTCGTTGGGAGTGGAAGACAAGACGGGAATGGATGGGGAATTTAATTGTTTGGAAGTAGCCAAACCCCAACAGGTCGTTTGATAGATAGTATGATTTAAAAATAATATTTGGGCCGGGATTAGGCAAGCACGGTGCAAGGCTTTCGTGCCTTGCACCTGCCATGATTTGGTGCCCCAAATAAATTTTAGGTCAATGGTGTCCTGCCAGTGCTCATAACCACCCACTGCTAAGGTGTTCAAAAAGGAACCCGAATACAGTAACTTGGTGTTGGTCAACATGATCTTCTGTGTAGAGGAAGTGTTTAATTTAAAATAATAGGACCCAGGGTTCAATCTATCAAAGTCCGTAAAATAAGTAAACTTATTTCTAAGAGTCTGGGAGCTACCTGGCAAAGGGGTCAGACAATGTTCCCATTGGGTGTAATTAAAAGGACCCCGAAGGGTACTGGGTTTATGGAGAAAGTGGTTGCCCCAATGCTGGTAACAATATAAATCGGCATAACTCGCAGAATTCATGTACAAATCTTCAGCATTAAAGGCAGCATAATATTTCAAATCAGTAAATAACGATTCAACTACATGCACATCCCAATCGTCAGAATGAATATTACTTTTAACCACATCACCCATTGAAACACGGAGGACATTTGGAACATTAATAATCTCGGTCGGTCCATGAATTTGGAAATGTACCGCATCCCATACGATGCCATCAGCGACTGGGAAAGCTGAAATGTTCACAAATGGGTGGTCACGCTTCATGATGTGAGATGAAGAATGCGGAGCCAAAGTTCCAGCGACACAGTTCACAGCAGAGCGTTCTGGTAAATAGTGACCATTAATGAGCAAAAATAAAACTGTCACAAAGCCAATGGACATGAACAGAAAAATCAGGAACAGTACCGACCAGATATATGTCCATGGAGGGACCAAAAAATTGTCTCTGAACCAGGATACAAAAATACTGAAGCTGGACGGGATAAGTGATGAGGTGGAATCCGAATCAAAGGAAAAACGGGTTGGGCTGAGTGGCGTTGTTGGTAAATGGGCCACTGACTCGGTGGCGGGGTATGTATACTCGGTCTCCTCGTTGCAGGGGGAATCCGGGCAGTCGAGCAGGCGATCAGGCAAATCTACCATCTCAATGGCAACATCAGTGACCGTTCGGGCGGGAGGGCCACCAACATGTGTCCTAGAAATGGCCGGACAGGAGACCACTGGGGTTACACTATTCAGGATCGGCCAGATGTTGTAGGTTGACATTTTCCACTGAGATGTATCTGTTCTCCTTGCGACCAGGAAGCGATGGTAAGATGACTGTACGAGTACCCTTCAAGCCAAGGACTGGAACCGGTGCACGATAAGAGGGGCCAAATTCTTTTTTGTTCTCCACCTTCTCTCGGACCAGGTCTCCAACTTTCGGAAGCCAGCCGGCAACCGGAATCTGCAGTGCAGCGTCTGTGGCTGAAGGTAAATGTTCGATTGCCAGTTTGTCTCGGGCTTCTTGTAAGTCCTGTAACATAGTAGAATGGTTATCTACATCAAAGATTGCGGATTGCGCCGCCATGTCTAGACCATCAAGGTCGGGCACAAACATTCGTATGCCAAAGAGCATTTCGTATGGGGTCCGCCCACCCAGAGGTCTTCTAGGGAGATTATTAAGTGCACGTTGTATGGTATACAAGTGGGCCAGCCAGTTCCTGCCAGTACCGAAGACTCTAGCTGTCAAGGATTGCTTTAAGTCACGGTTCATTCGTTCAACAATCGAATTGCCCTCAGGCCGATATGAAGACGAAAATTTCACCCGCAGCCCCAGTGACCCCATTGCGTCCTTGTACACCTTAGAGGCGAACGCTGGACCTTGGTCAGAATGGAAGCTGCCACAGGCAAAAATTCCCACAAAGACACGCAAATCCCTTATGACATTTTGAGCGTCAGCACTCCGTTGTGGCCAAACCCAGATGAAACGTGTGCACGAATCCACTGCAACCAAGATGTACTTATATGCAGTGTCAGAAGAAAATGGACCGCAGTGATCCAGGTAAACACACCCAAAAGGTCTGTTAGAAATGCAGAGCGGTGTCTGTGGTGGTCGTGTAACCGTGGAAGGCTAAATTTGCTGACAAACGTCACAAGAAAGCACATAAGTACGGGTCTGTTTATATAAACCACGCCACCAGTAACGCTGCTGCAAGATGGAAACCGTCGCAGACACGCCAGCATGGGCCGAAGCCATGCCTTCGTGTGCGGCTGTTATCAAGGAAAGTCTGCGGTCCGCGTTGGGAATCAGCCGATCATCAATGTCTGGAATTCTTACGTAAGGAGCCTGTTCGGGACCTAATTGATAAGAGTATTTGGAAGGGAAACCCCGTGGGTAATTAGCACCTTCATTTGTCGCAGCAATAGCTGCCAAAATATAATTATCTATTTTAGTCATGGATCTTGTAACTGCCGCTACTGAGCACGTGGCTACTGCTGATTTGGCAGCTTCGTCCGCCAAACCGTTACCGACAGCGTGTGCGCCCACACGCTGGTGGCCAAGAGTGTGAATCACCTGTGTGAGAGGCAGATGTTGTTTCAGATCCGCCACTCGAACCCAAAGCATTTTATGCTTGATGTGCTGCCTTTTGCATCTCTATAGTCGTTTTGCGACCAAAAGAATAGATTGTCATTGAAAGACTGGACACAGTAGTAAGAATCGCACACAATAAGAGTTGTCACGTCTAGATTAGCAAACTCAAGTGCGAGCACCAAAGCGCGCAGCTCGGCCAATTGTGCAGTACTGTCTCCTAGTGCCTGAGTGTGCACCACAGTCGATTTGAACTCGCCGTTCACCATGGTACCTGCAACAATAGCGCATGCTGCTGAATAAGCATGCTTGGAACCCGTGGCCGGTTGTGCCGAACCATCGGTATAGATAATACATTTGTACTCCTCAAGCGGTAGCATAGACAGAGGAGGTGGATGAACGAATTCATACTGTAAGAACTCCTGTGTCTGAAGAGAGGAATCAAAGATAAAAGTGACATCCGGGGACGTCAAAGATGTTGCCCATTGTATCCAACGGGGGTGCAAAGCCTTAGAGTTCTGTACACTTGCTTTCGTCACTGCCTCAAGGGCAGGATATGGTGTTACCATCAAAATGTGTTTCCCTTGTGCCAGTGCGCGTTCCTTTAGAATCGCCATTTGCACTGCAGTCAAAACTTTCTCCACAGAGGAAAAGCGCATTTCTGCAGAAGTGTAAAGATGTGACTTGTATGCAATCGGTACTGTGTCACCTTCGTTAAAGGTTAAGTATGTGAAACCCACTGCCCCTGGAATGATTCTAATCACCAGGTTTGTGTGGTTGTCACGAGTCAACAAGAATTTAGATTCAAGTAGATCGGACTGCAAAGATTGCAGTATAGAGGAATGCTCGGGAAGCCAGCATGACTTCGAAAAGTTAGGTTGTATCAAGGCATAAAGAGGCTTGATATGCTGGGCATATTCGGGAATGTAAGTACGCCCGAAGTTCAGAAAACCCAGTAAAGACTGAAGCTTCTTCAGAGTGGTTGGAGTGCACAGAAGTGCGCATTTCTCCAAGAAATGGGGAGCTAAGCCCTTACCTTCATTATTGAGCTCATAGCCCAAAAACAAAATGGTAAATTCAGCAATGTGAGATTTGGCAAAATTAAATTTATATCCTAAGACCGCAAATTAAAGAATAATGCGGTCCACTTGGGAAAGATGCGGCCATAATTCATCGTCTGTCAGATAGATATTGTCGACGTACGAACACGCATTTGGGTCTATGCTGTCCAACAAAGAGACAACACGGGCGGCGAATACACCCGGGCTGTTCTTGTAGCCCATGGGTAAACGCCGAAATTTGAAATGTTTACCACCGGAAGTGAAAGCGCTCCATTGGCTGCACTCCGGGGACAAGTTGTGCGTGTAAAATCCATTGGATAAGTCAAGTGTCGTTTTATATTTTTTACGAACAAGACTGTCTACTAGCGCAGAACTGTGGGTATTCTGCACCGCAAAAGTCCGACAATGAGAGTTCAAATGTCGGTAATCCAAAACTAGGCGGTACGATCCATCGGGTTTAGAAACCGCGAAAAGGGGATTATTCATGGGTGACACGCATGTTTCAATTACTCCTTGATATTCTGTGTCAGAATTTCAGAAACTGGATCTATAGCTTCCCGCTTGATGGGATATTGGGGTTGTGGCTGTGGCAGCGACCGCAAAGGAATATCATGGGGGGAGAGTCTTCATCCCAGCCCACGTGGTTGCGGTATAACGCCGGAGCCAGGGACACAGCCCACTCAGCTGCGACAGCCTCCGCTTTGTCCTTTGGGACATGACGAGAAAAGCTCGGAAGGATTACCTCCTCCCCTCTACGCGCAGCAAGCACGAATGGGGGCGGCCAATCCGCCTCTGCCAACAAAATGTCGTACGAAGAGGTCAGATTCTCCCAAAAAATCCCTTTAATAACACGCTGTATGTCACCTTCAATTTGAATGACAATATTATATAGTCTGTCAGGGGGTGCCACTCTGGTGTCAGCTGTCTCAACAGTAATTAATGTATCAGTTGCTGTTGCCTCCACATGAGGACGTAGTGCCTCCCGCACTATGGTAACTTCCGCGGCGCTGTCTAGGAGCGTCACTGCCCACGTCCAATTCAGGAGTCTCGTTCTCACCGTCTGTGGCATACCTCGCTGTTACAGCTGCAACTTTTTTCTTCTGAAACTGTGGGCGAGAACGATGAAATTCTTCTGGTTTCCCTCGGACTTGTTGTCGAGGTTGGTCTCGTCCCTGTGGAGCCTCTTGACCCCTGCCTCTATCCCGGCGTTCTCCTCCACCAGTCTGGGAGGTCGATGGTGCCTGTGAAGAATGAGGAGAACGCGAATCAGGGACTTGAAATCTCTCTGGAGATTTAATTCTCGCTCTATCGCGCAAATCATAAGTGCGTTCAGAAGATATGGAAACCGGGGATGCGCCTCGCGACCCTGGTTTTTTCTGTTGCTTACCCTGTTTTTTCAACCTCCAGCTCTTTTTAGTAAAGAACGGTTTCTCATCTTTCTCAGATTGAGTTTTTGGTTGTGGTTGCGATTGTGTTTGCGTTTTAGCAAAAGGCTTAACTCCCAGGCTTTTGCGGCCAATGGTTTTATAAGCCTGTGCAATAATTTTTGGTAATTCGCGCGGCTTGTCCGGTTCTGGGATCAAAGCCAAAGCATTAGCTACTTGAAAGTTAACTGCATCGCCCTTGACATTCGCAAGGATCAAATCAGGCACTACATCGAACACTCCCACCAGTCTCATCCCCAATTCCACAGCCGCTTCAGTGCCATGCTCATCCTGTACTCGTTTAATTACAGAGGGGAGAACTGTCATGGAAGGAGTGCCGAAACACTTCGCATATACTGCTGCGAATACCTTACCCCAGTTGTTGCATTCCGCCAACTCGGGGATCAAGTCTTTTGGCAAACTAATCGTCAAAATCCTGTGTTTTTCCACAGGAGAAGTATTTGGAAAAACTGCCTCCAGCTGGTCAAATTTTTCTGCAAGCCAATAAGGTAAATCATCCTTATTTTGTGGGCGCTTGCCCATCACCGAATTAACCATGACAGGACTTATGGTTACACCGCCCGGTCCAGCTAGATGCGCTGCAACTCCAGGAGGGACTCCCTGAACGTTGCCAGTAACATACTGTACCAAAGCTCTGTGCACACGTATCAAAGACGTATGCAATTCACACAGTTCAGCAACCGCAAGCGTCATATAACGCGGATGTGGGGTATACCTGGCCAAAACTGGCCAAGTGGCCCCTTCAATCGATAAGGGGCCTAAACGAATCAGGGTAACCGGTTGGGGGAGGGCGCCATTAAACTAAACACGGTGTTGCCATGCCGTGAGCGGTACTTCAAGATTCCGATAAGGCCTATAAATTATAGGAAGAGCGGTGGCTGTATATTCATGGAACAAAATATCATTCCCATCCACCGCCGGGAAGGTGACCCAAGAGTAAAACACCTCAAAGTGGTAAGCAGGATCCGCTTGTACCACAAAGATCAGATCGACACCCGCGTCAGGCACTCCATACGCTGTCAAATGAGCCCGAAGCGCTGCGCGGCTATGTGCCGCAATTTGGACAGCCATCTAAGGCCAAAAATATTCGACAACCTAGTACGAGGCAGCGCAATATAGGGTTTTATTTAAACACCTTTTAACAACTTCAAGCTTGAAAGAACCTATAAAAACATCAATATAGGAGGTATCGCCCTCACACACGCCTCCGGAAGCGTCTGCAAAGGGTGTTGTAGACAAGCACAAGTACTACTCAAGCGTCTCGCAGATAAGCAGCCCACTACGTTGGTGGCACCATGTTGTAGGGATTCTGCACATACACAGAGCTATGCACAGGATAATAGGACCTCGGAGTATAGTGGTGAATCAACCATGCACCTTAGTACCCACAATCCCAATCCGACTAGCTTTAGCGTCTCATTAGCAGCGATGCTACCAATGATTAGACAACCCAGAACACGATCTCTCTCTCTCTCTCAGGACTCGCGGGAGCAAGAACACCCTTTCATAACTCACTCACACCTGTCCACAACGTGCGTAATAAGAGACACAGTATGGTTTAAAATGTTTATTTCAACTATCGTGCTCTAAGATACGGTACACGTGCCATAATGCATAATGCATAAAGATAAAATAATAAGCATAGTTACAATTCCATAGAATACAAACGGGGAAAGCATTTCATAAAGCAGTGGATATAGGGCTAAATGACCATACCACCCTCTCCATGGTATTATCTAGTTTATTATAAAAATACAAGACCTCTGGGCTTTGTCGGGCAGACCCTCATACCTCAATATCTAGATGCAAGGTTTACATCATCAGACAATCACAGCTCTTCTCTCTGGAAAGGTTTTTCTCCAAGTGTCTCTAACAGTGAAAATCACAATATTAAAAGCACACGAATTTCTCCAGTGCAGCTGCATTCAGTGTTATGTCTAAGTGCAAGGGCTGACCAGATCAGCAAGAACAAGGGACATTGTTTTTCGACCTTGTACATGATGTGCAGACGAAACCCAAAGGGAACAGGAGGAAAGGTGAAAGGCAAAAAGGCAGACAGTTCCAAAATAGCCGGGCACAAGCAGAGGCTGGAAAACAAAGGCACAAAGTAACGTGTGCAAAAAGGCATCATGGCAGCCAGGCCCAAGCCAACTTAGCAAGGCAGACCATGAGGCCACAAACCACATGACACAGCCACCCGGAGTGTGTTGGGATGCATGGGGATTTCCAATGTGTGAGGATGTTTTGTGTGGTAGTGCCCAGCGCGAGCGCAATCTGCTTCCCCCTCTTGGATTTCAAAGGGTAGGTGAGCGGGTTGGGGACCCCTAGAAGCACATACTCCGGGAGCCGAGGGAGCTCTGTGTCTAAATACTTGTCGATTTCGTCAAGGACTTGGGTCCAATAGGGAGTCAGCAATTCACAGTCCCATAACAGATGGATAAGTGTGCCCACTTTCCCACAACCTCTCCAGCAACTCGGACTATGTGCGCTATCAAAATGGTGCAGTCGCTCGGGGGTATAATACCAATAATACACCAGCTTAGTAAAGGTTTCAGTGAGTCCGGTGTGGGTCGCCGTGTGTCGGGCCCTATAGCAAATTCCTTCCCATTCCTTACTGGTGAGGTCGCGGCCTAGGTCTCTTTCCCAACGGGTCCTGCCCGCGTGGAAAGAATGAGTGTAGTGCGACAGAAGCATTCTATACAGGTCGGAGATCAACTTCTTATCTGAAGAGCGCGTTATCAACCATCGCTCATAGTGGGTGAGATGTCTATGAGCCTGCGATCTATTATCAGGGTGGGAGGCCCAATGCCGCAATTGTAAGTAGCGCAGGCGCTCAGATTCGGGGAGGCCATAGTCAGTGCGCAGCTGTGCGAAGGGCACCACCCCCTCTGTGTCGTATAGAGTACCTAGTACCCGGCAACCAGTAGTTCTCCAGAGAGGGAAGGAGGTCTCTCCCATCCCCGGTCCAAAGTCAGAGTTGCCAAAAAGAGGAGTAAGTGGAGAAGGGAAAGTTGTCAGGCCGTGTCGTCTGTTCGTTTGGTCCCAAACCGTCATGATGGAGCGAGTCACATGGGAGGCGTAAAGAATGGGGGGACGTTGAGGCTTCCGAAGGAAAGGAATTTTCATCAGAGAGGTGCCCGCAACCGCACGGTCCTGGAAGAGCCAGTGTTTTTCGGACTCAGCCCTACTCCACTCCACCAGCTGGCGCACCTGTGTAGCTTTATAATAAAGCGCGAGATTAGGAATCCCCAGACCCCCTTCGTTTGGAGGGAGGAAACTGACCAGTCGCTTCATCCTTGGTTTACGACCCTGCCAGATGAATTGCGAAAGTTCTGATTGTATCCTCTGGAGCCACCCAGTGGGAGGCTGGAGAGGGAGCATTTGAAAAAGATAAAGTAGTTTAGGAAGGATTGTCATTTTGACTGCTGCAATACGTCCGAACCAAGAGATGGGGTAGTGTTTCCAACGCTGTAGGTCCGCGCGAATATGTGACTGCAGAATGTTGTAGTTGACCGACCTTGTCGCTTGTAGTGTGGGGGCTATTTGGATTCCCAGATAAGGGACTGTGTCAGTAAACCACTGAATGGAGTGACGCGCCTGCAAGTCTGCCTGCTTCTGAGGTGAAAGGGAAAGGTTCAGAGCCGTAGACTTCGTGACGTTAACTTTGAACCCGGACGCCGTTCCAAAGGAGTCCAGCTCCTCCAGAAGGATGCCCAGAGCAAGTGCCGGATCCGTCAGGGTGACCAAGACATCATCCGCGTATAAGCTAATGGTGTGAACATCACCGCCGAAACGTATGCCCGTGATCTGGGGATGCTCCCGGACTCGTTGCGCCAGGGGTTCCATATACAGGGCAAAGAGCAGTGGCGACAAAGGGCACCCCTGTCTAATGCCTCTGTGGATGTGGAAGGGAGTCGACGTGTACCCGTTTACCCGCGCTGTGGCCGCAGGGCCCCGATAGCAATTGAGGATGCGAGTCCTCATCTTTTCCCCCAGGCCAAAGCGAATCAGCACTCGCTCCAGGTAGGGCCAGTGCACCCGATCGAACGCCTTTTCGGCGTCAATGGTCAGGAGCATATAATCTCCCGGGATGCGGGAAGCTTTTTCAATAAGATGGAGCACGCGCTTCATGTTGTCACTGGTCTGTCTCTGAGGGATAAAACCCGCTTGGTCAGGGTCGATAATGCCGGGCATATAGGGGGCAAGGCGCGCCACCAGGATGCTAGTGTACAATTTTAAGTCAATATTTAAAAGAGAGATGGGCCTGTACGCCCCGCAGAGTGTCTTATCCTTGCCGGGCTTATGGATAACTACGATAGCCGCTTCGAGCATTGAGGGAGGGATCGCCCCCGAAGTCGCGAAAGAATTAAAAAGGAGGGTGAGGAGAGGAGCAAGAGTAGAGCAGAATTGCTTATAAAAAGCCGCCATATAGCCGTCCGGGCCTGGAGATTTAGCCACTTTTAAGCGTGAGATGGCCGAAATGACTTCTTCTGGGCGAATCTCTCTCTCTCTATGTGTTCGGTCTGCGCCTGGGACAAGCTGGGGAGAGTAACCTGGTCCAGGTATGCGTCTATAGTCTCCAGCTCTAGGTGCTGCGCATCGTAGAGTTGTGCATAAAAGTCCCTGAACGTCTCAGCTATGTCAGAGTCCTCTGTGTGTGTGCGGCCTACCTGATCCTTAATCACCTGGACTCCTGCACGCAGCCGAGTTTCCCTCAGTTTGTGCGCTAGCAGCCAACCACACCTGTCCCCACCGACATAAAAAGAATGGTGCAGGCGCAGAGCCGCATATTCGGCTTTATCACGATCTATGGCAGCTAACTGCGCTCGGGCCACTTTCAATTGACGCCAAATGCGCGGGGCTCCCGTCCGCCGGTGTATCTGTTCTAATTCACGTACTGTCTGGGTGAGGTCCTCCCGTTTGCACTCCGCATTGTCTGCAGAGGAGAGAGCAATAATTGCTCCCCTAACCACTGCCTTCAGAGCTTCCCATCTAGTGGAGATGGGCGTGTCAGAGTTATCATTATGGGATAGGCAGTCATCGAGCGTGCGCTGAATCTGGGCAACGGTGCCTGCACGGTGTAGGAGAGTATCGCGGAAGCGCCACTGTCGGGCGGGCAGCCGGACGGGTGGGAGAGTCAGAGTAGTCACTACAGGCGCGTGGTCTGATAGTGCAGCCACTAAAATGTCTGCGGAGGTTGTGATGGCAATGAGATTCTTGGTGTCTAAGAAATAATCTAGCCGGGTGTAGGTCTTGTGAGCGCCAGAATAGTAAGAATATTCTCTGGATCGTGGGTGGTAGTGTCTCCACAAATCAATCAAGCCTAGATCGCCTAGTCTAGCAAGTCCAGCGCGGGAAAGGGCACCCACTTGACCATAGCGTTGAACAGATCTGTCTAACTCATTATTGAGAACTAGATTAAGGTGGCCCCCCAAGAGTAGACTATGGACAGGGGTCGCAGTGGCTTCAAGCAAGGCGTCATGGAGAAACCGTTCCTGCCCTTCGTTGGGGGCATAAATGGACCCTATGATCAGCGTGTAGCCCCCAATCATGAACTGGTAGGTCAGTAGCCTGCCTTTGATTTCGGCCTCCTTCTGCACCACTTTGCCCTTAAAGGCCCTGGAGAGCAAGATCGCCACCCCTGCCGATTTAGAGGAGCCAGAGAAAAAGAATTGAGTCGGGAAAGCACGGGACCGTAGCCTGTGACAGTCTTTGGCCAGCAGATGCGTTTCTTGTAATAAGCATACGTCAGCCCCCGTGCTTTCCAGGTACCCAAGAATCGCTCGGCGCTTAACAGGATTTTTAAGCCCTCTCACGTTAAGCGTGAGCACTTTAAGACTAAGCAGAGCCATCTACATTAGTGGATATCCTGCGCGGCAAGGCATGCACGGCCTGGAGCAGGGCAGAGTGGTCAGCTGCAGCTGCGGGTAGAGCTTGGGGAGTGGCCATCGCCAGCGCGGGAAGCCGGTATCAGCGGCGATGGGAGACTGGGGAGGAGCGCGGGGGAAAGAAAAGAAGGATAGCCCCTGAAAGAGAGAGAAAAGGCCCCGGCACAACAGGTGCCAACACGAAGCAAGAGTCTTGGTAATAGTCCATCGTCCACGGAAGATCAGGGAAAACATCAGTACGGGCATTACGTGGCCAACTGTACCCCCCCCTCTCCCCCGACCATCCAGGGAACAGCAAAGCTAAGAGATAACGACACGGCTCAGGCCCATTACGAGGACTGTGTCTTAGCAAGGGTCAATGGCAATGTCTCAAGGGCCTCTTGCTGCCCCCTTGCAATCTCTTCGGGGTCCGGGCACTGCGGTCTGTTGCGTCGGTGTCGACGTCTCTGTTGCCTCCAGTGTGGTTTTGCGTCGACGGATCCCCGGTCCTGAGTGTCACCGCTGTCTTCCTCATCAGGAATTTCAATCCCTAGCACCTTGCTGGCCTCCTCCAATGATCGAAGTTGGTAGAGTTTGCCATCATAGCGGAATATGAGATGAAATGGGTGGCCCCAGGAGTATGCGATGTTGCGTTGACGGAGAGCTGCAGTAATAGGACGGAAAGTCTTACGTTTTTGAAGTGTGAGGGCCGCGAGATCCTGGTACAGAACTGGAGACTGATCTCGAAACGTGATTGGATGTTGTGCCCTGGCTTTCTGAAGGATGTCTTCTTTGGTACGGAAATCGTGAACACAGACTAATATGTCCGCAGGCAAGGCGGTGTCAGAGCAGGGGGGACCCACACGATGTGCTCTGTCAATGCGGAGCGCAGTATCTAAAGGGTTACCCAGGATGTGATTGAAAAGTTCACGTACGAACAGGAAGATGTCGCCCGCCTCTGCGTTTGGTCTCACTCCCCGGATCCGCACATTATGATGCCGGGAGCGGTTCTCCAAGTCCTCCAAGTGAGTCTGGAGGTCCACCTGTTGATCGTGTATGCGGAGAAGTTCCTGCTGCACAAAGGAGACCTCCTCGTCTCGCGCGTCACTTTTGTCTTCCAACGCAGCCACCCGGTCCCCAAAGCTATCTAGGTCCTTTCGGACGTCTTTAAGTTCCGCAGTGAGGTCTCGTTTCACAGTGTGTAGATCATCTCGAAGGGCCGAGAACAGGGATTCCAGGAAGGCACGCGTGACCGGTTCCTCCCTAGGGCCACCCATAGCTGACGAGGTTGTGCCAGCTTGTTTTTGCAGAATCCGATGATGTACTTCCAAGCGGGCGTGCAAAGAGCTCCTGGAGGGATTTACTCTTCTTCCCCCGTGTAGAGGCCATAGTGCTGTCCGAGCTGCATGGGGCGCAAGAGAGGTCGTTGGCTGTATGTCACTGCACCGCTCCAGCTGGGGCACCTGGGAGGAGCGTCAAGATGCCAAGGAGCATCCAGGTGAAGGAGTGCTGCCCGGCAAGAGAGATGCAAGGCCAGGCAGGACCGGCAAGGTTACCCCAGGCCCCACCACCTCGACCAGCGCGGTGGGGCAGGTACGGGGGGCACTCACAAGGCTGGGCCCTCTCAGTGTTAACAGAAGGAGACCACTCCAGCTCCGTCGCAATGATGGGCCAGGTACGGAATCACCAGTAGACCCCCCAAGATGCACAGTCCGCCAAGTGTGAGGGCGACAGGGCCTCACTTCCCCCTCAAAGTCCCCACCACCAGTCTCTCTTGGCACTTACAGTACAAAGTTCTGCCACTGGCGGCTAGACTCGGGAACCAGAATGCGCCCCCAATATTTACAAAGGTACAGTCACAGCCTCAGGCGTCCATCGATCCGAGGCGGAAAACTGCAGGGCCAGGCCCGGGAGGGGCCCGAGCGGGGAGCCTGCAGCCCACCACAGACCACACCGGTACCTAGTCGGGCCGCCCGCGGTAAGTCGGGCCCCACCCGCGTCCTCCCAGCCAGGCCGTCAGCCCCGGGGCCCTGTGTGCGACCCCTTCAGTGGATGCGGGGCACAGCCAAAGGTTCTCCCCAGGTCGCTGCAGCCAAGACGGAGGGCTCCACGCGCGGCGCACCGCAGGGTCCATCCAGGCGCTCCCCCTCACCTCCGAGCTTCGTCCAGCTCTCCGGGCAGGTCTACGCGCTGTCACAGGTCGGAGAGGATCTCCACCGGCGGCTCCTCTATCCACCGGTATGAATTCAGGTGCGGGCAATCACGGGATCCCGTCCCTGCTCGCCAGACGCGGTGGCCGGGAGAAGGGCAGGCCTCCGCGTACCGCCTCGCCGCTCCGGTGGCGCCATCAGGGCCAGTCGCTGCACGTCGTGTCATCGGCCGCAGCGGTGATGTGAGGAGCCCGGTTCCCCAGGCAGAGAGAGGGGCCGAGGCACCAAGCACGGGGGTCACCAGCCGTCAGAGCACTCCGCATCAGCGCCGGTCCGGCGCAGTCCCCAACTCGAGGCAGCGGCTCCACCCACCGCCGCAGGCCTCGTACTCGTGGGCGATGTTCTCCGTTTCACACCGCGGCCCAGGGGAGAATCGCCAGCAAAGCGGGGGCCGCTGACTCCGGTGTGCTGTCTCGGACAGGATTTCAGCCCAGAATGGGCTGCTGCTGGCCCGAACCTGTGATTTCCCCGGACGGTCGGAGGGAGAGACAAGAGGACACTTCTCACCTCGCCGCCATCTTGGCCACGCCCCCCAAGCTAACATGTTAGCAACAAATCACTTACAAACACACGTAAATACACGCAATTTAGTGATCCGAATAATTTCGGGACAATGCGGATTCACCTATTTAACGTTTAATGAGGGTGAAAAAGTACCAATAGCATACAAATCACATTTGTATACACAAGCAGAAATGCGCTTCACTTCAACAGAAAAAATACTGACAGCAGTTCAAACCGCTGTAGCAAAAGAAAGAGCTCTAGCCCAAGGGTAACGCATTATTGTCGTAACCCCAGTACCAGCCTTAGAGGCGGTTACAAAAGCGAGCATTCCGAATGCAAAAAGCTTTACATCCTAGATGGATACAATGGGTTATTTCTCTTGCTGCAACAGATGTTGAATATGTTTTTGATCCTGATCTAAAAACACAAGCGTTCCTGCAATATGAACATGAATGTCCTCTGCCCACTGAAATTCTGCCTCTCGATCAGTATGAATTTATAATTTACACTGACGGATCAGCACAACCCGCTACAGGGAGTAAGCAAGCTTACAGTGCAGCATGCACAATCGTTAAAGGTCGCATGCAAGATGGTAACTTCAGACCAATGGTTGTAGGAAGGTGGAATCTGACTATATGGTTGCCCCCACTTTTTTTATGGTGTTTTGCTGGTTTATGACTCTAGTTGGACTGGGATCCTGCTATTCAGGGCCCCAGTCTATCTGCTTTCTCTCTAAAATGGTTTCCATGTGCCTTAGGCACATCACTGATTGGGATCTGGAGTGCCCTTATAAGTCCCTAGTATATGGTATACTATGTACCAAGGGCATAGGTACCTCAGAGGCCTGCCAGGGGCTGCAGCATGTATTATGCCACCCCTGGAAGGCCATCCAAACTGACACCACAGGTCTGCTACTGCAGCCTGGGTAAGGTGGTGCATGCACTCTTACTGTGATATAGGTTACCTATATCACGAAATACATACACACATATAAACCTATAAGTCACTCCTAAGGCAGGCCTTATCAATCCTAAAGGCAGAGTTCATGGTTCCTATGTGAGAGGGTGCCCCTGCATGAGCAGGGCCCCTCTGCAGCGTTCGGAGACCCTCTCTGATGCTGTTTGTAGTGCAGCCTGACCATATACTCTTAAGCGCATTATATCCTCGCGGTAAAATGCTAACTTTGGAATGGCTGCACCTAAACATGTCGTGTTTGGTGTCAAACATCTTGGAATACTACCCCCCGCCAATCCTGGTGGCGGGGGTAGCATTCCACCCTTCTAGAGGGAAAGACATGTTAACTCTGACGAGTCCGGTAACTTCTTTCCAGAGCCCTGGCATCACAAAATGGATGCTGCTGCCACAGACACGAGTCTGGCCTCCTGCTGCTGGATGAAACTCCGGCAGGGGAGGCCTGGACAATAGGTTTCCTGTCCCAGGGAGGTGTGACCACCTCCCCAGACAGGATAATGTGTATTGGGGCTGGGCGGGAGCACTTTCGGGTGCTTTGAAGTCCTGCACTGGGGGCACATTTGGTGTCCCTGTGCATACCCCAGTTCAAACCGGATCAGGGCTTGCAGCCCCTGCTTTGGCGCGAACTGGACAAAGGGAAAGGGTGTAGCCACCCCTCTGCCCTGACCCACCCATAGGTGGGGCCACAGAGTAGTCCAACCCCTATTTTTAGAATAAAGGTAGGAACCCAGTCCTTAGGACTTTAGATTATACCTGGACGAAACTCTGAAACTGAATCCTGGACCTTCGACGCTCTACTCACGATTAGAGGACTGAAGAATCTCCCTTGGGGTCAAGGAGTGACTCCCTGCTTGGCAGGCACCAAAGAAGCATCTGTCCGGTTCGCATTTCTGAAGCTCCCTGTCGGACGCCGAAGTCATCGCATCACCAGAGGTGGATTCTCAGACTTCCCGAGGCTACCCTGAGTCCCCAGCAAAGCTGAGGCCCGTGGCTATTGTGGGTGACTTGAGACCGTGACCCCTGGACACCGAGCACATTTGCAAGTGCATCATCTTCTGGGTCTCTCAAGAAGTTGTGCTTTGGGCTCCGAGTAGCCCTAGCCTCCAGCACCACCTGCACCGAAGATCACTGGCCCCCACTCCACGAGTGTCCTGTAAACCAGCTCCACGTGCGGCGTCACGAGGCTCCTTCGCGGTCGCTAGCCCGTTGGCTAGTAGCCCTTAACGAAGGCCAATCCTTTTCTTACTTGGCATCCTGGTTGCTCCAGGCCTGCCCTCACTTACCTTCGCTGGGTGAGTTCCACAGACCTTGCTGGTCTGCACCATCGACGATCTATATCTTAATCAAGACTTGCCGTTGCCAAGGCTTTTTGGGTCCAATCCGGTCGCCGACACCTCAGCACTCGACAGACATCGTGTACCAGCCCGAATCCTGCTCCTGGTCGCCGACAACGCCTCCCGGACCTCGTGGCTGAAGAGTCAAGACGACCGTCAACGCACCTGAAGCACTCGACATCGGTGGGCATCTGTCCATCGCCTTCCTGGTCACTGGCTAGTGACCCAGACTCTGTCCCCTCTGCTTTCAGGTTCACTCAGAACTCCGATCCACTCTTGGATCCACCCGGACACTTTTCTCTTGGCCGCCAGCAGCACTTTGCAGCAGATCGCCATTCGAATCGACGACGAAACCCGACCCCGAAAGGCACCTATGCACCCGGCTTCCCTGGGTGAGGTAACACGAGTACTCCGGTGCTCCCGTGGGTAGAGACTCTTCAAAGTCCTAGATCTCAAAGGGTTTTGTCCTAGTCCTCTTTTAAGTGTCCCTTTCCTCTATTTTCCCGATCCCGACTTTCTCCATAGAAGTTAACGGCGTATCGCGGTTGTGTATTTACACTGCACGCGTCTCCCGTGGGTCCCCTGTGTCACTACCTTGGGTGGTTACTTGTGGTCCAAGCACTTCTAGAGGCTCTAGGCCTAGTGTCTAGTTCAGTCGTGGTTCGCATACCACTTTATTGGTATATGGTTTGGTACGCCCCTAGGGCCCAAACGTGTATTTGTGCTATTACTGTGATTTAATATCTTATAACTTATGTACTTCGAACTCTAGCCTCATAAAGAGACTAGAGGGGTGTGTTTAGCAATAAATACATATATTTTGAATATATACCTGGTGTGGTGCTCTTTCATTTGGTCACTCAAGAGATTATAGACTGGTAAAACAAGCTGCTTTACATTCCTTCAAGACTTAGCCTGAAGGCTGCTCTCCATAGCTACCACTAGGATAGCTTTCAATAAAGGTTGTCTTTAACCTATCTCCAATAAGGGGTTGTTTGGACTGGTGCAAGGTGCCCACTATAATTAGTGGACAGCATATGCCAGGCCAACTTCTCACATTGGTGTGCAGCGTGTGGGATTCCAGCTTGCTATTGTTTTACCAGATAATCTCAATTGAATTGATCAACTGAAAACCACTAAAGGTACCTAAGGTACATATAATTTAAGCTTAGAATACAGTAAGTTCTACTGAACTTAGAGTTGTGTGTTAAGGGATAGCACAACCCTTTCTACAACTCAAGAGAGTTTAGTAGGCCACACTAGAGTAGGTAGTGCATACACCACACCACACTAGTAATGTCTTTAAGGGCAGGATCCAAAGAATCCTTGCAGGAAGCCATTGAGCTTCCACCCTCCAAGTATGATACACTCCCATTCTTGGAATTGAGAGCTTTATGTAATTTGAGAAAATTAAGGACAGGCCAAAGCCCCACCACCCAACACCTCAAGGAGTTGTTGGTGGCTTATGACCTTAGTAAGCCTGTAGGGACTGAAGGGGTAGGAGCTGAGGGTGGGGCAGACGAAGAGGACGAGGCTAGGGGTACCAATACCCCCAGCCCCCTCTGAAACTGGCCAGGAGGGTGACAATGACCCTGACCTGGAAAACCCAATCCCTCCTGTGGATGATGATGAGGATGATCAAGATGATGCCCTCTTTGTCCCCCAGGAAGGATTAAGAGTGTGCCCAGAAGGTCTAGGTCTCCTTCTCAGGAGTCTAACCACTCTGGCACCTCAATAGGGAGCTCTGTCTCATCTCATAGGAGGGAATCCTCTCATGAGAGAAGAAAGAGGCTGGTCCAGTATGAGGAAACTCAGCTGGAAATCAGAAAAAAGCAATTGGCTTTAGATAGGGAATCCCTAGATCTCCTTAGAGAGAGAAGAAAGTTGGGACTAGAGTCCCATGGTGGCAGCAATATCCCTAGAGATAGGGAAAGGTCTTATGACCATAGAAACCTAAACAAGATTGTCCCTCCCTACCAGAGTGGGGATGACATCCACAAATGGATAACTGCACTGGAGAGGGCCTGTAAAGTTCAGAAGGTCCCCCAGAGGCAGTGGGCAGCAATCTTGTGGCTCTCCTTTGCAGACAAAGGTAGAGACAAGCTCCTCACTGTAAGAGAAGAGGATGCTGACAATTACACAGTCTTGAAGAGTGCTCTGATAGATGGGTTTGGCCTAACCACTGAACAGTATAGGTTGAAGTTCAGAGACACCCAAAAGCTCAGACTCAAGACTGGGTTGATTTTGTAGATTGTGCTACAAAGGCTCTGGAAGGTTGGATACATGGCAACAAAGTGCATGACTTTTTAGGATTGTACAATTTGATTATGAGGGAGCAGATCCTTAATAATTGTCAAAACCAGCTTTTGCACCAGTATCTGGTGGACTCTGATCTGACCTCTCCCCAAGAATTGGGAAAGAAGGCAGACAAATGGGTCAGAACCAGAGTAAAAACTAGAAATCAGGGTGGTGACCAGAAGAAAGATTCTACTAAGTCCCAAGAGAAAGGTGGGGATAAATCTAAGGATAAGTCCCCTACAGGGCCCCAAAATTCCTCTTCTGGGGGTGGGTCCCAAACTCCTTCCTCTCCTGAAAGAAACCCTATTGCCATGTCTGTAAAAAGCCTGGGCACTGGAAAACTGATCCCAGTTGCCCCAGGATTGGCAATAAAGAAAATGTTCCTCCCACAACTACTACCACCCCTCCTGGTACTACCAGTAGTAGTCCTCCAGTTGGGAGTAGTGCACCCAAAAAGTTAGGTGCTTTTGCAAGAGGAACAGAGGTGGGCCCTAGTTTAGACAGGGACCCCTCAACAGACTCCTCTGACTCTGATGGTGGTATAGGATTTGCCACCTTTACCATGGGTCCCATAGCATTGGGCAGGTACAGATTGGAGCCAATAATTAATGGTCAGAAAGCTGTGGCATTTAGGGACACAGGGGCTAGTGTCACCATGGTGGCAGGGAAACTAGTCCCCCTCACCAGCTTTTACCTGAGTTTAAATACCAGGTGACCAACATTGATGGTGTCAGAACAGATCACCCCATGGCCATAGTCAATCTCAGCTGGGAGGGGGTCACAGGCCCAAAGAGAGTGGCAGTGTCCCCAACCCTACCTGTAGATTGCCTGATGGGCAATGATCTGGAAATTTCAGCCTGGGCTGAAGTTGAACACCAAACCCATCTTAGGATGCTGGGCGTTCCTGTAAGGTTAGTGGGGCTGTAATGGCCACAGCCCCAGCCCAAGAATTTGGAGAGATGGAGCCTGAAAGAATGGCCCACTCTCCCCCAAAAGAGAGCACAAGGGTTGAAGAACAGTCTTCCTCCCTCCAGACAGTAGGTAAGGGTCAGCCTCCTCAGGGAACTGACCCTACCCCTAGTGAAGGAACTGCCCCAGAGGTAGTCAGGCCTGGCCTGGCCACACCCCTGATGGCAGAGGACCCTTCCAAGGTGGTACCCAGTCTGGAGCAGGTAACCTGCCCCTCTCTACCCTGCCTCAGTCAGCCCAGGGCTGCAGAGGTCAGGGAGGTCAGTGGACCCCCCAGTGCCTCCTGTCCAGAGGAAGCCCCCCATCAGCAGATTAGGGGCACCCAGTCTAGTAGCCCTAGCCAGGTGAAAAATCCTCTACACACTGAGGGATCCCCCATACCTTTATGTAGGGACCTCCCCCAGAAGGACTCTGGTAGGCAAGGGCAAACCTGGGACCAGAAGGTTCCAAACCTGCCATGTCCCTCCAGTAGTCCATCCAAAGGGACCCAACCCCCAGCTGTAGGCAGCCAAAGGTTGACCCTTAGAGCAAAGTGCAACTCAGTCATGGAAAGACAGGCATACATGGTGACCAGTGATCTGAGGAAGCTGAGGCCAACATTCCTAGGGCCTCACTTCTCTACTCAGACACCTCACCAGCCTTGTACTTTACCTAAGCACACCACAGGTAGTGATTCCCCATGGTGGAGACCCTCTCATACCCTTAGGGTGAGGGATTGCTTAGTGGACCATATGACAGGGGGCAACCATGCTAGTGCAGGTGCTTCCTTATATGACCACTTAGTCAATGAAGGCTCAACTGGCCAAGGTTAGCCTTATCTCCTTTCGTTTGGGGGGGGGGTTATGTAGGAAGGTGGAATCTGACTATATGGTTGCCCCCACTTTTTTATGGTGTTTTGCTGGTTTATGACTTAGTTGGACTGGGATCCTGCTATTCAGGGCCCCAGTCTATCTGCTTTCTCTCTAAAATGGTTTCCATGTGCCTTAGGCACATCACTGATTGGGATCTGGAGTGCCCTTATAAGTCCCTAGTATATGGTATACTATGTACCAAGGGCATAGGTACCTCAGAGGCCTGCCAGGGGCTGCAGCATGTATTATGCCACCCCTGGAAGGCCATCCAAACTGACACCACAGGTCTGCTACTGCAGCCTGGGTAAGGTGGTGCATGCACCCCTTACTGTGATATAGGTTACCTATATCACGAAATACATACACACATATAAACCTATAAGTCACTCCTAAGGCAGGCCTTATCAATCCTAAAGGCAGAGTGCATGGTTCCTATGTGAGAGGGTGCCCCTGCATGAGCAGGGCCCCCTGCAGCGTTCGGAGACCCTTTCTGATGCTGTTTGTAGTGCAGCCTGACCATATACTCTTAAGCGCATTATATCCTCGCGGTAAAATGCTAACTTTGGAATGGCTGCACCTAAACATGTCGTGTTTGGTGTCAAACATCTTGGAATACTACCCCCCCACCAATCCTGGTGGCGGGGGTAGCATTCCATCCTTCTAGAGGGAAAGACATGTTAACTCTGACGAGTCCGGTAACTTCTTTCCAGAGCCCTGGCATCACAAAATGGATGCTGCTGCCACAGACACGAGTCTGGCCTCCTGCTGCTGGACGAAACTCCGGCAGGGGAGGCCTGGACAATAGGTTTCCTGTCCCAGGGAGGTGTGACCACCTCCCCAGACAGGATAATGTGTATTGGGGCTGGGCGGGAGCACTTTCGGGTGCTTTGAAGTCCTGCACTGGGGGCACATTTGGTGTCCCTGTGCCTACCCCAGTTCAAACCGGATCAGGGGCTTGCAGCCCCTGCTTTGGCGCGAACTGGACAAAGGGAAAGGGGTGTAGCCACCCCTCTGCCCTGACCCACCCATAGGTGGGGCCACAGAGTAGTCCAACCCCTATTTTTAGAATAAAGGTAGGAACCCAGTCCTTAGGACTTTAGATTATACCTGGATGAAACTCTGAAACTGAATCCTGGACCTTCAACGCTCTACTCACGATTAGAGGACTGAAGAATCTCCCTTGGGGTCAAGGAGTGACTCCCCTGCTTGGCAGGCACCAAAGAAGAATCTGTCCGGTTCACATTTCTGAAGCTCCCGTCGGACGCCGAAGTCATCGCATCACCAGAGGTGGATTCTCAGACTTCCCGAGGCTACTCTGAGTCCCCAGCAAAGCTGAGGCCCGTGGCTATCGTGGGTGACTTGAGACCGTGACCCCTGGACACCGAGCACATTTGCAAGTGCATCATCTTCTGGGTCTCCCAAGAAGTCGTGCTTTGGGCTCCGAGTAGCCCTAGCCTCCACGCCACCTGCACCGAAGATCACTGGCCCCCACTCCACGAGTGTCCTGTAAGCCAGCTCCACGTGCGGCGTCACGAGGCTCCTTCGCGGTCGCTAGCCCGTTGGCTAGTAGCCCTTAACGAAGGCCAATCCTTTTCTTACTTGGCATCCTGGTTGCTCCAGGCCTGCCCTCACTTACCCTCGCTGGGTGAGTTCCACAGACCTTGCTGGTCTGCACCATCGACGATCTACATCTTAATTGAGACTTGCCGTTGCCAAGGCTTGTTGGGTCCAATCCGGTCGCTGACACCTCAGCACTCGACAGACATCGTGTACCAGCCCGAATCCTGCTCCTGGTTGCCGACAACGCCTCCCGGACCTCGTGGCTGAAGAGTCAAGACGACCGTCAACGCACCTGAAGCACTCGACATCGGTGGGCATCTGTCCATCGCCTTCCTGGTCACTGGCTAGTGACCCAGACTCTGTCCCCTCTGCTTTCAGGTTCACCAGAACTCCGATCCACTCTTGGATCCACCCGGACACTTTTCTCTTGGCCGCCAGCAGCACTTTGCAGCAGATCGCCATTCGAATCGACGACGAAACCCGACCCCGAAAGGCACCTATGCATCCGGCTTCCCTGGGTGAGGTAACACGAGTACTCCGGTGCTCCCGTGGGTAGAGACTCTTCAAAGTCCTAGATCTCAAAGGGTTTTGTCCTAGTCCTCTTTTAAGTGTCCCTTTCCTCTATTTTCCCGATCCCGACTTTCTCCATAGAAGTTAACGGCGTATCGCGGTTGTGTATTTACACTGCACGCGTCTCCCGTGGGTCCCCTGTGTCACTACCTTGGGTGGTTCCTTGTGGTCCAAGCACTTCTAGAGGCTCTAGGCCTAGTGTCTAGTTCAGTCGTGGTTCGCATACCACTTTATTGGTATATGGTTTGGTACGCCCTAGGGCCCAAACGTGTATTTGTGCTATTACTGTGATTTAATATCTTATAACTTATGTATTTCGAACTCTAGCCTCATAAAGAGACTAGAGGGGTGTGTTTAGCAATAAATACATATATTTTGAATATATACCTGGTGTGGTGCTCTTTCATTTGGTCACTCAAGAGATTATAGACTGGTAAAACAAGCTGCTTTACATTCCTTCAAGACTTAGCCTGAAGGCTGCTCTCCATAGCTACCACTAGGATAGCTTTCAATAAAGGTTGTCTTTAACCTATCTCCAATAAGGGGTTGTTTGGACTGGTGCAAGGTGCCCACTATAATTAGTGGACAGCATATGCCAGGCCAACTTCTCACAATGGTCACTAAAACTCAATCTCTAGGAGATTGTACAGCTCAGCGAGCTGAACTACAAGCATTCAAACTGGCACTTGAAAATACAGATCGCGAATTCCCCACACTAATAGTGTGCGATTCTTTTTACTGTGTTCAGTTGTATAATGAATATATACAAAATTGGGTTCAAATGGGTTCAAAGATGCAAAAGGTGGCACAATAAAGCATAAAACGCTTTGGGAACAAGTAGTTCAGTTAAAAAACGAACTACCAAAAACTCACGTGATACACACGCTGAGTCATCAACGTGATGGCGTTCATGTTGCAGGGAATTCATTGGCTGACGAAGCCGCAAAGGGGGCTGTTCAGACGGCTTCCGTAGCTGCGATCACTCGTTCAAAAACGAGAATAGACAGTGAGATATTGTTGGCTGTCAATGCTACAAGCAAAGGCAGTGGTGCAGCGTTTCCTAAAAAGTTTCCACTCAAGTACTCTTATGTAATTGATGCGAACAACGTTCCTTTTGTTCGAATCCCTGGAGTGGGGGATAGGGTAATTCCAAACATGGAACGTAGAGCAGCTTTGATTTATGAAGCACATCTGGGGCAGGGTCTGTCACATCAAGGGATCTCTAAAACAATATTAACATTAAAAGAGATGTACTGGTGGCCTGGAATGAATACACAGATTCACATCTTCATCGATGACTGCATAGACTGTAATATACAGCGTGATGCAGAACGCCATCAGACACCAGACTACGAAGTAGCCTGCCCAGTACAGACACCATTGTTAGACAGCATTAGACTACGCGCAGGCGTCCTTTTGGACAAATGCAATCCCACAAATACTAAGTCAAGGTTCCTATGGATATGGCCTCAGCGCTAGGCTGACGCTCGAACTATTATAAAAGATTTGCGAGTCTTTATCGGCACATACGCAATAGGCACACTACATTCTGACTTACAAGGAAGCCATGGCCAGTTTGGGCGTTGCATTGCGGTACTCCTCTCCGTTTCATCCTGAGGGAAATTCTGTTGTGGAAAGGAAAAACCGGAACATAAAGCAGTCTATAACAGCTATTACGTTCGGGTGATGGGTGGGTCAAACATCTTTATGGGGTCCAACGCTCATTAAATAATTTGCCAAGAAGTTCTCTAGGGGGGGGGGTCACTACATATGAGGTCCTATTTGGGACAAGAATGTGGGTTCCCGATCTCGAATGTAAGGGCACAGTGGTGGAAAATAAACCCTTTGATATCAAAGATCGTTTGGCTGTTTTACAGGATCTAAATGAACTAAGATCGAAACAAAGCAACGTGTTCCTGAAGCCAACCACCACTGGGGAAACACCGGCAGTCCCAGCAAGGCCTGCCTGGATCCCAAAAGTTGGGGATCTAGTCAGAGAGAAGATTGCGGACTAGAAGGAATTTGGACCTTTTTACAGACAACCAGTACCTGACCTAGCCGTCCACGGAACAAGAACAGTACTTCTGCCGCCCCTTGCTGGAAAAAAGGAGAAAAGATTTGTGTCAATCGACCTCATCAAACCACAGTATGTGGCCAATACTAAATAGTAGGCCTCGTGGACTCCGACCTAGTAGCAGACGCACTCCCCTCGCTACTATCCAAGAGGTTCAGACTGAAAGACTCATAACCATTGAGAATTCAGCAGTAACAGATGAAGGACTAAGCAACAACGCTATGGAACTCATCCCTCTTGAAACTCAAGTAACAGTTCGTCCAGATACACCTTTCTACACCAACGTAACAAGTGATCAACTGGTTACAGTGATTTCAACGAATCCTGATGCAATTTCAACAATTGACCGAACTGCTTCTGGCTATTTCATTAACTTTGATGCGTTTTCTGAGGATCCAAGTGAGCCTGAAACGATGCCAGCATCAAAAACTTTCAAGCAACAAGTACAAGACCCTTTTCATTTCCTGAAAGAGACTTATCTGGTTTCACCATGGATTGAACTGTGGATTATTTCTGGAATATTTTTCTTTCTGCTTTGGCTAGCTTTAGTTATGACTATCAGCATGCTTATAAATGACAGATACATCCGTTTGGACATTGAAAGTAAAAATGTGAACTTACTTTTAAAACCACACAAATCATCCCATTGTGAAACAAGAGACTTGTCAGCAGTGAACATCATAGCCGTTCCTATACAGGACGGTATACTGTGGGACAAAACCGATTTCGATATCTTCGGCCCTACGGAACTTTTGAACATTCCACATTTATTTAAAATTTCATTAAGTGATTTTATTACCTCCAGTACCTATTCTGATGATTGGGACTTTGAGACTATTAATGATATGATGTCTGATCTAGAAAAGTCTGCTGCGTTCTCTAACAATGAATATTTAGAGGGTTCATCAGACTATGAACAGCTTTATTGTTATAACCACTATGGTCATCATTTCTTGCATAAATCTGCACACCTAGAAATGTTTTTATGTTTAACCAATGGGAACATTGTCCTACACCACCAAAAGGTAGTTCAAAAACGTTTGCAAATAAGTTTCCATATTTTTCAGGGTACAATATATCTGATCCAGAATCATTTTACTATAAGAATGTAAACAAAACAGGACAGAAAATTATGTTAACTAATACAAAACAGATTTATTCTGCAGCCTTTATTACCCAACTGTCTAGACAAGGATTTGACTTTTGGAAAAACACAATCGACACAAAAACTGTCTGGGGTTCTAAAGATTGGCAAGTGCAGGGGATTGAAGCTTTGTTTAGAGCATGTATCATCCCACATCAAATAATGTTTTTGAATGACACTGTGCAACAAACGTCTTGCCTTGGTCTAGCCAAGATCAAAGACATGAATACACCTTCTGTACCAACACCTGCAAGTAATAGCACAGGGAGCGGTCACAGTAGACACAATACTACAAACCAACAGAACAGATCCTGATTGGAAAAAATGGTTACTCTGGCCCACAGACACAAACATCTGTCAAGAAAGATTCCTGAATAGAATACAGGGCTTTACTATCAATAGGCCAGACCCACGATATGTTCAAAGACAACATCCAGGGGTAGTAACAACATACAGTGTAGGGAAATTGTGCCTTGACTGGTTACAAAAGTCTACACTTGAGGATGTGAAACAACACTTATCTTTACTTAAAGAAAACGCAGACCTTAGGGAATTCTTGCTAGGACCAAGAAAACCGCGTCAAAAACGTTTCATATATGCCGGCATTTATGCTGCTTATAATGAGATATGGAAGGTTTCACAGGCAGAGGCCGCAGAAAGAATACGTGAACTTGATCGTATTAACTTAGAGAAATCTCTCACTTGGGTCGACAATGGGTTAACGACTTTGTCATCCAGAATTTATTCATTGGACAACATTGTATCCTCTGCTATTGACATACTGGAACAAGATTTAGCCATGTTACAACAAGGCCAATCTCAGTTACGTTCTATTATGTTATTAAGCTGGACGCTGCAATCTTTGCGTGCAGGCTATGTGCCTTGGCGTTTTATCAACACGTCGTCTCTGTTTGCAGAATACAATCTAACAGATAAACAGATCGAACTGGCACAAAGGGGAGCAAAGTATACAGTGCTGAGCATTGAAAAACTGGAAAAATTACCATTCACAGTGGCAGAAAAACCAGCTACAGAATGGCTTATTCATGGCAAAATAACTCTGCCTGTCACTACTTTTCATTTTCAGTATTGCCTCAAACAAATGCAAGCAGGCAAATATGAAAGGTTGGGTAAAGAATACATTAAGACATCCTGGGATTTACCTTACAATTACAGATGTTGGAGTGGGGATCGTGAAGTGTTTCTAAGCGGTACACACTGTGAAAATGCACTAAGCGGTTCACTCATATGTCAGGACATTTCTTTACACGGGGCTTGTAATGGTTCTTTGGCAAACTTGTCCTGCCACCAGCAAGGTACACCAGCTGCTGTGATTAATCCAACGTTTGGACAACTTTCTAACGGGAGTTACCTCATGTTGAATGATCAGAGTTGCTGTGGCATGTTGCCAGGCATCCCATATCTGGTAACGGTCGACTCCAGGGTTACTTGCTGTATGCAAGTATTGTTCCCCCAAACAGAGACAGTCAGGGAGTCGTCTCTATGGCCTTCATTGAATGTTTCTTTTATACGTTTTGATACTTGAAGGAGGGTCCCGAAGGCCCCACCTTACCATCTAACACGAAACCCATTTTTTGATTTTGCACTGCCCACTGAACATGATACCCCTAAGTTAGGCCCTACCAGGCAGGCTCAGATAGAATGTCTTAAGTTGTCCACTTTCTTTCATCCTGGGAGTGCATCTCACATGGGCCCAAGCCCAGCTCTATAGATAACCATATCGTACATAGGACCAAGCACGCCTTCCTAGATATAAATGTATAGGCCCAAAAAGCCAATGACTCCTGCTCTCATTTTATAATAATAATAAAACAGATCTCATAGGCCTCACTGATCTGCTAGCAGAGATCTGTTCCATCCACCGAGAGACAACATCAGCCCTCTCCTGTAAATTTCCACAGTTACGAGAACAAGAGTGGCCCCCACCCACGTGACAATCTGTTGGCACATCTGGCTGTGTCACATGCAAGATTTGCGATATTTTTAGTTATGAAACTTTCCGCGCTTGCTTAACTGAAACTGAGAAGGCGGCAACGTGACCAAGAATTAATATATTAAATATTAATTCTGAGCATTTTTTACGGTAAAAGTTATCCTTTGTTTACTTTTTGCGGTCAAGAACACTGACCATCTGCTAAAAGCCCTGTTTCATCATGATACCACTTCTCGGTTTTATATAAAATTTTCCAGTTACTGTAAGCGGGCGGTTAAGTGGCCTGCGTCAGATCTCGTGTCAGACGTGGGTGGAAGTTCTGCATTTAACCATATAAAAGAGCTTCGCCCAGGGTGCAGCTCTGAACTCTCTGCGCATCAGTGCATGACTGCCTATAGAGGGTTCCCGATCGATCGTCCGTGAGACTGGGCCTAGAACTTCAACTTCCAAGGTGGTAATACTCTTTTCTGATAATTCAGCCTTTTGGCTTTGACAGCCTATCTAATGGCATAGCCTATTGGCTTTATCAGCCTATCTGATTATTTTGCCTTTTGGCTTTGTCAGCTCAACTAAATATTAGCCTTTTGGCTTTGTCAGCTCAACTAAATATTTAGCCTTTTGGCTTTGTCAGCCTATCTAACTCAGCTCATTCTAACCCAAGCCATTGCATTTATTTTAGGTTAAACTGCGTAGTCTTGAATGGTGTTGCTTTCTTAAAAAGAGATTAGCCTTCTAGGCACTAGCCTACCTATCCTCTTTAAAGTCAGGGTTGCTCTTTAGGCTGCTACTCATAGCATAATATTTAGACATATATTTGCTTCTTTTGAACAACTGATTTATAACATTGTCAATACATTTATTTTTCATCCTGCTCATGTGTTCATGGCCAACATTTTAATCGAACTGTTTCTATGCTTTTGAACTGCTTAAATAAAAAGTCACTGTATTTTACATCGTGGTTTCTTCTTTCCAAGTGAACGAGCAGAACAGGGGTCGGGCTCTCTGGAGTCGGTAAGCAGAAGGGTGTGGCCATCCAATTACCCCCTCATCAGCTGGCGACCACAAAAAAAGGTCTCGAAAGGCGAGTAGCCTACGGTGCGGTCCAGGGACGCACACTGGGGTTACACCTGTGTGGCTGCCTCTCAGGCTCTCCTCTCCTCACGTCCACCTGGGTAAGTCAGGGATGGTTTTGCTTTTTATTCCTTGAATTTACCTCAGGTTGTGGCGTGTGTGGGGTGGTGGGTCTGGCTGCCTTTGCCATCCACGGTCTCCCTTGTGTGTGCTCCTTTGCCCACCTGTGGTTGACTGACATGCCACGACGTCCTCTTTGTGGCTGGTCACATCTTCCCGAGGCTCTTTGGTGCTCTCCCCTCTGCTGTCATTGATTTCGCCGTGGTTTCTTTCTATTTGCATTTTCTTGTGTTTTCACTTTCAGTGCCGTTTTCTTTTTCACTTCTTATCTTTGTCTTCTCGCTTGGATATGCTCCGTGATGCTTGAGGTTTGAGTCCTGACCACCAGTTTGCCCATGGTTGGTCGAATTCTGGCATGGTGCACACATGCTCTCGCAGGTTTTCATATTTTCATAGTTGCCACATGTGGTTTTTTTACGGTTTTACTTGCTCAGTGATGCTTGAGGTTTGAGTCCTGGCAACCACTTTGTACGTGGTTCGCCGAATTCTGGCATGGTGCACACATGCGTTTGCAGCTTTCTCATGTTTTAATACTTGACACGCATTTAATATTTGACGCACATTTTTCTCAATGCCCTTTCTTATCGAACAGTTTATATTGCACAGCTGTGGGCTGTTGCGCTCTTGACACGGTGCACAAGTGGCACGCATTTCTGTAGTATTGTCGCGTTTTAATTTAGGGTGTGTCCCGGCTCCATTTTGTATGCTCTTGCCGCCATTTTGTATTCATATTTACATTTTGTATTATTAGTTTTTCACCTTTTATGTTTCATTTTCTGTATTCTTTCATTGGATATTTTATTTCTTCGTCCTTTCTCTCCTTCCCTTCCTTCTTTTTCCGTTGCTCTTCGTGTTCTTTTTCCTCACACTTTCTTCAACTATTGTCATTTTCTTTCCTCCTTCACGCCCTGCAACACCATTCTATTTCTTTTCGGCGTCAATGCGCCCCTCTTTCGTCAGGGTTCTTTCATGTGTATTCACACACTCATTCTTCGCACTCTATAGTTCGTCCCTCTCTGATTCAGTTTTACATGGCTTGGGTGCTTTTCTCTTTTTATCTCTCAAATTTATCTCGCTCTCTCAACGGCGCCTTTCTCCCTTCTTAGCTGCGCCACTCCAAAAAGAGGAACTAACCACTTCGAAGTCTGTGGCCCAGTCTGACATTCACCCCGCCTTTTTCTGCTCTCTGCCTTCGCAGAACGAGGAAGTGAGCCTCGCAGCTTCACTGTAGTCACCTCGCTCCTCCTTTCTCTGTCTTCTCAGTCTGGTCTCTCACCAAACATTGTTATTTTTATCATTATTATTTTTTGAAATGCATTTCATTTATTTAATTATTGTGTATTTGTTGTCTATGGTGTCTGTTTTTTGTGCTTCGTTTTCTTAAACATTCATTAGCCCTGCTGTCCCACCACAGTTTTCTCCCCGCACTCCACATCTGTTGCTGAACTGCCAGCTCCACACTCACTTAGCCGAGTGGCAGTCTGCTAGTTATTATTGTTGACTCAGTTGCCCCCCACCTTTCCTCAATTAGCAGCAACTGCGCTAGGTAGCTGTTGTCTGGATTGCCTTGCCTTTAATACGTAGCCGCAATCCCGCTAAGTAGTTGCACCTTTTCTTCAGTACACCTTGCACATATATTGTGCCTCTTTTTTTTCTGTCTCTCACACCTTTTTTGCCTACCACTTGCCTACGCCAATTGGTAGCAAAGGGGGGTGGAGGTGTATCTCCATTCCTCTTGTCCGTCCCCTTAAACAACCTCCCCCGTTATGTCCCCTGACCCCCCGCAAATTATTAATCTCCTTATTCATTCAGTACGTGGTACTGCCACAGCGGTATACCACACCAGTCTTGATCGCTTTATCCCCCTCACGCGCCATCAAAGCGACGTTCTTGCAACTACTTGGGACATCTTAGAGGTTGACTTTACACCCACTACCGAACTCCGCCTTTCACTCTTGTCTCTCATAGACTTACCTCCCTCAGGCACCGCTTCTTCCCAACCACCAGACACCACCCGCCCGGATCTTTTGTGGCCTGCCCACTCCTCTAATTCATCTTCGCGCTCCCCACCCTCTTTAAGGTCTTCTGTTTCTTTTGCTAATTCTCCCACTATCGTTGCCATAGACGGCGAGTCCAATACTGACTCTGCGCAGTCCACGGCATCCTCTGAAGAGGCAACACTCCCTAACCTTACCGCCCCTGCTTCCCCCACGGTATCAGCATCAGCACTTACTATTGCTCTCCCTCAACCACTGTCTCCTGCTAACGAGTCCCCATTACTCCTGGCACTCCTGCAGGACTATTCAGTGGATCTAGAGGACTCTGCTCCAGACATCCTCATTGTGCCTCCCCCGGCAAGCCCACCCCCGCATTTTCAGTCACTGTAGGGAATGACTGCCCCGTCTCCTGACAGTACAGCTTCTCCTATTTTTGTATATTTAGTTAATAATATCGTTGTGGGTCTTTCTACTGGGCACCCATCCTCCTTTTGTCACGTTACACCCTTAGCAAGCACTGTCCTTCTCACTATATTTCAAGTTTTAGGGGTTGACTATACCCAGGCACAGCAGATAACGCTTTCACTAGCACCGTCCTTTCCGCACCTTCCGAATCCCATTGTCACTAAAGCCAAAGAACAAAAACATTGCAAGCACTGACATTTTAGGGAACACTCCAGTCCCCCAACAATTACTGGTCCCCATGAACAGGATTTTAGGTACCTGTGTTCATAAAACATCAAATTGCATTTACATACGCATTCGCCTAATAGCGCCAGGTTTGGACATACCTACCACACTAGTTTCAACTTATCCACGCAACCCGCTACAAAGCAAAGTAATTGCTGGTCTCTCTCGTAACCAGCTCCAATTCCCTGACTTCTCCCCTAACAGAATATACACCGGACCACAGGAACTGGACTTAAGAAAAACATTATATCACATTATCAGTAACGCCATAGGAGAGGAATTGATAAACGACACCATCCCCTCCACTCCTGCCACTGAACCCACTCCTGCCACTGAACCCACTCCTGCCACTGAACACTCTCCTGCCACTGAACACTCTTTTGCCACCTAATTACATTCCTTTCCAAACAAGCGACATTCACCCTCAAAGCATTGTGCTTTAAAATAACACTCATGAATGGCATAGTGAGCTCTACAGTGTACAAAACGTCTACCCACTTTCACATCTTTTTCATCATACATCCCCCTGGAGCGCTATTCACTGCCATACTATCTAGCACCTGGCCAAGGCACCCTCTCCAAAGTTATATTGCTGAAGCTTGCTTTGATGGCCAGCTTCGCTTCCCTCTTTATACTCTAGCACAAGAGCGAGACTTGCAGGACGGGGTGTATGATATTGTCATTCAGGCAGTAGAGCAAGAACTCATCAGAGACATTGTCCCTAGCACCTGAGAAAACGCGCTCCTGTAATTTAGGCTTTGCCTAGAGCGCCCCGTGTTAGACACACCAACATGGCCACTCCACTCCAACATGTTTTAAAAACATTCGGAGGCCAGGAACACCATATACTAAAGCACTGCCGTGAGCTTCATAAGCGTACGGCGAAAATGACTCATCCTTGGCCCTCAGAGGGAAGCTTTGATCCAATCATACTAGAGCATGCCACCACCTTTCTAGACACCAAGTACTCTGGCACTAAGTTACAGAAGAGAAAGGCTACTTTAGATCTCTGGCGCATTTTCAAAGACAAGGCTCAAACACACTCTGACTCCACAACCCCCAGCTATACCCAATGCTCCGCCCCCACCGCCTTACCACTTCAGCGGTATGTATACCGAGCTCACTAACAAGGAACAACCTGAGCTACCAGTTACCACTAATGATTCTCCGGCTGCTGGCTTCCAACCACTACCAAATGAGGCATCTTCCTCACCGCACCTTGGCCCAGATTTACACATCACACAGATTGAGGAATTTCAGGCTTCCCACACATCACCCAGTCACCCGTACCACCCCGTGAACAGACCACCGTCTCCATCCATGCCCCCCAGTGATGTATACCCCAACCTGACAGACCTGCGCAACATACACCTGCCTCTCCCCAACGGTACAGTAAGGGAGGCAGCAGTATCGGGTATCCCAGGCTTCATAGATGCACAACTATCGCTAAAATTTACACCAACAGTCAATACTGCACACCCATGCCCAGGTGAGGAGGATGAGGTAGACTCTGACTCTGTCTCTCAAGCATCATCTCGTCACTTGGACTCTGACTCTGTCTCTCAAGCATCATCCCGTCACTTGCGCTCACCTGTCATTGTCGTCCGTGACATTGGCCCTAAAGGCGACACTGTCACTAACCCCTTCCTTGACACCGCCATGCACCTGTTCCCAAGTTCGCACCTCCCATCACAAACTAGCATGCCTTTCATGGCTACTGCACCCTCTGGTGAGGTACCAGGATCTGGCCTTATGACAGACCAGCGACAGCTCATTGAGTTCCCCCCGTTGCTGTGCAGGACTGAGGAACAGCATGCCCCCCTCACAAGTCTTCTCACTCCATACCAGAATTATAGACAAAATGCAGACTTGAGCAAAAGCACCAGCATGGAGAGTATCTCACCACAGTACCTTGAAGAAGAACTGTCACCCAGGCATCAATCACCTAGCCACGCAGACCAGTTAAACAAAATGAGACGCTTGTCATTTAAATTAGAGAACGTGAACAAAAGCATTACGGACATGATCTCGAAGGTCAACACTCCAACACCACCCTCACCCACGCTGCACAACCTCGTGCAACACCACCCAAAGACAATTATCAGTAGGAATGGGGAGGGGAATAAACAGTATCTCCTTAATGAGCACCCCTACCGCTGTGACGCTGCCGCCTCTGGAATAACACAGACACTCACCGACACACACCAAGCCCACCAATCCCCAACAGCATTAGGGCGGGAGAAGACACCACCACGGGTGCTAGAAGGCCACAATCCAATGTTTGGTGAGATCCCAATATATTGTGGACTCCCACAGGAACAAGACCCAGTGGTAAGAAGTAAGGTCAGGACCACCGAAGCACAGAGACTTAAAGTCTTGGGGACACATGGACGCCCAGACGACATACTATATGACGTCTCGGGCTCTGCTTCCTTGCGCACCATTAGGATGAAAAATAGACACAACATAAGTCTCAGCAGACCATGTCCACCACAAACAAGCAATGATCTCACTCCCAATGACATAGTGACATTAGGGGAAGGTTCAGATTATGCAGTTAACCCCTTTTCAGACGACTTGGCAGGCTGGTCAGAGCCCTTAGCACCGCAAATGCTCCCTTGGCCAAGAGAAGGCTCTTTTGAACATCAGTACATGGCAACAGCAGTTGAATGTATCCTCAAGGGAGTAGGAGATGAGGATTGGGACTATGAGTACATGAGAGAGAGCCTGAAAGTCTGGCAAAAATATGCTCGCTAGCATGACTATACAGGACCCACAGCGCGACGCCCTGGGGTCACGTGCCAGATGCCACTGCTGTACAAAAATGTCACTGATCCCCCCATCTATATCCCATGGTCTACACTAGACAAAGAAAATGTCAGAAAGGCACTCCCACCCCTCACTGAGGGTGCGGGAAAATAGATTGCAGCTTTTGAAAATTGCACCACAGGTAACAACATAGCTATAGGAGATGTAAAATGCCTGCTGATCTCCCTCATGGGAGAAGACGCAGAAGATCTCTTTACACGTGTCCATGTCAATCTTACAAAAACAAACACCAAACATGATGGTGTTTCCTTTAATGAGATTAGAACACTAGCATGGACTGAGTTGCGCAGGAAATTCCCTGATGTTCCCGATATTGGGGCTCTGTTGTCACAAACAATGCAACCAAATGAAGACCCTGCCAACTATCTTTCCAGAATGAAAGAAAAATGGCACCAGGAGTTAGGGCAACGATGGGATGCAGCTGGAGGGTATGGGAGATTATTTTATCACACAATAAAGAAAGGTTTACCCACTGAAGTGCAGGAAAAATTAGATGGCATTGTAGCAATGGAATGCAAGCCATGGGCTGAAATACAAGACCACATTATACATTACTGCAAAAAGAGACAGGAACAGGAGAAGGTTAGACAGCTGGCAATAGAGAATGCCGCTGCCAAGTTGGTACAGCAGAAACTTAATAAGAAAAAAGACAATGTTGACACAGTCATGCTTGCAGCACCGGTCACTCAAATGACAGCAGTAACATCCTTCCCCCAGGCTGTCATGAATGCTCTTGCAGGCAACGCCCAACCTGCCCCACAACAGGTTCAAGCACCACCTGCAGTACAGTACATACAAGCTCAACCCCAACCTGCCATACAGTATGTCCAGCCGCAACAACAGCCAATGGTACAATACATGCCAGCACCACCTGCTTACAGCACCAACACACAGCCCTATTACAATAACAGACCAAATATGAACTGGAACATGGGTGGACCAGGAAGAGGGCGAGGGATGGGACAACAAAGGTTTCCACAACAGCCAGGACAAGGGACACCACCGATCATCTGCTACTATTGCCAGAAACCAGGCCACATACAGAGAGATTGCAACAGTAAAAAGCGTGATATGGGTCAGCAATATATGCGTCCTGGCTACCCAGCACAAGCACCATTCCAACAACAGCAGCGCACGCAACAACACCTTCAACAGCCCCAAATACTATACTCTTATGCACAACCAGCACAGCAGCAACAAGTGCAGCTCCAAGCGCCCATAATGGCCCAGGTTCAGCCAGCAGTCCAACAAATACAGGTTCCAATGCAACAGCTACAGCCACAGTAACTACCTGCTTATCAGGTGGTCCCCCAAACACAAAACAATGTACCTCTAGGAGGAACGATTGTTGCCTCCAACAACCCCTTTACCCAGGGCACCATCCAGCAATTTCAGGCTGGAGGATACACTGGCTAGGACAGCCCACAGACAACTCTTGTGTGCCCAATTTTGTCCTGCACAAGCAATACTGAAGAGGACCCTATTGCAAGTGTTGTGATAAATAACAAAACATATAGTTTTCTTGTTGACACAGGTGCCACATATTCCTGCATTACAGGTGGCCCTCTGCCCATTTCTAACAAAACAGCGGACACACAGGGATTTTCTGGGGCAATAGCAAGGGTCCCCTTCACCAAGCCAGTATCAATGGAGATAGGAGGCCATGTAGTGGAGCAGCCTCTGCTCTATTCACCCAGGTCCCCAGTCAATCTTTTAGGACGTGACCTCATGGCCAAACTAAACATGACCATCCACTTTGATGACAACGGAACAATGATTTGCTCCATACCAGGTACCCCACTAACTAGGATAATGGCAGTTACTGCACAGTCTTCCTTAGATAGCCAGGTCAGAGCACACCCAGTGGATGAGCACGCCTTCTCTGCAGCTGTCCACACTATTGTCGCCACCACTCCCGAATTACAAGGCCGCACTGTTCAGTTACCAAAAGAGTTCCTTTTCAGACCCCAAGTACCAGACTCACAGTTATTAGACAAACATTTGACATTTGACATCTGCGCCCTTGAGGTAACACCAACCTACGGCGCATTTCTGGCATGCGATGACAACGCTCATACTTGGGCTTGTGTCATTTTTATTGAGCCTAAAGGGTTGGTAAGAGACATTTCAGATGCCCAGTTGTTTGGATCCCCTGAAGACTACTCCAAGACAGAGATTCTCTATCAAAACAATGTGCCTATCTCAGTAACAGTGGAGATTAGGACACCAACAGTCACCCCTAGCTATGACTCTGCCCGAGACGCAGATCTGGCTCAAGTACCTGCACATCTTTGGACAACAGGCCCAAATGATGTAGGCCTCATCAGTTCTGCCAGGCCATTTAAGATAACTCTCAAACAAGGCGCTATCCTGCCCAGAATAAAACAGTATCCCTTGTCCAAAGCAGCGGAAGAGGGCATTGCCCCTACCATACAGGCATTGCTAGATAAAGGAGTAATATATCCTTGTATCTCTCCTTGTAACACAGCTCTTTTTCCTGTGCGGAAGGGGAAGACCAATCAATGGCGTCTAGTACACGATCTGCGCGCCGTTAACAACATAGTTGTACCAGAATTCCCTATTGTCCCTGACCCCTCTGTCATCCTCACGAATGTCCCCCCCGATGCACAGTACTTTTCTGTCATCGATCTGAAAAATGCTTTTTTCAGCATTCTTTTGCACCCAGACAGCCAATACCTATTGGCTTTCTCATTCAGAAATGTGCAATTAACATACACAAGGCTCGCTCAAGGGTACTGTGAGTCCCCTAGCGTCTTCAACAGGGTTGTCAAAGAGGACTTGTCTAATATTCAATGTGATAGCACCCTACTGCAATATGTCGATGACATACTGCTTTGCAGCCCCACAGAACAACAATGCAGAAAAGACACCATCTTCTTACTTACCACGCTAGCACAAAGGGGATATAAAGTTGACAAACAGAAGTTACAGTACTGTCAGAAAGAGGTACACTATCTAGGTCAGCTACTGTCTGCATCAGGCAGACGAGTCACTCCAGGTCGAGTTGAGGCGATAAAAGGCACTCCTGAACCTCAAACAGTTAAAGCATGCAGAAATTCCTCGGCCTGGTTAATTACGTCCGCCAGTGGGTCTTTGATTTCGCTACAATAACTGCCCCATTGCTGAAAGCTGTGAAAATGGGCAAAGACAGACACAATAAAATTGAGTAGACACCTGAAATGAGAACAGCCTACACCCAGCTCAAAGATGAGATAACAAATGCACCAGTGTTAGGATCACCTGATTACACAAAAGAATTCTACCTATTCACTCACTGTGATGGTCTAGTAATGACTGCAGTACTCACTCAGAAATACCCCATGGGCCATAAGCCCATTGCCTACTTCAGCGGCATGCTGGACGCTGTCATGAAAGGTCATTACCCCTGCGAGCAGGCCCTTGCTGCCGCAGCATTTTCTGTTGAGAAAACTACCCCCATTGTAATGGGTTCCCCACTGACTATGTACACGGAACATGCCGTCTTTGCAATAATACAAAAAGCCAAGACAACTTTAACAACACAAAGAGTGTCAGGTTACGAAGTCATACTGTCACTACCTTCTCTGAAGATTGTAAAATGCCATACAGTAAACCCTGCCACATTTTTTGCCCATCCAATAGCCACCTCAGATGATGACACCCATGACTGTGCCACATATTCACCAGATGAGTCTGGAGCAGCAAAAGAGGATCCCTTGCCAAACAGTACTGTATATTTTGTTGATGGCTCCTCTACCATTGATCAAGAAACAGGAGTCAGGTACACAGGAGCTGCAGTAGTTAAAGCACAGCAGAATGATTCCTCTGATTCCCTAGACATTGTACAGCAACTTACATTACCATCACATTATTCTGCCCAGGCAGCTGAACTGGTAGCACTCATAGCTGCCCTGAACATTGGAGCTGATGACCGCATTACAATTTACTCCGATTCTGCATATGTTACTACGACTACACACTCCAGCATCCTCCGCTGGAAGAGGCGCGGCTTCCTCAAATCAGATGGTACACCAGTCATTCACAAAACGTTACTAGAGGAACTTATTGAGGCCCTTACACTACCAGCTGAAATAGCCGTAGTCAAATGCGCAGCGCACACCAATGGCCAAGATTTTGTCTCCAGAGGTAACGCCCTGGCAGATTGGGCAGCTAAGGCTGCAGCCAGAGGCCCCCAGCAACAGGCCCCCACTTCACGCAACACCAGAGGTACCATTTGCCCCCATTTTACTTTCCCAAACACTGCCTCCCACAGAGCATGACAATAGCAATGAAGGAATTCCAAAAACACCATCCCAATTCACAACACCATTTGACATTGACACAACGCAGCAATATGATCACACTGCACAGTTACACCTTAGAGAGCAAGAAAGTGCACCAGATCAAGAGAAAGAGTTATGGAAGAAGAGGGGAGTACAACAGGACTCCGCCGACTTCGTGTACAGACAGACAGTAACAGGGAAACCTGTGATGCCACAGGCCTTATTACAAGTGGCATTGGACCAACTCCACCTTCCCACACATGTCACCTGAGATAACATGTCCACCACCTTGCAAACAGACTGGTTCATCCCCAATGCCTATGAACAGATACAATTGTATGTTAATAAATGTCTCATTTGCCAACAATATTCCCCAAACCCGACTCTCAAAACAGTTGCTTCCACCATTCCTAGACCATCTGGCCCCTTCAAAGAGCTACACATTGACTATGTCAACATGATCGACCGCTGCCAAAATTACCGCTATCTCATTGTAGTAGTGTGTCCATTTTCACGCTGGATCGAAGCTGGACCTTGCGTCCACTGCGATGCCAAGGCAGCGGCCACATTCCTACTCTGAGATGTCATTACTCGCTGGGGCATTCCAGACGCCATCCGGTCCGACAACGGAAGTCATTTTTCAAACGCCATCTTTTCCTCCCTGACCACAATGCTAGGCATTAAACACAAACTGACATCAGCTTACCACCCACAAAGCAACGGTATTTGTGAGCGCCTCAACGGCTTGCTCAAAAATAAAATAAGCAAAATAAGCACAACAATAGGAAAGAAATGGCTTTCTTGCCTACCCATAGCACTCTTTGCACTAAGAAACTCCCCAAGTTCGGATCACCACCTCACGCCCCATCAGCTTGTCACTGGACGATCCATAAATGTAACAGTTCCATCCACACGCCCTAAGACAGACAGTGAATCATCATCAGAGATAGTGAGAGCAGAACTTTACCAATATCTGTGCCAACTAACAAGCGCAGCGCAGTTCCTTTCTACCCAGGTATCCAAGAGGAAAGACAAGGGCCCCACCGATCCTGAGCTCCCACCAATCCGTCCCGGGACACTGGTCTTCGTCCGGAAAAACGTCAGGCGTTGGAAGGATCCTAAGTTCGAAGGTCCCTTCCAGGTGATAGACTCATCACCAACTGCAGTGCGAATAACTGAGAGAAAAGCATGGATCCATCGCAGCCACGTCTGCCTAGACCCCGCACCACCACCTCAGCCAATGGACTATAGGAGGGACGGGACATACCATCTGTGCCACTCCATGAAGACAGCGGCCTTCCATCCTCCTGTGATGAAGAAGACGATGAGCATCGCGTACTTACAGTCAAGAATGCTAATGGAGATGCAAAGTTATGTATTTCACTTGTCTTACTTTTTTGTGTTTTTTCTACTTTGGCAGTCCTCAATTGGTACATGTATTATCTTGCAACTACTGATCAGTGTTATCTTTCGGATGCTATCACACCATCTTCAGGCCAGTCAGTTGTGCCACCAGATAGAGACAAGATCGAAAGTCCAACACTCCCACCTTGTACCGCTGATACAGCACACACTAGCACACACCCCACATCCACAGTTACTGATCTGATCCCAAGCAGTGCTACTACCCCAGGGGCTGGCGTTCTAGATCTCACAATAGGTCCCCAGTTGCCCCGCTGTTCCCCTCCCCGCACTAAACGTGAATTTAAACGAGGCAGACCAAGGTTCTGGACCCGTAGACCAAGACCTGAGGTTACACAAGATTGGCCCACCGCTCTTCAGGACACAATGGTTCACATTGCACACCTTCATTCCAGGCCCGATTTCCATTCCACACGTCCGGACGAATTCGATCCGGATCATGGAGCCCATGATGCCCTGTTAGACAACATGTGGTACCGGCATATGTCCAAAATAGGGAAAAAGGCAACAAAGGAAGCATGTTTCGTGTGTTCACATATCCCTCATGCAGTAGGCGCAGACCAAATGATTTTCCCTAAAGAAGTACCACCCCCAGTAGCCAAGTGTCTCCTCCATCTGTTCCTTTGCCGTATATATGGCCAGATTCAGCTTCTATCAGCAACTATCGATACTGCATTTGTAAACACTACGGCATGGGATTATCAGTATGTCACGTTCAGAATTGTGACTGACAAAAAACAATTTGACAAAGGCATGGAAGAGCTGTATAGGATGAAAATATCTGACTCCATAACACAACATTGGGAGCGTAGTTTTGCCTATTTACGCTACTTCACCTTTTCAACACCGATGGCAACATGTCATCCACTAATAGACCAGAGCCTCTGTGTATACAGGCCTGTGTTGCGTTTACGAACCAATATCTATTATAACAATAAGTGGCACGGTCCACACAACCTGACCTGTAGAGCGGCTTCCTTAGGAGCACCCTTTATAACAACGGACTGGGAGGGGGACACCCATTGGGATATCGATGATGAGTGCGGAGGGGTCTGGGCACAAGAAAGTAGAAGGTACACCTTTAGTAAGGACACCACCTACCAATGGAAAAAAGTATATAAACTAAAAAATCCTCTTCTTTGCTTCCTAGGTAACGGTACCCGCCCTGTGGGCAGCAACACTAACTGTAACATGACAGTTTTTAATTTGGACCTCCAAGACGGCACCGCCGGCCTCATGGACATCTTTTGGGCCTGCGGAGAACGCATCTACGCCCAGTTGCCTCCTCAATGGAAGGGCCTATGCACCATGGTCACCATGCATGAACTGCATCTCGTTGTCCCGGCATCCAACATTTCTCAAGTGCTCGAACACCCCATGACAGGTGATGTCACCCTGCTTCACCGGCACCGAAGGAGTGCTCAATATTTTGCTAACGACGCCTTTAAGGAAGTTCCTGACGAGTTTCGCCTGTTCAATGGCGCCCAGGAATTCTTTGGGGGCCTGTGGCCCATCTGGCAAACATCTGCTAATGCCCGGTGGCTGCAGGTCACACGCTATGAACTAATGACTCTGATCAACAACACCCGAGATGGGTTCAACGCAATACAGGAAGAATTACGGCCAATAAGACTTATGGTTCTAGAGCATAGATATGTTCTAGATCAGCTCACAGCTATGCAGGGAGGGGTATGCGCTTCCATCGGATCGAGCTGCTGTACGTTCATACCATCTAATTATGCCGCTAACGGGTCTCTCGCTAAGGCCATTGAGGACTTGGACAATTTGGGAAAAAAGATGCGTGATGAGGGCGGTGCCGATGCAGACCCTATTACGAGCTGGTTCAACTTGGACTGGATGCCTTCATGGCTATCTGCTATCTTGAAAATTATGTTACCTATTTGTTGTGTCATCATGTTAATGTGTTGCGGTGCACAGGTAATAATGAGGTGTGTCAGCAGATGTAGCATCAAAGCAGTTGGGATAAATTACGTTAAAACAGGACTTTACCACGATGCAGACTATCTGGACATGCACCGTGTTCCTGGGGATGGGGATGGGCAGGTCCACATACAATTCATAGAACTAGCTGCCCCTGAGGCTTCTCCCAACACATCCCCAGTTCCCCCAGTCCCACCGCATAGGTACACTTTGAGGGAGGAACATAACGCTCACCAGTATGACCAGTTACTGAGCCATGATGATGGAGAATATGTTACCCTACCATCAGAATTGCAACCCCCGGCTGCGTGCCCCTACGTTAATGACCCACTCAGCATGCACCCCACCCCTGAGGGTCCTTCAAAGTATTCTATCCGAGATGTGTTAAAAAATGAACAAGAGCAGGGATATGAAGGAGGGTCCCGAAGGCCCCACCTTACCATCTAACACGAAACCCATTTTTTGATTTTGCACTGCCCACTGAACATGATACCCCTAAGTTAGGCCCTACCAGGCAGGCTCAGATAGAATGTCTTAAGTTGTCCACTTTCTTTCATCCTGGGAGTGCATCTCACATGGGCCCAAGCCCAGCTCTATAGATAACCATATCGTACATAGGACCAAGCACGCCTTCCTAGATATAAATGTATAGGCCCAAAAGCCAATGACTCCTGCTCTCATTTTATAATAATAATAAAACAGATCTCATAGGCCTCACTGATCTGCTAGCAGAGATCTGTTCCATCCACCGAGAGACAACATCAGCCCTCTCTTGTAAATTTCCACAGTTACGAGAACAAGAGTGGCCCCCACCCACGTGACAATCTGTTGGTACATCTGGCTGTGTCACATGCAAGATTTGCGATATTTTTAGTTATGAAACTTTCCGCGCTTGCTTAACTGAAACTGAGAAGGCGGCAACGTGACCAAGAATTAATATATTAAATATTAATTCTGAGCATTTTTTACGGTAAAAGTTATCCTTTGTTTACTTTTTGCGGTCAAGAACACTGACCATCTGCTAAAAGCCCTGTTTCATCATGATACCACTTCTCGGTTTTATATAAAATGTTCCAGTTACTGTAAGCGGGCGGTTAAGTGGCCTGCGTCAGATCTCGTGTCAGACGTGGGTGTAAGTTCTGCATTTAACCATATAAAAGAGCTTCGCCCAGGGTGCAGCTCTGAACTCTCTGCGCATCAGTGCATGACTGCCTATAGAGGGTTCCCGATCGATCGTCCGTGAGACTGGGCCTAGAACTTCAACTTCCAAGGTGGTAATACTCTTTTCTGATAATTCAGCCTTTTGGCTTTGACAGCCTATCTAATGGCATAGCCTATTGGCTTTATCAGCCTATCTGATTATTTTGCCTTTTGGCTTTGTCAGCTCAACTAAATATTAGCCTTTTGGCTTTGTCAGCTCAACTAAATATTTAGCCTTTTGGCTTTGTCAGCCTATCTAACTCAGCTCATTCTAACCCAAGCCATTGCATTTATTTTAGGTTAAACTGCGTAGTCTTGAATGGTGTTGCTTTCTTAAAAGAGATTAGCCTTCTAGGCACTAGCCTACCTATCCTCTTTAAAGTCAGGGTTGCTCTTTAGGCTGCTACTCATAGCATAATATTTAGACATATATTTGCTTCTTTTGAACAACTGATTTATAACATTGTCAATACATTTATTTTTCATCCTGCTCATGTGTTCATGGGCAACATTTTAATCGAACTGTTTCTATGCTTTTGAACTGCTTAAATAAAAAGTCACTGTATTTTACATCGTGGTTTCTTCTTTCCAAGTGAACGAGCAGAACAGGGGTCGGGCTCTCTGGAGTCGGTAAGCAGAAGGGTGTGGCCATCCAATTACCCCCTCATCATACTTTAAGCAGAATGAAAGCCATGCTTTTTCAACAGACCGTGCCTTTTACCTCGGCCAAAGAAACCTATGATTTACAAATTGCAAGGACTTCGGCTGAGATACAGGCTTTAATTCGTACAAACTGCCCTATACATTTCGTAGAAATGATGGGACGTATCTTAAACATGTCTGATACGAGCGGATTTGTACATGTATTTAAGACCATCTGTTCAGGACTGTTAGCACCTTTTCAGGCAGTCCTCGGAATCATCCCAAACTTCGCACATTCGGTGTTTGGTGGTGTGCCATTAATTCTAGAACTTGTTGCAGGAATCCTGTTTCTATTCCTACTACTACGCTATGGCAAGCCTATTCACCGGCATCACTCCAAGCGATGTGGAGAAAGCTCTCCTAGAATGGAAGTGCCGTGAGCGCATAGTGCAACTTTTGGGTATACCTCGTCTGCGGGAACTTAATACAACATGGTTTCTGTTGTTCAGACCAATCGGGCAAGATTGCATCTTACCTGTTCGACGCTGCCTGCTTTGCGGTGAACAATGCGTGCTAGACACCAGTCTAACACTCCCATCAGTCATGCCAATGGATATCGATACTCTGCTGGACCCCATAACGGCCCATGCTCTGTGTTGTCCCCAGAGGCTACCAATCCTGATGACGGTATTCATTGAGATCTCACAGACGCTTCCGGCTGCTGCTGAGGTACGAGATGGATGGATCAACAGGCACACAGGTAACAACGGACGTGAACATTGCTGCGGCATCCTATGCTGAAGGCGATGCTTCTCATCTCTGTGCAGTTAACCTTCTGAACGAGGTGTTCCAAATGTCACCAACATCGGTAGACGATATTTTGTCTATAGAAATAGATGATTTCATGTTTACACCAGACCCATACACAGACTTTGATTCGGCTCTCAGTGTACCAGGGACGCAATGAAATTTGGCCTCCATATTTTCAAAACAGAACAAAACTTGGAACTCTTCCAAAAAATTGAACTTTTCCTTTTTCTATATTTTTCGAAAATACATGGCAAATCAATCTGCTTACAGTAGAACTATTCATATAAAACAGACTTCTTTGAATACTTCCAGGGACACTTTGTCACCTTATTTACCAAGATTTCATGATATGCAATGGCTTTGATTTTTGAAAACTTATCAACCATTTCGTCATATGTATATATTTCTGTTTATTCATTCATGTTGCATTTATTTCCAATATATGCTTAGGATGAAAAAATGCTTTAAAATGTACAGTACCTATTGCATTACACGTTTAGCAACAGTTCTTTTAAAACTTCTTTTAGTATGCTTTTAGAAATGTTTTTTTAGCAACATGTGGTACTCAGTTTAATGTTTAGCATTTCATGTTTAGCATTTAGTATTATCGTTCATTCGAAAGTGGAGTTGGTGTTGTATTCCGCTTTAGGTGTCCGTATATAGGCTTTCCTGAAACATGTCCTTATATAGGCACAATTCGCATTGCCCTTATATAGGCATAAAATCCCAGTCCTTATTTAGGCATTAGCCATGCACTCTAAATACAGCCATGGTCACTGACATCCGTCCACCCTAACGTCACAACGAGATCTTAGAAACCAGACCCTTAAGCTCTTGGGAGTTCCCCTAGCACAGGATTATTGATTTCTCCCAGAACTCATTTATTATGCATGAACCGCTATTCCTTAAGGGTTCATTCCTGACATCTTCCTCTGTCCGACTTCACATCAATGCTAACATTCCAAGGCACCTACCAGGTATAAATATACCTTCCCTTGCCCAAGCAAGTTAGGAGGTGACCTCGACTTTAGAGGAGCCCGTGTCCCGGTCTGACACACTGAGAAGAGACGCTGTCATCCCTGCTCGCAGAGAATCCAGCTTCCAGTGTTCTGACTCCCTTCGCAGGGTGTTAGAGTTCCAGATCCAGAAAGAGATTCCCACCTCTCTCATTCTCAAGGTATGGAGCTGACTAGAACCTAGAGGGACTCTTGGCATACCAGACTCTTAGTATATCATACTATAGAATACTTCACCTACTTCTTTACCTTGCACCACACTTAGGTTAGGTACACTGGGGTAGAACTAGCTTAGAGACGCATCGTATGAGTACTCGCATTTTTAGCCCATGTTATTTATGTACGTGAATATATGCTAAAAGATAATGCTAGCGCAGTATTATTTCTTTCTACTGCTTACGCTGTACATTATATATCTTGTATACTGTCTTGTGATCATAACAGCTCATATCTCTTACACGAGAAACAAGACTGTTCAATAAATCCTTTTATTGAAATGCCCGTTGTAAGAAAGTGGCTCTGTATATACTGAACCAAAGTAAGGTTCAGTGTGCACAGAGTCCACAGTCCCCAGAGGTTTGGCATAGGCTAAAGTTAGATATAACCTTACTCTCCAAAGTGGTAGCTTGGTCGAGCAGTAAGGCAGTATCAGAGGACAGTGTAAAGCATTTGTTGTACACACTCAGTCAGCAAATGGTCTCACACACTCAAGAACTGAACTCTAGGCCAATGGTTTGTATATAAAAATATATGCTTGTTTAATTTTAGAACCAACAATAGGTATGAAAATATACTTTCTCAGAATGAGATACTTCAGAGAGATACTTTCAATAGGCAATAGACTTTTGAATGCAATGGTTACAGTTGTTGCAATAGGCAACACAATTTCAAAAACAATTTAACATTGAGCTCAATGGGAATTTCCAGTTAAATGCAATAGATTACTTTTTGGATTACTTGTCTTACCACAGGACTGGATCCTAGATTCAGTCCTGGGACATCTCCTGTAAACAGTTGAGTAAAAACGTTTTGGTTACAGTTGTGATTTTTAAGGAATATTATTGTATTTTAAAAGTTGGCACTTAGAAACTTTTTCACATGGAATCACCAATGTAATCCTATGGGAGGAAATTCACGTAGCAGGTAAGTAGTGTTATGGTTACTTTTTCTTACTCAGTGTTGGATCCTGGATCCAGCACTGGTGCATCTCCTGTAAACAATTGAAAGAATGCGTTTATGTCACACAGGCGATTTTTAACGAATATTTGTAAGTTTGCAAAATCGACACAAAAACTTTTTCGGCAAAAACCAGGCAATGTTATTCTATGGAAGGAAATTCAAGTTACCGGTAAGTACAGTTATGATTACTTTTCAGGGTCAGTGCTGGGCACCAAGATTCAGCACTGGGATCTCTCCTGATAACAGGTGAGTAAATTCGTTTTCGTAATTCGGTTGATTTTAGATGAATATTTTAAAGTTTCAAAACTCCACACTTAGAAGAATTTTCAAGTGAAACCAGTCAATGTTACCCTATGGAAGAAAAGTGAGTTATCGGCTTTTGGGTAAGTACTCGACTGGCAGAGTTAAGGTTCTGGGCATAGACTCAGGGGTCCCCCAGGGTCAGGTAAGTACAGTTGTTACACCCTCAGCGGCACAGGGGCGGCCGGGTGCAGAGTGAGTAGGCCCAATGTTATCCTATGGACGGCAGGGGCCTTTGGTTGGTGGCTGCTGGCTAGCAGGCCACTCGGCTGTGGGAGCAAAGCTCCTGGTCACTTACTCAGGGCAAGTGGGGAAGTCGAACAGGGTAGTTGGTGCACCCTCAGCGGCACTGGGGCGGCCGGGTGCAGTGGGCTTTTGGGCCGTTGGGCGCCCAATGGTTTTCAATGGGAAAGCTGCGTGACGAACAAAGACTGCAAGCTCGGGGACGGTGATTCTTCAGGTGCGACCACCACTTCGAGAGGTAAGTTGGGAAGCTGTGGGAAGGGTAGGCACCCAGCAGTTGGGCACAGGAGGCCGTGGGGCGTCGGATGCAGGGGTGTCTTTAGGCGTCGGAAATCTTACCCTCGACTGGTCGCGGTTGGAGGGGTCCCTGGTTCTGAGGCTGCAGGCGTCGTCAGGAGCGTCGAGGAGGGTCCTTGGTGCTGGATTCTTGGTCACAGTCGCCGGGGGGACGTCCTCGTGGTATTTGCCCACTCAGGCACAGGCCGGGCTCGGCGGGTGCAGAGGGTGCAGGATTCGCGGTTCCCGGTTGGCACCAGGGGTTGTTGCTTGCTTTGAGCAGTACCACTGCTCTTGGGAGTCCCAGGTAGTTAGAGTCACAAGGCAGTCAGGTCCTCCGGGGTTTGTGAGGTTGCTGACCACTGGATACGCCGGGATTTAGCAGGAGCAGGTTCGAGGGTCGACAGGCCGGTAGGGCTGGGGCCAATTCAGTTGGTGTCTTCCTCTTGTGAGCAGCTGCACGGCAGGTCTTCTTGTTTCTTGTTCTTCTTTCTTGTTTCAGAATCTGGAACTAACGAAGGAAGGTTCAGGGTGCCCCTAAATACTAGATTTAGGGGTATTACAGGTAGGTAAAGGGCAGGGACCAATGGGTCCCTTCCCTGGGGTGGGTACACCTCCTATCCTGCCACTCTCCAGTGGGAGGGGGGCAGGAGCCTAGTCCTGATTGGGCAGGGCTCCCCATCTTCAAGATGGCGAGAGCCCGGAGATGTGCTTCACCTCGCCTCCCCCACCTGAGGGGTGGGGTTGGCAGAGGCTGGCACACTCCCTCTCCTCCCTTGGTGTTTCCCGCCAGTCTTCCCACCAGAGTGGGGGCTAGAACCAGTGGGGACCAGTTGCTGAGTACAGCAAGTGGTCTGGGGAATCTCACAAAGGCGGAATGCCTTTGAAGCTTCCCCCTGCCCATCCTGGGGGGAGGGGGCCTAGCACCTCGCCCAGGACGTGCATTGTTGCAGGCCCGGGAGAGCGGATGGCTCTCTACCCAGGGGTCCAGCAACATGTCTGCTGGGTGGCAGCCTAGGAAGCCTCTCAGACAGGACGTGGATTGTAGGTTAGGTTCAGGGGGCAACTCTAAGTTGCCCTCTGTAGTGCATTTTACATTAAATCCCACACTGGCATCAGTGCGGGTTTAATGTGCTGAGAAGCTTGATACCAAACTTCTCAGTCTTCAGTGTAGCCATTATGGTTCTGTGGAGTTCGTAATGACAACCTCCCAGCACCATATACTCTTAATGGCATCACTGCACTTACAGTGCCCAGGAATGGCCCTGGGTACTGTAGGGGCACAGGGCTCATGCACCTGTGCCCACACCACTGGCATAGTGCACCCCGCTAGAGGGGTGACTGAGGTATGCCTGGGCTGTGTGTTTGTGGGCATGGCACACAGGGTTGTGTGCCATGTCGACTCTCTGTTTAGTTCTGCACCAAGACACTCAGCCTGCAAAGGCAGGGTGTGGGTGTCAGGGTACAGGGCCTCTAAGGGTGGCACAATAAGTGCTGCAGCCCTTAGGGGCCTCCTCTGGTCACAATGCCCTGGGTACCTAGGGTACCATTTACCAGGGACTGGCATGTGGCCAGAGGTGCCAATTGGGTTTAGGCTGTAATGCAGTTTTAGGGAAGGAACACAGGCCCTGGGCACCTGATTGGCAGGAGCCCAGGGCACACTCAGTCGAAGTACATCAGCAATTCAGCAAAAAGTGGGGGGCATACCATGCAAGAAAGATGGCACTTTCTCACACCCGTCTATTCTTTCTGTGTAACTCTGAAGAAACTAAGCATGCACGATTAGCTGAGTGAAACTGTTATCTATTGTTTCCACGATTCTGAGAAGTGTTCCGATTCTAAAGGGAAACAAAGTTGTCATGTTTATGCAGTTGCCAGAAACTACTCCCTTCTTGTTTACAAGGAGTTTCTAGTGGCCTCTGAGCTAGCTGGCACAAAGTAATTAAGTTTAATATACTCGATAGGGACATACTGACCTCAGTCCTATGTCAAAACTATAGGGTATATTATTCTAATGCGCAGAGCCTATTAGGGAAATAGGAACTACACTACACTACCCTTGCACTCAACCATTCACTCAGGCACTACCCATGCACTCATCCAATCAACCAGGGACTACACATGCAGTCATGCAATCACACATGCACTAGTCATGCACTCATACAATCACCCAGGCTCTACTATTACACTTAAGCATTCACGTAGTCACTTCCTATGCACTTAGACAATCATCCAGGCACTAGCCTTGCACTCATCCTGTAGTGTGGATTGTGGCCTCATGGTCGACATTGCTAAGTTAGCTTGGGCCTAGCTGACATGAGGCCTCCTTTGCACACGTTACTCTGTGACTTTGTTTTTCCAGACTCTGCTTGTGCCCGTTCACATTAGAACTGTCTGCCTTTCTGCCTTTCACCTTTTCTCATGTTCTCTGTGGTTTTCGTCTGCACACAATGTACAAGGTCGAAAAACAACATCCCTTGTTGTTGCTGTTCTGGTCAGCCCCTCGCACTTAGACATAACATGAAATACAGCTGCACTGGAGAAATTTGTGTGCTTTTAATATTGTGATCTCCCTGTTGGTGGCACTTGGAGAAAAACCTTTCCAGGGAGAAGAGCTGTGCTTGTCTGATGATGTAAACCTTGCATCTAGTTCTTGAGGTATGGGGGTCCCCCTGACAAAGCCCAGAGGACCATGTCATGAATGATGTAATATGTGACGTCATCAGCAGTGCATTGCTGGGGCGCAAGTTATAGTTAGCTGACCTAACTATAAAAGCCGAATTTCACTGGTTTTGTACGAGTGAAATGCCCAACTAACTATAATGTCTCTGAAACCGGTGGTGTTTTCAGTGAATTTCAAAGGTTTTTTAAATGATCATTTTTAACTATAACGTCCCTGAAACCTACGGTTTTTTCAGTGAATTCCAAAGGTTTTTTAAATGCTAATTTCTAACTATAACGTCCCTGAAACCTGTGTTTTTTCAGTGACTATCTAAGGTTTTTTAAATGCTAAATCTTAACTATATAATTATTTTAAACTTACATTTTCTACCTTATTTGTAAGTGTTTTTTAGAATTCCTTCTTTTAAAAAATGATTGAAAGTATATTTTTGAACTTTTCTTTTTTAAATTATACTTAGTTTCTCTAAAATCTTTTTCTACAATTAAAATCACTCTTTTAAAATACATATATAATACACTACTAAAAATATACTTTATTATTTATACGTGCAACTTAAATTTATATTTACTTGAAATAACGCTTTTAATACTATGAAAGTTGTTTTATTGTATTGCTTTTTAAAATTTTTTACACAGGGGTCATGCACCCTGCGCGAACCTACACGATGGGTGAGCGCTTTAAGGGTGCGCTAACCTGGCTGACGCGGGTTTCCAGAGTCGCGCTGGGGTCCCGACTCCGGCGTAATTTTAAAAGTATGAAATATCATTGTAGTAATTATAAATATCGGTTTTGGTTAAAGACTTTCACTAATATATTTTAGAAAATAATTTATAAACAGTATATTTTAGTTTACTATTAACTGTACGAAATTTCACGAGCGCCCGACGTATGCGCGTAGGGTGCGCGACTCCCGCCCTGCATGTATTGGTTTAAATCCTTTTCATTCTTTTAGAGGGAGGATCCAACATCTATTTTATTTCCCTTATTATTTGTCGGTCTTCCTAGCGAGACCTATTTTTTGTAGGCTGCTGGATTTGCTTTTTTTTTTTTGGAGTGTTTGGCTTTTTTTGAGCAATATGGCATCCAGTCATCCTGACCAAGATGTTGAAGAAGAGCCTGAGGAAGTGGAAGAGCCAGTAAAAAAACGAAAAGAGAGTGTAGTCTGGGCTTTCTTTTCAGTGCCAGAGGGTGAAAAGAAAGTGAACGCTAGGAAAGTCACCTGCACTATCTGCCAAAGAGTACTTTCCAGAGGTTCGCAGAAGAAGTACTCCTGCGGAACTTCTTCTATGAAGAAACACTTAGAAACTATACACCCTGTTCGTTTGGCAAAAGAAATCATGCGGCGGGAGAAAAACGAACAAGCTACCTTGGCTGACAATAATGCCCCATCAACATCGGGTGCAGGACTTCCAGCTTCACCTCGGCCACACATTGTTCCAGAGCTGGTGGATGTGTCCATTAATTGCTGCAAATGCAATGCAAAACTGTGTGTTGCGGAGCAATGTCTTGATGTTATTGTCAATGCAATCAAAGCACACAAGTGTTAATTTTTTTTTCTGTCATTGATATTGTTCTTTTTCCTGTTTTTTTTCAACTACTGATGTTGGACTGTTGAATATTTTTTTATTTAAAAAAAAAAGTCAAAAACACCCCAAAAAAAAATCTTTAAAAATACAAGATTGTTTAAAAAAACAAAAACGGCTCTTACGGAACCACATAAACTGGTTAAAAATAGAAAAATTTCCAGAGTGATTGCATGAGTGTAGCGGTAGTGCGTGAGTTATTGGAGAAATATATGGGTATGCATAGGTGATTGCATGAGTAAATGGGAAGTACGTCAGTGCATGCATCACTTCCTTAGGTACTGTTTGAGGGAATGGATGAGTGTAATAGAAGTGCCTGAATGATTGGAGGAGTGCATTGGTAGTACCTGAGTGATTGCATGACTGCATGGCTAGTGTTTGAGTGAATGGATGAGTGCAATAGTAGTGCCTGAGTGATTGGATGAGCGCATTGGTAGTCCGTGGCTGATTGCACGAGTGCAGGGGTAGTGCCAGGGTGATTAGATGAGTGCATGGGTAGTGCCTGGGTTATTGCATAAATGCATGGGTAGGGTCTGGGTGATTGGAGGAGTACATGGGTAGTGCATAGGTGATTGGAGCAGTGCATGGGTAGTGTCTGGGTTATTGATTGAGTGGATGAGTTGTGCCTGGGTGATTGGAGGAGTGCATTGGTAATGCCTGGGTGATTGGAGGAGTGCATGGGTACTGCCTGAGTGATTGGATGAGTGCATGGGTACTGGCTGGGTGATTGGAGGAGTGCATGGGTAGTGCATGGGTGATTGGAGCAGTGCATGGGTAGTGTCTGGGTTATTGCATGAGTGGATGAGTTGTGCCTGGGTGATTGGAGGAGTGCATTGGTAATTCCTGGGTGATTTTGTAAGTGCATGGGTATTGCTTGGGTGATTTTGTAAGTGCATGGGTAATGCCTGGGAGATTGCATGAGTTCAGAGGTAATATATGGGTGACTGGAAGAGTGCACGGATAATGCCTGAGTGTTTGCATGAGTTTATGGGTAATGCCTGGATGATTGCATGAGTGCATGGGTAGTGCCTGAGTGATTGGAGGAGTGCAAGGGTAGTGCGTGGTGATTTTATAAGTGCTTGGGTAGTGGCGGAGTGATTGGATGAGTGCATGGGTACTGGCTGGGTGATTGGAGGAGTGCATAGGTGATTGGAGCAGTGCATGGGTAGTGTCTGGGTTATTGATTGAGTGGATGAGTTGTGCCTGGGTGATTGGAGGAGTGCATTGGTAATGCCTGGGTGATTTTGTAAGTGCATGGGTATTGCTTGGATGATTTTGTAAGTGCATGGGTAATGCCTGGGAGATTGCATGAGTGCAGAGGTAATGTATGGGTGATTGGAAGAGTGTATGGGTACTGCCCGAGTGAGGAGAGGGTTGTGAGCATATGTTCCTCCTTTCCAAAAGCATATATACACATCCGTCAGTAGGTTAATTCCTTTTTTGAAGGTAGCACAGTACAAATAGATTAAAGTGAAAGTAGTTATTTTTATTTTTCACTTAATTGAGTCCATTTCACTCATTATCATTTTTTCATAGTGAACATTGTAAAAGAGAGTGAGAGAACAGCCGACACGTGTTTCGCCCCGTGTGGCGAGTAAGGCCAGGGCTTTCTCAAGGCTGTTGATGGAAAAAAGAGAAAAGTATAAATATTGGGGCACATGGCTCCCAAGAGAGAAAAGGGGACACCAGCCAAGTGTTGGAGTGAGGAAAAGTGTTGAGCAGTGTTGTCATTGTTTTACTAAATACAGAAAATGCCTTAAGTGAGAGAAAAAAAAGGAAAAGTGGAGAGATAGTTGCTTATAACCAACGCTATGAAAAGGGAAGGAAAGGTCCTTAAAAAAGGCTCATTAAGTCACATGTCCATTCCAATAGTTCTCAACTAGAAGTGACTGTTTTTAAGAATAGATGATTACAAGCAGCAGGGATAGTAGTGCTGGCATGCAGCATATTGCAAATTGTTACTGTGCATATGCTACATAAGTATGATTAAAATAGCGAGAAGGCAGACTAAGCATATTATGATCTTAGCCAAAGAACGGTGGCATGCAGTATTAGAGGGTTCATGCAGGATCAAGGCATGCTTGGTGGTAGTGGAGAAAAGGTAAACAAGTATATAATACCTATTTATATTGTTCCAATAAAACAGAGTATCAGCTTCAGTTTCATACATTTTCTAGAAGTGTAGCATGACATTGTTAAAAACATCCAAATCTGCAGATACAAACATATTTTATAGACAAATTATAATCGTCATTCATAACGGTTAAGAGGTACACAATGATTATTCAGCTTTGTGTGCAGAAACACCCAAAGGTAGCAAGTACAGTCCCTTCAATTTCAGGATACAGTCCCTTTGCTGATTTCAACATGGCATATCTTTAATACCATGTCTGTGATCAAAGTTCTCATATTCACAATGTTCTGCCTTTTTGCTAAACCCCTTTATAAATGTTAAAACGAGGGGAGTCAATGATTACGTATTTTTTAGCAATTTAAGATTGAGTTTGATTTTGAGCACCTTGAGGCACGGTTTTGAACTGGGGCGAACTAATAAGAATCCGAGACTAAGTTTATAAAAAAGGGAAAAATGTTCCATTTAGCGCGTTACATAACAGAAATGCTTAATGATTCACTTTAGCGATGTCCTGGCACGAGCAGGAGAAACTGCTGAATAGAATTCTATTTTGCGCGCTATTTGTGGCACGGCTTTAAACTGAGGTAAACAATTGAGGAGCCGAGACAGCATTTGAGGATAAAGAAAGGAGTTCCATTATTAACGCGTTGCAAAAAGATGCTTAGTGGTTAACTCTAGCGATGTCCTGACACAAGCAGGGAAAACCGCTGAGCAAAGCGATATCGAAGGAGTCACTTACTTAAAGAAACGGTTCAGTTTAGTATCTCGTCTGGTCACCGGGTAAATCCGCTATGATTGGTGTCAGTGTCGGTATGGCCATTTTTAAAAGCCTTGTTTAACCGCGTTAAACCGGAAGTAAACCCACCCACGTGATCGGGATGTGTTGCTAAGCGACGAGAGAAATACGAAAATAGCGTATGTGCCATGTTGTTCTTTTAAAAGCCCTCAGGTTGCAAACAGTACCCATAATATGTCAATGCGAAATCCCACGATCAAAGCCCGAGTTGTAAATAAAGAATATTGTGGAGGATATGTATATGGCCGCCATGTTGGAATAGGCAGAGAGAATTGAGGCCATGCAATTTCTAATCTCAACCTGGCGTTTTCGTAAGTGACGGATTTAAGAAATAAAAATAAGGTTGAAGGCCAACTATCAATATGGCTCATACAGGTTCATCCCTTCAAACCAGAAACTCAATAGATTAAGCGTCAGGATTGTTGTAATATTAAATGATCCGTTTTCAGAAAATAAATATAATATCAATGGCAGAGTGTTACAAGCGATAAGGGCAAAGGTGGTTTAGAACAACCGAAGGTGGTTTGCAAACAGAAAAATATTTTTATTTTTATTAAAAGGGTCTACATTCACGCAAAATTGTTGAAGAACAATATTGAAAAAGCATTCCCGACTAGGGATCATAGACTGGGTCGATCTAATACGTCCAATTCATGTTTTGTAGGACTTGATAGCATTAATTTTAAAATCAGTAAAAAAGGTTGACACATTGTCGTTGACTGGTTGTTTTAGATACACCAGTTTCATTTTTTGTTATACATGAAGAGCAAGATACATGACATACGTATTTAGCAACCAAAGTGGCTCCCTTCTTTAAAGTGGCATATTTGTTATATTGGCTGCACATTTTGCTTAACATCTTGCACAGATTTTCTTAACATGTACAATTGATTCGGGCCATATCAAACATGATACATAAGTTGAATGTTTCATTAGTCTCTATGTCAGATTGATGGTTCATTTAATTTCTTAAAGCCAGTGATGCCACTCATGTTCTATATTGTACAATTGATTCGGGCCATATCAAACATGATACATAAGTTGAATGTTTCAGTAGTCTCTATGTCAGATTGATGGTTCATATAAGTTCTTAAAGCCAGTGATGCCACTCATGTTCTATATTGAGACCCTTTTCCACTGTTTCAAGGCCTATAATAAGTGCGCTCTCTTCTTTCCGAAGGCGTAGTTCCAAGTTTCCGCCTCGTTTGTGTTGTTTCAGTTTTTTCAGACCGACAAACGTAAAGTTTCGTTGGTGGTAGTGGTGTGTCAGAAAATGTTCCACCAAAGGTTGTCGAGTGTCTGATTTATGAATGTTGCGGTAGTGCTCTTGGATACGGATTTTCAATGGCCTGATGGTACTCCCAATGTAATGTTGATTACAAGGGCAGGAAATAAGGTAAATTGTGTTGGTGCTTTCACAATTGATGAAGTCATTTATTTTATACATGTTGCTGTTGATAGTGATTTCTTTTGTCTTAGATTTTCCCAGCTTACATACCGAACAGTTTGAACAGGTGTAGAAGCCTTTTGGCTGTTGTAAAAGCTTGATGGGTTCTTGTTTTATATCCAAAAAGGATGGACATAGAATGTCCCTCAGGTTTCTACTTCTGGAAGAACTGAGTTGGGGTTTTTCATGGAGCACTTCCGATATTGTAGGATTGTCCTTCAGGAGATGCCAGTTTTTATTAAGTATTTTACGGATGTACTGGTGTCCATTATTGTATTTTGTAGAGAAGCGAATCACTGATTTACTTTCTCTAGTGAAATTATTGTGTTGCAATTGGTGTCGTTCGGTATCAGCATACCTCTTCTGAGCTGTGTTTAGGGCTCGTGTTTTATATCCTCGACTTTCAAGTCGGTCGGTTATCTCATTTGAGTTGATCATGTAGGATTCAGTAGAGCTACAGTTCATACGAGCTCGACGGTATTCTCCTGCTGGGATGTTAGTAATAGTGTGGTTTGGATGACTGCTAGATGCATGGAGTATTGAGTTTGCACTAGTCGGTTTTCTATGTATTTTAGTTTCCAGTTTGTTGTTCTCAATGTAGATAGTAAGGTCCAAAAATTCGATTTCAGTTGTCGAGATGGTGTAAGTAATTTCAATTCCCCATTTGTTGGGGGTAAGTGAATCGATGAACTGTTTCAGAAGATCTTTTGGTCCTTGCCAGACAAGTAGAATGTCATCAATATATCGACCCCACATTATGATGTTGTTAGTGAAATCAATCGATCTTTCTCCCCATAACCAGTTTCTCTCTACTTCTCCCATCAGGAGGCAGGCATATGGAGGTGCAAATTTTGCCCCCATAGCCGTACCCTGGAGTTGTATATAGAAATTTCCATTGAAGAGAAAGTAATTGTTGAAAAGACAGAATTCAAGCAAATCTAGTATCATATTATTTCTGGCTGTTAAGTGGACTGATCGGGTTTGTAGAAATTTTCTGGTTGCTGCAATTCCATCCGTGTGCCTAATTGAGGTGTAAAGGCTGGTGACATCAATTGAGGACAGAACATAGTCCTCTTGCCAGACAATATTTTCTAATTTTTGTAGCACATCTTTGGTGTCTTTAATAAAAGACGGAAGGTCACGCATAAGAGGTTGTAATACTGTATCAATAAAAGCACCCACATTAGAACAGATTGAGTCAATTCCTGCGATTACTGGCCTGCCTTTGGGTATTCTTCCCGGTTTGTGTACCTTTGGTAGGAGATACAAGGTTGGAGTTATTGGTTTATTGATGTATAAGAATTGTTTTTCATCCAAAGTTAAAACCTCTTTTTCATACCAGGTATTCAAAAGATGGAGAAGTTTACTTTGAATTTCTTTTGTAGGATTATGATCAATTTTCAAATAGCAGCTTGCATCACCTAGTTGTCGGTGGGCCTCTTCCAAATAGTCAAGGGTGTTTAAGACAACAACATTTCCCCCTTTGTCTGCTTCCTTTATTACGAGGTTGGGGTCATTTCTTAGTTCTACCAGTGCCTTGCTCTCTCTGTTCGTTATGTTTTTGATATGTATTTCTGTTTGTTTTGGAATTTTGCGAATTCTTTATCCAGATCTTTATTTACAGCTTTGAAGAACATATCTATAGAATTACCGGTCGGTAAGGATGGAGTGAATTTCGACTTCTTTTTGAGAGGGTTAGGTCTTGAATGAAAAATGTCTATTCCCAATTCCTCAGCAGTGGTGGTTAGGGATTCTAAGTTATCTGGTAGGGCATCCGTTGATAAATTTGCCAGGAGGTTGATGTTTTCTAGATCTTGTGCAGTGAGATCGCAAAGGTGGACCTTTTCAAATTCACAAGGAAACTAAAGCTGCATTCCTTCTTTACTGACAATCCTATGAGGCACGCATTAGTAACTAGAGCACAACAAAGCAGCGATCTCACTGCAAATAAAGATCTGGATAAAGAACCGACAACTAGGTGACGCAAGCTGCTATTTGAAAATTGATCATAATCCTACAAAAGAAATTAAAAGTAAACTTCTCCATCTTTTGAATACCTGGTATGAAAAAGAGGTTTTAACTTTGGATGAAAAACAATTCTTATACATCAATAAACCAATAACTCCAACCTTGTATCTCCTGCCAAAGGTACACAAACCGGGAAGAATACCCAAAGGCAGGCCAATAATCGCAGGAATTGACTCAATCTGTTCTAATGTGGGTGCTTTTATTGATGCAGAATTACAACCTCTTATGCGTGACCTTCCGTCTTTTATTAAAGACACCAAAGATGTGCTACAAAAATTTGAAAATATTGTCTGGCAAGAGGACTATGTTCTGTCCTCAATTGATGTCACCAGCCTTTACACCTCAATTAGGCACACGGATGGAATTGCAGCAACCAGAAAATTTCTACAAACCCGATCAGTCCACTTAACAGCCAGAAATAATATGATACTAGATTTGCTTGAATTCTGTCTTTTCAACAATTACTTTCTCTTCAATGGAAATTTCTATATACAACTCCAGGGTACGGCTATGGGGGCAAAATTTGCACCTACATATGCCTGCCTCCTGATGGGAGAAGTAGAGAGAAACTGGTTATGGGGAGAAAGATCGATTGATTTCACTAACAACATCATAATGTGGGGTCGATATATTGATGACATTCTACTTGTCTGGCAAGGACCAAAAGATCTTCTGAAACAGTTCATCGATTCACTTACCCCCAACAAATGGGGAATTGAAATTACTACACCATCTCGACAACTGAAATCGAATTTTGGACCTTACTATCTACATTGAGAACAACAAACTGGAAACTAAAATACATAGAAAACCGACTAGTGCAAACTCAATTCTCCATGCATCTAGCAGTCATCCAAACCACACTATTACTAACATCCCAGCAGGAGAATACCGTCGAGCTCGTATGAACTGTAGCTCTACTGAATCCTACATGATCAACTCAAATGAGATAACCGACCGACTTGAAAGTCGAGGATATAAAACACGAGTCCTAAACACAGCTCAGAAGAGGTATGCTGATACCGAACGACACCAATTGCTACACAATAATTTCACTAGAGAAAGTAAATCAGAGATTCGCTTCTCTACAAAATACAATAATGGACACCAGTACATCCGTAAAATACTTAATAAAAACTGGCATCTCCTGAAGGACAATCCTACAATATCGGAAGTGCTCCATGAAAACCCCAACTCAGTTTTTCCAGAAGTAGAAACCTGAGGGACATTCTATGTCCATCCTTTTGGATATAAAACAAGAACCCATCAAGCTTTTACAACAGCCAAAAGGCTTCTACACCTGTTCACACTGTTCGGTATGTAAGCTGGGAAAATCTAAGACAAAAGAAATCACTATCAACAGCAACATGTATAAAATAAATGACTTCATCAATTGTGAAAGCACCAACACAATTTACCTTATTTCCTGCCCTTGTAATCAACATTACATTGGGAGTACCATCAGGCCATTGAAAATCCGTATCCAAGAGCACTACCATAACATTCATAAATCAGACACTCGACAACCTTTGGTGGAACATTTTCTGACACACCACTACCACCAACGAAACTTTACGTTTGTCGGTCTGAAAAACTGAAACAACACAAACGAGGCGGAAACTTGGAACTACGCCTTCGGAAAGAAGAGAGCGCACTTATTATAGGCCTTGAAACAGTGGAAAAGGGTCTCAATATAGAACATGAGTGGCATCACTGGCTTTAAGAAATTATATGAACCATCAATCTGACATAGAGACTACTGAAACATTCAACTTATGTATCAAGTTTGATATGGCCCGAATCAATTGTACAATATAGAACATGAGTGGCATCACTGGCTTTAAGAAATTATATGAACCATCAATCTGACATAGAGACTACTGAAACATTCAACTTATGTATCATGTTTGATATGGCCCGAATCAATTGTACATGTTAAGAAAATCTGTGCAAGATGTTAAGCAAAATGTGCAGCCAATATAACAAATATGCCACTTTAAAGAAGGGAGCCACTTTGGTTGCTAAATACTTATGTCATGTATCTTGCTCTTCATGTATAACAAAAAATGAAACTGGTGTATCTAAAACAACCAGTCAACGACAATGTGTCAACCTTTTACTGATTTTAAAATTAATGCTATCAAGTCCTACAAAACATGAATTGGACGTATTAGATCGACCCAGTCTATGATCCCTAGTCGGGAATGCTTTTTCAATATTGTTCTTCAACAATTTTGCGTGAATGTAGACCCTTTTTAATAAAAATAAAAATACAAATATTTTTCTGTTTGCAAACCACCTTCGGTTGTTCTAAACCACCTTTGCCCTTATCGCTTGTAACACTCTGCCATTGATATTATATTTATTTTCTGAAAACGGATAATTTAATATTACAACAATCCTGACGCTTAATCTATTGAGTTTCTGGTTTGAAGGGATGAACCTGTATGAGCCATATTGATAGTTAGCCTTCAACCTTATTTTTTATTTCTTAAATCCGTCACTTACGAAAACGCCAGGCTGAGATTAGAAATTGCATGGCCTCAATCTCTCTGCCTATTCCAACATGGCGGCCATATACATATCCTCCACAATATTCTTTATTTACAACTCAGGCTTTGATCGTGGGATTTCGCATTGACATATTATGGGTACTGTTTGCAACCTGAGGGCTTTTAAAAGAACAACATGGCACATACGCTATTTTCGTATTTCTCTCGTCGCTTAGCAACACATCCCAATCACGTGGGTGGGTTTACTTCCGGTTTAACGCGGTTAAACAAGGCTTTAAAATGGCCATACCGACACTGACACCAATCATAGCGGATTTACCCGGTGACCAGACGAGATACTAAACTGAACCGCTTTAAGTAAGTGACTCCTTTGATATCGCTTTGCTCAGCGGTTTTCCCTGCTTGTGTCAGGACATCGCTAGAGTTAACCACTAAGCATCTTTTTGCAACGCGTTAATAATGGAACTCCTTTCTTTATCCTCAAATGCTGTCTCGGCTCCTCAATTGTTTACCTCAGTTTAAAGCCGTGCACAAATAGCGTGCAAAATAGAATTCTATTCAGCAGTTTCTCCTGCTCGTGCCAGGACATCGCTAAAGTGAATCATTAAGCATTTCTGTTATGTAACGCTAAATGGAACGTTTTTCCTTTTTATAAACTTAGTCTCGGTTTCTTATTAGTTTGCCCCAGTTCAAAACCGTGCCTCAAGGTGCTCAAAATCAAACTCAATCTTAAATTGCTAAAAATACGTAATCATTGACTCCCTCGTTTTAACATTTATAAAGGGGTTTAGCAAAAGGCAGAACATTGTGAATATGAGAACTTTGATCACAGACATGGTATTAAAGATATGCCATGTTGAAATCAGCAAAGGGACTGTATCCTGAAATTGAAGGGACTGTACTTGCTACCTTTGGGTGTTTCTGCACACAAAGCTGAATAATCATTGTGTACCTCTTAACCGTTATGAATGACGATTATAATTTGTCTATAAAATATGTTTGTATCTGCAGATTTGGATGTTTTTAACAATGTCATGCTACACTTCTTGAAAATGTATGAAACTGAAGCTGATACTCTGTTTTATTGGAACAATATAGATAGGTATTATATACTTGTTTACCTTTTCTCCACTACCACCAAGCATGCCTTGATCCTGCATGAACCCTCTAATACTGCATGCCACCGTTCTTTGGCTAAGATCATAATATGCTTAGTCTGCCTTCTCGCTATTTTAATCATACTTATGTAGCATATGCACAGTAACAATTTGTAATATGCTGCATGCCAGCACTACTATCCCTGCTGCTTGTAATCATCTATTCTTAAAACAGTCACTTCTAGTTGAGAACTATTGGAATGGACATGTGACTTAATGAGCCTTTTTAAGGACCTTTCCTTCCCTTTTCATAGCGTTGGTTATAAGCAACTATCTCTCCACTTTTCCTTTTTTTCTCTCACTTAAGGCATTTTCTGTATTTAGTAAAACAATGACAACACTGCTCAACACTTTTCCTCACTCCAACACTTGGCTGGTGTCCCCTTTCTCTCTTGGGAGCCATGTGCCCCAATATTTATACTTTTCTCTTTTTTCCATCAACAGCCTTAAGAAAGCCCTGGCCTTACTCGCCACACGGGGCGAAACACGTGTCGGCTGTTCTCTCACTCTCTTTTACAATGTTCACTATGAAAAAATGATAATGAGTGAAATGGACTCAATTAAGTGAAAAATAAAAATAAAAATAACTACTTTCACTTTAATCTATTTGTACTGTGCTACCTTCAAAAAGGAATTAACCTACTGACGGATGTGTATATATGCTTTGGAAAGGAGGAACATATGCTCACCAACCCTCTCCTCACTTGTTCTTTTGAGGCTGTAAAGGTCCAGAGCCTTGAGCAAAACTCCTCCAAAACTCTAGGGATTCATATCCAGACTCAGGATCTCTGGACCATTCTCCTTTTTACCATAATCCACGGGTACTGCCCGAGTGTTTGCATGAGTTTATGGGTAATGCCTGGATGATTGCATGAGTGCATGGGTAGTGCCTGGGTGATTGGAGGAGTGCAAGGGTAGTGCATGGTGATTTTATAAGTGCTTGGGTAGTGGCGGAGTGATTGGATGAGTGCATGGGTAGTGTCTGGGTGATTGGAGGAGTGCATGGGTAGTGCATGGGTGATTGGAGCAGTGCATGGGTAGTGTCTGGGTTATTGCATGAGTGGATGAGTTGTGCCTGGGTGATTGGAGGAGTGCATTGGTAATTGCTGGGTGATTTTGTAAGTGCATGGGTATTGCTTGGGTGATTTTGTAAGTGCATGGGTAATACCTGGGAGATTGCATGAGTGCAGAGGTAATGTATGGGTGACTGGAAGAGTGCATGGGTAATGCCTGAGTGTTTGCATGAGTTTATGGGTAATGCCTGGATGATTGCATGAGTGCATGGGTAGTGCCTGAGTGATTGGAGGAGTGCAAGGGTAGTGCGTGGGTTATTGCATGAGTGTATTGGTAGTGCCTGGGTGATTGGAGGAGTGCAAGGATAGTGCATGGTGATTTTATAAGTGCATGGGTGGTGTCTGGGTGATTGGAGGAGTGCATGGTTAGTGCATAGGTGATTGGAGCAGTGCATGGGTAGTGTCTGGGTTATTGATTAAGTGGATGAGTTGTGCCTGGGGGATTGGAGGAGTGCATTGGTAATGCCTGGGTGATTTTGTAAGTGCATGGGTATTGCTTGGATGATTTTGTAAGTGCATGGGTAGTGTCTGGGTTATTGCATGAGTGGATGAGTTGTGCCTGGGTGATTGGAGGAGTGCATTGGTAATGCCTGGGTGATTTTGTAAGTGCATGGGTATTGCTGGGGTGATTTTGCAAATGCCTGGGTAATGCCTGGGAGATTGCATGAGTGCAGAGGTAATGTATGGGTGACTGGAAGAGTGCATGGGTAATGCCTGAGTGTTTGCATGAGATTATAGGTAATGCCTGGCTGATTGCATGAGTGTAGGGGTAGTGCCAGGGTGATTGGATGAGTGCATGTGTAGTGCCTGGGTTATTGCATGAGTGTATTGGTAGTGCCTGGGAATTGGAGGAGTGCAAGGATAGTGCATGGTGATTTTATAAGTGCATGGGTAGTGTCTGGGTGATTGGAGGAGTGCATGGGTAGTGCATGGGTGATTGCAGCAGTGCATGGGTAGTGTCTGGGTTATTGCATGAGTGCATGGGTAATGCCTGGGTGATTGGAGGAGTGCATGGGTACTGCCTGAGTGATTGGATGAGTGCATGGGTACTGGCTGGGTGATTGGATGAGTGCATGGGTGATTGGAGCAGTGCATGGGTAGTGTCTGGGTTATTGCATGAGTGGATGAGTTGTGCCTGGGTGATTGAAGGAGTGCATTGGTAATGCCTGGGTGATTTTATGAGTGCATGGGTATTGCTTGTTGATTTTGTAAGTGCATGGGTAATGCCTGGGAGATTGCATGAGTGCAGAGGTAAGGTATGGGTGACTGGAAGAGTGCATGGGTAATGCCTGAGTGTTTGCATGAGTTTACAGGTAATGCCTGGATGATTGCATGAGTGCATGGGTAGTGCCTGGGTGATTGGAGGAGTGCAAGGGTAGTGCATGGTGATTTTATAAGTGCTTGGGTAGTGGCAGAGTGATTGGATGAGTGCATGGGTACTGGCTGGGTGATTGGAGGAGTGCATGGTTAGTGCATAGGTGATTGGAGCAGTGTATGGGTAGTGTCTGGGTTATTGCATGAGTGGATGAGTTGTGCCTGGGTGATTGGAGGAGTGCATTGGTAATGCCTGGGTGATTTTGTAAGTGCATGGGTATTGCTTGGATGATTTTGTAAGTGCATGGGTAATGCCTGGGAGATTGCATGAGTGCAGAGGTAATGTATGGGTGATTGGAATCGTGCATGGGTAATGCTTCTGTGTTTGCATGAGTTTATGGGTAATGCCTGGATGATTGCATGAGTGCATGGGTAGTGCCTGGGTGATTGGAGGAGTGCAAGGGTAGTGCCTGGGTGATTGGAGGAGTGCAAGGGTAGTGTGTGGTGATTTTTAAGTGCTTGGGTAGTGGTGGAGTGATTGGATGAGTGCACGGGTAGTGTCTGGGTGATTGGAGGAGTGCATGGGTGATTGGAGCAGTGCATGGGTAGTGTCTGGGTTATTGCATGAGTGGATGAGTTGTGCATGGGTGATTGGAGGAGTGCATTGGTAATGCCTGGGTGATTTTGTAAGTGCATGGGTATTGCTTGGATGATTTTGTAAGTGCATGGGTAATGCCTGGGAGATTGCATGAGTGCAGAGGTAATGTATGGGTGATTGGAAGAGTGCATGGGTAATGCCTGAGTGATTGCATGAGTTTATGGGTAATGCCTGGATGATTGCATGAGTGCATGGGTAGGGCCTGGGTGATTGGAGGAGTGCAAGGGTAGTGCATGGTGATTTTATAAGTGCTTGGGTAGTGGCGGAGTGATTGGATGAGTGCATGGGTACTGGCTGGGTGATTGGAGGAGTGCATGGGTAGTGCATGGGTGATTGGAGCAGTGCATGGGTAGTGTCTGGATTATTTTTTTATTTTATTTTTTTTTGTCCTCATTTATGCGATAATTAAGGTTAAGGTAGACAAGGTCCTTTAACGTGGTTTCTTTCAAGGGAATGGAGACCGCCCTATATTCGTATCGAAATTTGGATCAAGTCTTGAAACCCTCAAATTCTTTTGGCTCTTCAGTCCCCGCACCAGCGTACTGATTTACCAGAATTTGATAGATCGCATTGGGTGTAATCATTGGACATTCCTCCCTACCCTACCTCATATTTTTATCCCAAAGTTCCCAGTACCTTCTTCTTTTCCCTATTCTTCTTGAATTATCCAGTGTCCTAACCTTTCTTACGGAGCAAATCCATTCTAATGCTGTAGGCGGAGTGGTGAGAATACGATTTACGCATATCTCACGTCTGGCTAATAAAATTAAAGTAAATAATAAAGATTTCTGTTTTTTATTTAATACAGTAGTAACATTATTACTATCCAACATGCCATAAATAACAATAAGTGGGCTTACCTCGATATCCGTTTCTAAGACTTTTTCAATAATCTTACCCACTTCTTTCCAATAAATTCCCAGTTGAGGACACTGGTGAAACATGTGGACGTCGTTCGCCTTTGGTTCCCCACATTTGGGGCAATTTTTCACCACTCGGATATTCATTTTGGATAATTTTTCCGGCGTCCAATATGACCTATGCAAAGTAAAAAGATGATTTCTCCTAAGAGGTGCAGAAACTATATTTTGCCATAATAAAGTGCAGGATACTTGCCAAAGATGTTGCAAATCTTGTGCTGGAAAGACCTTCTTCCATAGTTTGTCTGGTGTTGAAAAATCGTCGTCTCCTGTTTGTATCAGATGCCAATACCACTTCGATATTTCCTTTGTTGAATAGTCGCGTTGTAATTCATTCTCTAGTTTTTCAGTAGATTCTAGGATTTTTTCTTGATCCTTTGACCAACTCAGCAACTGGTAGTATTTAAACCTAGATATTTTCCCCTGTGTTTCTTCAAGAAGTAAATTTCAGTTTTTTAAAGCGCCAGGTTCCAACAATTGTCCCCATCTTGTTACTCCTGCTTCCATCAGTGACATTGCTAAAGAGTCTTTTAAGCACTCGGGAGTTCCAGGGGACCTCCATATAGGTGCTAGGCGACTGTAGTATGGAATCTTCCATATTCTTCTTATTTCATACCATGTCCTGTATGCTGAGTTAAGTACTTTTAATTTGATCTTTTTAAAATATTTTGGATGACCGAACTTGAATAGGCAGAAATCTTCTTCCGTAACAGCTTTCCAATATAAGGGGTAATTAGCATGAGATCTAAAAAGGATTCTTATATGTTTAAAATGAAAAGCTCTATAATAGGAAAGCAAGTCCGGGCTTGCTATCCCCTCTCAATGTTTCCTCTGGCAAAGTTTCCTCCAAGCAATTCTCACCCCTTTAGAGGACCAAATAAACCCATTAATTTCACTTTGAATCTTCTTTAGACATAAGGGCTTAAATTCTAATGGTATGGCATTAAATAGAAACATAAACTTTGGTAAGATAGACATTTTTATTATGTTGGATCGCCCCAAAAAGATAGGGATAAACAACTCCATGATTTTAGTAACTTCCTCATTTCCTTTACTTTTAAATTCAAATTTACTTGGGCAATTTCATCAATATTTTCCATGACCTCTATTCCCAGGTACTTTATACTTTTTTTGTTTGCACTATTGGTGTTTCTAGGTTCCAATACATTATTTCTGTTTTTTGAGTATTAACTTGATAACCTGAAATGGTTCCAAAATCAGCTAACAGCTTAGTTATAATGGGGAGGGATTTACTTAGATCACTCGTGTAAACCATTAAATCGTCGGCGTACAGAGCAACTTTATTTACCCAGCCGTTGAAATGGAAAGGTACAATTTCCTGGGATCTCCTTATCATATTTGCCAGGGGTTCAATGTATAAGTTAAAAGGTGAGGAGACAGGGGACAGCCCTGTCTCGTCCCTCTTTTAATCTGGATTTCTTTAGATAAGCAACCATTTTTAAGTATTTTTGCTACTGGAGCTGTGTATATGTTCCTTATTGCCCTTAGAAAGTTTCCTCCTAGTCCAAAGTGATTTACAGCCTCCTGCAAAAATAACCAATTAACACGGTCAAACGCTTTGGCCGCGTCGAAGGTAAGAACTACTAATGGTAGCTTTTCTTGAGTAGCAATATCAAGGGCTCCAATAAGCTTATGAGTAAGGTCATGTAATTGTCTCCCTCTTATAAAGCCTTTTGATCCAAATGAATAAGTTTGTTTGTAATTTTTCCTACCCGTGCAGCCAATATTTGGGTAAAAATTTTGTAATCGCAGTTTAGAAGGGATATTGGTCTATATGACTCACATTTATGAGGATCTTTTCCCGGTTTCAATATTAAGCTAATGGTGGCATCATTCCAAGATTTAGGAAGAACAGAACCTTCCAAGTAGATGTTATTAAAAAGGTCCACTAGTCTAGGAGTTAATATCTCTTTTAAGACTACATATACTTCATTTGGGATGGCATCTGGGCCTGCAGCTTTCCCTTTTTTGACTTTTTTAACACATTTAATACTTTTCGATGGTAATTCCTGCGTTTAAGGATTCATTAAACTCAACCCCTAACTTTGGAACCATTGATTCTCTCAGATAAAGATCTGCTAAATCACTTGAGGGTACTAGGTCTTCCTCATACAGGGCTTGGAAAAAATCTTTAAAAGTATCTTCTATTTCTGTCCTACTCTCTACCTTTTCTCCTGCCAGGTCACTATATATTGTCGTAATTTTATTCCTATTGATATCTGTTTTTATTTTCCATGCTAAAAGTTTTCCACTGTTTTCCCCATATTCATAATTTGACAATCGGCTGGCTTCCCATCTTTTTCTTACCCTTCCCTCCAGATAGTTTGATAAATCATATTTCTTTTTGGAGATTTCCTCTTTTGCTCCTTCTCGTTCTGTTTCAGAAATTACTGTTTCATAAATTCTATATTGTTCTAATATATCTGACTCTAATTTGCTTATTGTATGCCTGATTTCTTTGTTTCTATTTGCTGCTAAGTTGATCAAAGATCCTCTAAGAACCGCTTTGTAAGCGTCCCACACTACTTGCGTTGAAACTTCTCCGTTAGCATTAATTTGAAAATATTCCTCGGTTTTGACCTTCAACTTCTCTACGACCTGTTCTTCAACCAAGAGTGTTCGATCTAACGTCCATCTTCTCTCGCCCTGTGTACAGTTTTGGGTCAGTTCTATTTGAACTAAGGAGTGGTCAGATAAGTGGGCTGGTACATGATGTACTTTTGTTACCTGTTTACTTAATAATTTATCTATCAAGAAGAAATCTATTCTTGACGAGTGGCCATATTTATGATTTTTATAGGTGAATCTGTTATTATGATCTCCTTTGCTCTTCCAAATGTCTACTAAACCCAGATCCTCTTTAAATCTATTCATCCATTCCCTCATTTTAGGAAGATTCAAGGCTCTACCGGGCGGATGTCTATCATTTACTGGATCTAATAATATGTTGAAATCTCCGCTCAGAATAATTGGGATGGATATGTTAATTAACTGGGTGTATAAGGACTGCAGGGGAGCTGGGTCGTCCATATTTGGACCATAATATCCAACTACAAAAAATAAATTTTGCTCTAATTTAATCTTGGCAGCTGCCCACCTTCCTTTTGAGTCGACATGCTCTTCTAGAATGTTTATCTTTGAAGGTTTTTTGATAATTATTGCCACACCTTTAATACAACACGTTTGATTTGTGCAAACATGTGATTCAACCCACTTTTCATGTTTAATTATTTCTGACCACTCTGATTTTAAGAGGTGAGTCTCTTGTAATATTATGACATCACAGTTAATTAGTTTAAGGTATTCAAAGATTTTTTGTCGTCTTCTCCTTACTCTCAGCCCATTTACATTCCAGGTTATAATTTTTATTTTACCCTCCGATACAGTCATCTGTGTTTTCTACTTTCTCCCTTTCTCTTTAATATTAACATCAACTGTGCGGTACCTATTAGAGAACCTTGGCTTCCCTGTATCTTGCATATCGGCCAATTTTTTAAATTTTTTTTTCCCCCAAATGCTCCCCACCTTAAACTTGTGCTCAAAATAAAATAAACAAAACTCACACCCATCACCCTCCCCTGGAGAACCCTCCTTCTATCATTGGGCAACTCTGATTGCCCTATTTGAGCTCCTTCTTCATGAGGCCTTATATTATGCCGTGTCTGGCCCTTATTTTTTTACTTTAATTTGTTCAAGGAGTGTCTCAACTTCTTTCGAGTCTCTGATATTGTATGTTTTGTTGTCCCACATAATCCTCAGTTGAGCTGGAAACTTCATCTGGACAGTGGCTCCTAATGATCTCAATTCTTGCATATAATTTCCAAGTGCCCACTGTCTGTCTAAAGTGGCTTTAGATACGTCCGAACGAATTTTGAAACTATGGTCGCCCCTGGAAAAAATGCCTGCTTTTAGCGCAATACTTAGTATGTTTTCTTTCAGAGTATAGGTTTTAAAATGTACGAGTATTTTCCGAGCATTTTTCCTTAGTGTGTTCCATCTGAAGGGGTCTCTATGCACCCTTTGAATATCGTCGTCTAACATTTTCTCGTCTAACTCTGGAATACACTCCTTCAACAAGGTTACCACAAACTTTTTTATGTTTTGACCGTCTAGTCCTTCCGGTTTGTTTAGTATGCGTAGGTTATTTCTCCATGAATTGTTTTCCAGGGTTTCAATTTTATCTCTAAGATCCTTCTCGCTATTGGTTAGATTACTGATATTGTTCTGACAAGTTTTAACGTCTTCTCTAGTTTGCTCTACTATGTTTTCTATTTCTGATACACGATCTATTAAAGCATTAACCTTTGACTCCAAAGCTTCACAGGATGCTTGTATTTTTTCTTGATTTTTTTCCGACTTGGCAAACCCCAATTTCATCTCTTTCATTAGTGAGGCTATCAGTCCGCCAATCTCGTCCTGCGGGGGTGGCTCCATGTCTCCCCCATCGTTATTGGAAAAGGTGTCTGTTGAACATTTTTTTCCGGCAGGAGGATTTCTCCAGCTTCTGGAGTACAATCCTCTGTGCTATCTTTTGACATCAAAACTTTAAATCGGTTTGGAGACTCAGCAATTCCAGTATTGGTGTTGAAAGGAGATATTGATTCTTTTATTACTTGCATTTTTTGCTTTTTCTGGATTTCACTATTTAGAGAACCTTCCTTTTGAAATAAGTTCTGAGTTGCAGGTTTTTCTTGCACCTTAAAGAAGGTGCGAAGAGAGGGCGTTATTTTTAGGTTGGTTCCCGTCTTAGATTGCTCTCTTTTGGCCGCTTTGACAGCTCTAGCTGAAACTACCGCTGCAGCTCAATTTTTTGCTTTTCGGCCCCTTTGTTTTTTGTTAATAGATTAAGGGGCATATTAGCAAGACCCACGTTAAAATTATCGCCGTTTTAGCGGCAGGAAACTGCCGCTAAAACGGCGATAATGGGCTTGCTAATATGCGTAATAGAATTCCAATTGTTGCCCAGGTTAGATGTGCAGGACATCTAACCTGGGCTTCTATTGGAATTCCATAACGCATATTATCAAGCCCATTATCGCCGTTTTAGCGGCAGTTTCCTGCCGCTAAAACGGCGATAATTTTAACGTGGGTCTTGCTAATATGCCCCTTTGTTTTATCTTGATTTGAAGTGAGAGTCTGTATTTCCCCCGTATTGGTATGACCTGACGCTTCTAAGGAGTCAGTATTCATGCGTCTATTTCGTAGAGCATAACTTATTTCTTGAATACAAGTTTTAGTGACTGTTTTGCTTGCCGTCAAATCTATAGGATATTCTACCTCTCTAGAGTTAAGAGCTAAAACTGGTGCCAAAACTGGGGCTTGGGTCACTTGAGGTAAGACATCATACAGAGGATCATACAGAAGATTAATTATGGGATTACCAACTATCGAACCCCCCGCTTTGCCCCTTCCCGGCCTCTTTACCGGATTCATACATACAGCATACCTCCGTTCTTTTTCTTTTCCTTTCTCGTTGTTTTCTATGCTGCTTGTAGCTTCCAGACTGGCGTTGTAGGAGAAAGAGCTGTTTGGCGAGCCTCTAAAGCTTGTTTTAATTAGCATTTTCCGGCGTTCTTGCTGTCTGAGCACCGCTTCTGCCCAAACGCCCCCTTTATCCTTGGTTCCCTTCAGCGGGCAGGAGCGCCGTCTCGCGCCGAAACCCGCCTCCGCCTTCAAGCCGTCACAACTCGGAAAGACTCGCATGCAGGCCTCTCATGTATTTCCCGAGTCAGACCCCAATCATGTCTCGTTTCAATTCGATCCCCGTCGGCGGGCAACACCGCCCCACGCCGAGACCCGCCTCCGCCTCCAACCCGATGCAGCTCGGACACTTACAGCGGCGGCAGCGGCGTCTCGTATGCAGGCTACTTGACCAGAACATCCACGCAAAAAACAAAACAACCAGGTAATGCCTTTCAATCCAATATCCACATATCGGCGTTTTTCGTAAAACTTCCGGGCTCTGCTTTCATTTATTTTTTGTGCCTCATTCGGCGGAGCTCCCGACCAAGCTTCCTAGCTGGCCGCCATGTTCTCCCTCAGTGTCTGGGTTATTGCATGAGTGAATGAGTTGTGCCTGGGTGATTGGAGGAGTGCATTGGTAATGCCTGGGTGATTTTGTCAGTGCAAGGGTATTGCTTGGGTGATTTTGTAAGTGCATGGGTAATGCCTGAGAGATTGCATGAGTGCAGAGGTAATGAATGGGTGATTGGAAGAGTGCATGGGTAATGCCCGAGTGTTTGCATGAGTTTATGGGTAATGCCTGGATGATTGCATGAGTGCATGGGTAGTGCCTGGGTGATTGGAGGAGTGCAAGGGTAGTGCATGGTGATTTTATAAGTGCTTGGGTAGTGACGGAGTGATTGGATGAGTGCATGGGTACTGGCTGGGTGATTGGAGGAGTGCATGGGTAGTGCATGGGTGATTTTGTAAGTGCATGGGTATTGCTTGGGTGATTTTGTAAGTGCATGGGAAATGCCTGGGAGATTGCATGAGTACAGAGGTAATGTATGGGTGATTGGAAGAGTGCACGGGTAATGCCTGAGTGATTGCATGAGTTTATGGGTAATGCCTGGATGATTGCATGAGTGCATGGGTAGTGCCTGGGTGATTGGAGGAGTGCAAGGGTAGTGCGTGTTGATTATTTAAGTGCTTGGGTAGTGGCGGAGTGATTGGATGAGTGCATGGGTACTGGCTGGGTGATTGGAGGAGTGCATGGGTAGTGCATGGGTGATTGGATCAGTGCATGGGTAGGGTCTGGGTTATTGCATGAGTGGATGAGTTGTGCCTGGGTGATTGGAGGAGTGCATTGGTAATGCCTGGGTGATTTTGTAAGTGCATGGGTAATGTCTGTGTGATTTTGTAAATGCATGGCTAATGTCTGGGTGATTGTATTACTGTAGAGCTAATGTGTGGGTAATTGCAGGAGTGTAGGGGTACTTCCAGAGTGATTAAAAGTGTGGATTGGTAATGCCTGGGTAATTTTATACTTACATAGGTTATGCTTCAGTGATTGAAAGAGTACATGGATAGTGCTGAGGAGTGAGTTGGTAGAGTTTGAAAAAATGAATGACTGCAATAAAAGTGACTGTAAACATTACTTCATATTATTATGCTATTACATTATTTCATCTTACCTTGTTTATTGAAGTAGATATCAAACTCATTGAAACTATTTTACAGTTGTTTCATTGTAAACTAAATTTAAAATATTTTCAAACTTTAGTATTATTTTCTGTAAAAGAGAAGAAAAAAACTGTTATTGCATATAATATTATAGTTTTAAGAACACAACATAATTTTAGAATTACATAACATATTCAGTTTCCCTTTTTTGCTGATTTCAGATTCTATTGAATTTCACCATACACAGTGATTTCAATGTTGATCATCATATAGCAGCGGGGAAAAAAATACAATCAGTAAGATTTAAAAAACAAAACAAATCTGTGTTGAAAATATTTACAACAAGTTCAACTATCTGTTTATCTATCTACAGTTTCTAAATTACATTCTTCAACTACATTAAATGATCTACTTCTCTGAAATACATTTTCTAAAATATACACTCTCATTTACATCGCGTATCATATAAAGAACAAATATATAAACTACTTGTTTCAAACACAATTTTGCAAACGCAATAAGAATTAGCACAAACAATAATCCAAACAGTAATTCTTCACATTTTCCCAATAGGCCGAATAATGTTTCTAAATCTATTTGCATTCAAAATATCCAAAATAAACTCGTTAATTCCTGTTCACATCTTTCCAATAGGGCAAATTATGTTTTCAAAACTTTGGCATCAAAAATATCAGATATGAATTTGGTAATTCTTAAGGCAACTGACATTTGAATTCGAAATGGGCATCATTACAATGTGTCCATCCTTTATTGCACTTTAAATACACAGTATAGTGTCCAGATGTTGTAGTAGGTCCATCATGGCAAATAATAGCCACTGCTTTAAAAGTTCTTCCTGAAATTGATATTTGACTTGCCACAAACTTTTTTATTTAGTTTCCAATTTTCTTCCATCTGCTCTACAACGTTTTAGCATTAAAATGACATATTGTCCAAATCTTTCTATAAATAATGTTGACAACATTTCTGATTTACAATGAGAACATTTCATATCTTGATTAGCTGTTTTTATTAATTTGTTAAAAGACACTGATTTGCAATCTGGTATTGTCAAATATATGAATCGTTCAGTGTCTATTTCAGTGGTAGAAGAAAATGAGCACTCTTCACATTTATGATCCCATCTGTAACTTAGTCCAAACAAATTTTCAGTTTCAATCCCTTCTTCTTCCAATACTGCAAGCATAAACATAAGAAACTCTTGTGCATCTTGTTGTATATTAAATGTAAATTGCGAAGAACGAGTACATATATCCAAAAGATGCCGAATGCCAGAAGTAGTATGGATTTTAGTTCTATCACTTACCAACTTTTGAAAAATATGATGTAATAAAGAACAGAATCTTTTTTCTCGATTTTCCAAAACTTTATGATAAAGATCTTCTAGATAAAAGACAACATTTAGAATTACATTAGCATAGCAGTTGATACCTGAACTATTTTCTAACTGGTATCCTACAATATCATCAACAGAGTCCATTTTCATTTTCTTGACAGCTTCATGCTTCTCTTGAATTGTTTTCTTTTTTCCAATCTCACTAGAATGTTTGTCATATTTCCGTTTTGGACATAGTATATGTTTTTCATATTTGGGATATTCACCTAAGTTCGGAGCATAAACCCTTCTTAACCGATTATACTCTTTTACACAATTTACATCAGCACTAACTTTTGTCCCATCAAAATCAATCAAATACAAATCAGATAATGTTCTTACTCGAGATAATGCAACATGTGCCATGCCCTCTTTAAACACTGTACTTCCAATATTTACCAAAGCATTGTCAACACTTAAACCTTGAGATTTATGAATGGTCACTGCATATGCTAAAGAAAGAGGAAACTGTTTTCTACGAACATACAAGTCTTTTACAAGCAAAAGACGAACAGCACAATGTGCAATCTGTTTTACCTCGTCAATCTGATCAAATTTAATCTTCAAAAATTCAATTCCATCTCTGTTCTGATAATTAACAAAATCAACAACTTTTCCCATTGCTCCATTTACTAAACCTTTTTCTACATCCAAATTATGCTGCAAAATTACCCGACAGTTTTCACATGCATATAAATTCTTTTCCAAACCACCAGTCTTAGATATAGACTTTTCCAAACAATCCAATTTTGATTTTAATTTTTCTGAGAGAATAATAGTAACTACTTCGTGTTATATTTTATCAATGGCTTCCATTTTCATTATTTGTTGTTTTTCCAGCTTCAAAAGTTCTTCATTGAATGTAGAACACTCTTGCAGTGTTGGCATTAGGCAAACTATAGAATTCTTTTCTCCAATTTTTATGTATATTATGTCAGGTGCTATGTTTTCATTTGGAAACAAGTTTGTTAGTAGCCGACTTTGTAAAGCTTCTTTACCATGTTTTGTCAAAACACCAATTCTTATATCTTGAAGAATGTTTCCATAATGTTCATCACTTGCTTGTCGCATATTCTTAATAAGTTCTTTATATTCAAAATGAGACCAAATGTTTACATTTCCAATCCTTCCCAAAGATTTTCTAGTGTCTTCATGGACAAGTGTTTTAAAAACTGGTTGTCCTTTCACAGGAGTAAGTTGTAGTAGATCGCCAAATACAATTACATGTTTTCCTCCAAATAAAACATCATAATCTGTTTTTAAAATCTGTTGCATTCTTAAATGTACAAAGGCAAGCATTAAGTTTGAGACCATGCTCACTTCATCAATGATCAAAAGTTTCATTTTCTTCAGTACTCTTGAGACTTCATAACAAGCTTCTCCAGATAGCTTGTGGTATTCTAACTTATTTTCATGTTCAACTGGTAGCATGAGTAATCGATGTAATGTAATCCCTTTAATGTTGTGTGCTGCTAACCCAGTTGGAGCGGTTACAACACAAGATAAATGTGATTCAGTGGTTTTCTGTAGATAACTGGTTAAAACTTTAATTAAGAAACTTTTTCCTGTACCAGCTTGACCACTGATATACATTCGAATAGGTTTAAATGATGTGCATTGGCATTCTTTTTTTTCATGCAGTAAACCATGCTGTATCTGTTCTGTCACTTGCTGATATATTTGTTTTTGTTCAATATTTAGTTGTTCTTCCAAGTTTCCCAACTTAATAATATCCTGTTGTGCTTGTTGCATTGCCGTTTCTACTTCATTCATGGCTATTGCTGCTTCATTTTCAAGAATTGTTTGTACTAGAGGATCTTGACTTAGTGGAGCAGAACTCTGACTATCTTGAGAACTGCCTCTAGCTATTTCAGCTGCAATAGTAGTTTCTTGTTCAATCTCTTCATTTAACATTTGTAGATAAGTAGGGAAAATTGTGCATTGAACGTTATCTTTACATGCATTAAAAGAATCTTCATAGCAGTCGAACTCTCCAAGTAATTCTGCTTCACTACGCCAAGGCTTGAAAAGTTGCAGAAGTGCGAAATAGAAAAATTCCCTTTTATCTGGAGTTTCGCAACTGAGTTTCCTGTGGTTAATAAGATTTCCTTTGGCATGTTTTACCAAACATCCTTCACATCCAATTACTGCATATTTTTCTTCATTTATATTTTCTGTAACATTTCTTTTAAAGCTGTAATGTTGCAGTACTTCATAGAGACTTATGTTTTCCAGATGTGGACTCCTTTTGGGATAGTACGTATCCAACATATTTGTTTTAACAATATCTGTACTTTCTGGTTAATTCCATGCTAAGTATTCAATTTCTCGTACAGATTTCAATACTCTATTTCATGTTGCAGCAAGACCAAGACTTACCCAAATGATTCCTTTTGACTTTGAATATAAACTTGCAGAGGTCAACCGATCCGAACATTCGGAGGATCCAATGTCTCGATGGGAAAGCATCTTCAAACTAAAGCTGTACAATTTGTTACTAAGAGTTTTCTCTTGTGAAATTTCTTCCCACATTTTTTCCAACTCCGTCTTTTCAGATTTGGTTATATATGACGTAACATAGCGAGCAACAGCAATCGAATTATCTGCAACATACTGAATATCCATGTTAGCATTCCACATTGTCAAAATCACTGGATTGTAGTCATTAAAATACTTTGAATCTTCAGTTTTTTTAATGTTTTAAGTATTCTTTGGAGATTTTTGAGTTATAGTATGCCTTACTGCTGACATGAAACTGTTGACTCTTCCTTTTGAAATTACTGGACGTGGGAATCCAAAACGACATTTTGCATAAAATCTTCCCTTTGATTTGTATTTCCGTCAACAATATTTCCCACATTGATGACTTTGAAACCGTAAAACTTTTTGTCTCAAGTTGTTTTCTCCTCCTTCTTTTGGAATGGCACAGGTAACTTATTTTTCAATGAAAGATAAAACACTTTCATCAGTATCAGTTCCAAATTTTGGTGCATTCTTCATCCATAACAGCATATGAATATGAGGTGCACCTCTAGCTTGGTATTCCTTTCTCCAAAAGAAATCAATAACTTCTCCAAGAGGTGGATTATTTTTATTACAGATAAAAGACATCATAGCTTCAAACATATGATTAAAATATCTGCACACATTTCCAGGATCCAAGAAACACAGTTCTCCAGCTGTCTTCAATTCAATGTTTTTTACATTTGAATTTGCTTGTCGTAGAAAATCAAGTAAATCGTCCCATGCATACTCAGCACAGCTAAGCGTAACAAACAATACCAATACTCATTAGTACCACGTTGACACGCCATCAAATTAATTAACTGAGACTCTAAATGATCGTCTCTTTGTTGAACTTTGTCCATGAATTCCTTTGCAGAAACATGTGTAAGATGAACTCCTGTTTTTAATACATGGTTCACTGCATATGAAAGTCCAGACAAGTCACTTTCGAACAAAAGATTAAATAAATATGGAATACACTGTCGAAATCTTGGATCTTCTAAATACAGTCTTAATATACGATATTCTGAAGCTGGAATCTGAACTGGTCGTTCATCATATTGTCCACCTTTTCCAGTGGTGAACAGCTGTGGAAAACAACGAGCTTCCAAACTTTTTTCCCATATACTCATGGGAGTTCCCTTCGCTTTCTTCATTTGGAATAATTCAATAGTGTTTCCTATCACTTCTTTTGAATGTAGAGGGTGTATACTATAATGTTCGTAAATTTCTTTTCTCCTGGAGTTCTCTACTTTTTCGCTTTGGCCACTTGAAATTTCTGTTTCATCTTCTAAACATATTTCTTGTTCTTCCACATTTACAGTTTTATAGTAAATATTGTTTTGTACAAGATATAATGTAGCCTTTTGAAGTTTGGTGACATCTACTAACTCTTGCCAAATTTTCCGACTCTTTGGTGGTACACCATTAACTAGAATTACTACAGGTTTACTTTCCTCTCTCTCAACACCAACAGTTTCAATATTTTTCTTAAAATCTAAAGGTAAATAAACAACTCTTCATTTTAAACCTCTTTGTAGATCTGTTGGAGGCAGCTTACCTGTTTTAGGCTCCATACGAATTATAGCTTGAAATGGGTGCACAGACTGAATAAGAATGGACTCATATGTATTTAAATCTTCCAGTTCCGGAGATATAGCTACCAACGCTAGGTTGTTATGTATAGCTCTAGCTGGCATTTTGTTCTCTTCTAATTTGTTGTAACAATATTTACCAATACATTGATTACTACCCAACTCAAAACGACCTTCCACAAACAAATAAGCAGCGAATTGCCTCCATTTATCATTATTTTCCTTTTCACTTTTTAAATACAGATCTACATTCTAAGTTTGACTTCTATAGTGAGTACGTCGACAACAAATACAAACATAGGGGGTCATTATGATGTCGGGCGGATCGCCACTGCCCGACCGGCGGTGGCGATCCGCCCGCCATTTTCGTCCACCCGCCTAACATTTCCCCCCTGCCATATTACGATGGCGGTGGGGACCCAGGCGGATGGAAAGACCGTCTGCCAGTTTTCCGCCGGTAGGCAATCCGCCCGATTGCCTACCGGGTGGAAAAGCACTGCAATATGGTGGCGGTGCCTTGCAGGCACCGCCATCCATATTACGATGATGGCGGTCTCATGCCTTTCCATGGCGGAGACTCCGCCATGGAAAGGCATGTGGAGAATGCCTTTGGGGGCCTGTTGCGGGCCCCCAGGTGGTTGGGAGGGTGGGTGGCTGTACTTGGGGGGTACCCATAGTACCCCCCGACATTTGCATGCACAAGGTGGCAGGCACCGCACGGTGCCTGTCACGTTGTGCATGCAAATGCACAACACGCCCTTTTAACATTGTGGCGGGGGCTGAATACAGCACCGCCCGCCACAATGTTAAATATACAGGATGCGACCGCCATGGTGGCGGTCGCATCCTAATAGGCACAGCGGGACCGCCGCACCTCTTGCGGTCGGTCCCGTTTACCGTTACGCTGGTGGGCGGACATTGTCCGCCCGCCATCGTAATGATGCCCATAGTTTGGATTTTCACCAGAAACTACATTAAACTTTATTTCTTTTTCAAACTTAACAGTAGTAGTATCTTCCATCTCTTCTTCAACGCCTACACTTATCAAACTCTCACTTTCTCTACACTCCTCTTGTGAACTAAAGAAACGAAACTGTATATCATCAGAAACTTTTTTTACATCCAACACTGAACCATGCAAAAGAGTGTGTTAATTTTATTTAGACATAATGCAGGACTTTTTACATAGTATAATCTTCTTGCTAACTTCCGCATTTCTGAATGATGTACTGCTAACATTCTTAAATGATGAAAACGACTTTGACACACTTTCCTAGAAAGACAAGCCAGAGAATGACCCTGCAAGTTAGTATATTTTCTCACTTTACAAGAAACTAGTCCTTGCAACATCTTAATCTTCTGTTTAACACTTTTTTTACCATAATCTAGTAGGAAATTTTGTAATATATCAATAGATTCCTGTCGTACACTACAAATACTACTACAATCCCACTTAAACACTGGAGCCTCTGTACGTCTCCCTTGAACTTCTTCAGCTATTACTTCTTCAACATTCCTAGGAACCATCTTTTCTTTTTCAATTGGACAACCGTCTTTAACTTCATAGCAACGACCACTGGTATCAACTGCGTGAACCAATGTATTTTTTTGAAAATAGCTTTCTTCGTTAAAAAAAGGTTCCGTACTAGAAGTGTGCTTCCATTCCCCAGAAAATATTTAGCAAAAGTTAGTTCTATTAACCAGTCTTTTTCTTTGACTTTTCTCCTTCATAAACTGCATTATTTTATTTAATGTTTTCATTCTGTTCAATACTAATATAAACAATTTTCTTTTCAATTCAAAAGCCTTTTCAACTACACTTTCCATCTCTTGTTTTTTCTTGTAAAATGCTGATCTCTTTTTATATTTTCTGCAATCTTTCAACAAATTTTGTAGTACTCTACTTTTATACATTCTCTTTCTAATGTCTATAAATTGTTTCATCCTTCTTTCAACATAGATTGTTTTCCCATAACCCGAATTTCCACTTTTTTGTCCTTTTTTCGTTTCCTTCTGTTTGGTTGTAGTACTTTTCTTTCTCTTTTCTTCATCTTAACAATTTGTTACATTCTTTAAAACTTTTTTCACAAATTCCTTAGTTCTCTTACCAGAAAACCTTTTCTTTAATGTCACATGCTGTACTTCATCTAATTTCTGTTTTTCTCTCTCCTTTAAATACAACTGTTTTTTTTGTTATCTTTTTCTTTCCACTTTTCTTGTCATACTGAATCTGTCTTAATAATTATGCAGAAGATCTGTAAAAAAAAAAAAAAAATTAACTATAATAATATTAAAAAAATTATATACAAATATTCACAGGATTAAGTATAAAAATACATTCAATTTAAAAGATACACACATATCCATATATTATTTTCATAATATAGTTACACTTACATTTTTGTTTTATATTTGCATACGCCCAACACCCTCAACATTACTACAATGGTGAAGAACCACTACAAAAGTGAGTGATTAGAGTAGTGCAAGAGTAATGTCTAAGTGATTGCATGAATGCATGGGTAATGTGTGTGTGATTGTATGACTGTAATGGTAGTGGCAGTATAATTGGAGGAGTGCAACAGTAGTGCCTGAGTGATTAAACCAGTATATATATAATGCATTACTGATTGTATAACTGCAAAGATAATATCTGAGGAACTACAGGAGTACATTGGAAGTGCCTGGGTGATTTAAAAAGTACCTGACTGATGGTACAAGTACTGTGGTAGTGCCTCAGTGATTGAAAGACTGCAAAGATAGTGCCTGGGTGATTTTATAAGTGCATGAGTACTGGCTCAGTGATTACATAAGTGCAAAGGCAGTCTCTGTGTGATTGAAAGTCTGCAAGGGTAGTGCCTGGGTGATTGAAGCAATGTATGAGCATAGGGGAAACATCTGGGGAATTAAAGAAGTACATACATAATGCCTGGGTGATTGCATCACTGCAAGTATAATATCTAGGGGATTGCAAGATTAGATAGGAAATCTCTGGCTGATTTTATAAATGTATGGATACTGTGTGGTTCATTGTAGAAGTACTAACATAGTGCATGAGTGACTAGTGGAGTGGAAAGGTAGTGCTTGGGTAATTTAAAATGTGCATGACTACTAGCTCACCGATTGCATAAGTACATGAGTAGTGCGTGCATGATTGAAGGAGTGCAAGGGTAGTCTGTGAGAGAATATATAAGAGCATAGGTACTGTCTAGGTAATTTTATAAGTGTATGGATACTGCCTGGGTAATTACAACAATACATAGGAAGTGCGTCGGTGATTTTATAAGTGCATGGGTACTGCCTGAGTGATTTTATAAGTGCAAGGATACTGCGTAGTTGATTGAAGTAGTACTATTGTAGTGTCTGAGTGATTCAAGGAGTGCAAAAGTAGTGCCTGGGTGATTTTATAAGTGCATAGATAGTGCCTGGGTGATCGAAGGACTTCAGGGGTAGAGGCTGGGTGATTTAAGAAGTGCATGGCTGATTGCATGAGAACAAGAGTAGTGCATGGATGATTGGAGGAGTACTAGGGTAGTGCCTGGGTGATTCCATAAGTGCATAAGTAGTACCTGAGTGTTTTTATAAGTGTATGAGTACTGGCTAAGTGATTGGAGGAGTGCATAGATCCTGACAGGATGATTGGAGGAGTGGATTAATAGTACCCGGGAGATTGAACCACTGTATAGCTAATCCATTGGTGATTGCATGGGTGCAGGGGTAATGTCTGGGGGATTAAGGAGTACATAAGTAATGCCTGGATGATTCCATGAGTTAAAGGGTAATATCTGAGGGATTACAGGAGTACATAGGAATTGCCTGGGTGATTTTATAAGTGCATGGCTAGTAACTGAGTGATTTTATAAGTGCATGTGCACTGGCTAAGTGATTGGAGGAGTGAATGATGCTCACAGGCTGATTGGAGGAGTGCAAGGGTACTGCCTAGGTGATTAAACCAGTGTATAGCTAATGCATTCTTGATTGCATGATTGCACAAGTAATGTCTGGGGGATTAGAGGAATACATACATAATGCCTGGTGTTTGCATGACTGCACAGGTAATGTCTGGAGGATTTCAGGAGTACATAGGAAGTGCCTGGGTGATTTTATAAGTGCATGGGTACTGCCTGGGTGATTGGAGTACTACTGTGTTAGTGCCTCAGTGAGTGAAAAAGTGCAACATCCTGAAAGCATGCATGCATATGTATGTAACACAACACTATGCTCACCTCAAAAATTCACAGAACAAATTTCATGTTTGAAGCAAACACCAAACATTATATGGCATATATCAACTGTACCTCTCTAGAGACTTATAAAAAGTACCGTACTGACTGATACCATATCTCAACTTCTTTTTAAACCACACTTTTATGCTGCATCTTCACCATTCTACTACTACTCACAGTCTTGACCCTACCACATAAAAAGCAACAATACCTTTTTGTTATACATCATGCACTTTCAAATGTACAAGACATATGAAAATAGATATACAAATAGAGACTGACTGCGTGATTGAAGGAATGCAGGGGTAGTGCCTGGGGGATTGTATGAGAACAAGGGTAGTACCTGGGTGATTGAAGGAGTACTAGGGTACTGCCTGGGTGATTGCATAAGTGCATAAGTAGTAACTGAGTGATTTTTATAAGTGCATGTCCACTGGCTAAGTGATTGGAGGAGAGCATAGATTCTCACAGGGTGATTGGAGGACTACAAGGGTAGTACCTAGGTGATTAAACCAGTGTATACCTAATGCATTCATGATTGCAGAACTAATGTCTGGGAGATTAGACAAATACATACATAATGCCTCGTGATTGCATGACTGCACAGGTAATGTCTGGGGAATTTCAGGAGTACATAGGAAGTGCCTAGGTGATTTTATAAGTGCATGGATACTGCCTTGGTGATTGGAGTAGTACTATTGTAGTGCCTGAGTGATTCAAGGAGTGCAAAAGTAGTGCCTGGATGATTTAATAATTGCATAGGTAGTAGCTGGGTGATCGAAGGACTTCACTGGTACTGACTATGTGATTGAAGGAGTGCAAGAGAAGTGCCTGAGTGATTGCATGAGAACAAGAGTAGTGTGTGAATGTTTGGAGGAGTACTAGGGTAGTGCCTGGGTGATTGCATAAGTGCATAAGTAGTGCCTGAGTGATTTTATAAGTGTACGAGTACTGGCTAAGTGATTGCAGGAGTGCATAGATCCTGACAGGATGATTGGAGGAGTGTAAGGATAGTACCTGGGCGATTGAATCACTGTATAGCTAATGCATTGGGGCCAGAGAGGTTCATTTTAAACTTACTGGTTTTTCTCTATTGCTGCTAAGCTTCGTTTTAAATTGTAACTCTATGTAGTGAATATCATTTTAAATTGTATGAATTGCTGCTTACTGTCATTTGATTTTTTATGCTTCAACTGAGTGTGTTAAACTCAGTTCTTAGTTCTTCTTTGCACTAGCATTTTGCGGGGCTTTTCTCTCCCTGGGGGCCATCTTGTTCGGCCACACGCTCCCTCCGGGCAGCGTTCTAGTCGCTGCACGCCGTCCTGCCTAATTATTATTTAATGGCCCAAGAACGGACGCGCAGCGGACGCGCTGATGGCGCGCCTAATGCGCGCCAAAGGCAAGCCCGTCTGCACCCGAATGGGACCCGGGGCCACGACCCCTGGCCCAAATAAGGGGCATAAATTATGCTATTCCCCTATGCAGCTTTTGGCATACCGTAACACACCGCTTCCTGACTGTACTTTGTTCCATCCCGAGGATGGGGAGATTAACTGTTTATGCTGCGGCTTCTCCTTTTGAACTACGCCTTGTAAAGATTCTAGTACGCTAACCACTCAACAGGAAGACCCTTCTCCCAGAGGTGTCACTCCAGCTAACAAGGAATTTTCCTTTCTTAGCATTAATTGTCGCTCTCTTCCTAAACACAAAGCTGACATTTACAATCTCCTGGTTATTGAACAACCGGACACCATGTTCCTTACTGAGACATGGCTACACACAAGTTCTGGCCCCGATGTGGCGGCCGCCTTACCGTGTAATTATGCTATAGTCAGGAAAGATAGGGGCTTTAAGACAGGTGGGGGCATTGCTATAATTTACAAGAAGTCCTATCTGTGTAAATTTGAAGATCTGCCTTTTATGAGCTGTGAGGCAGCTCTATTTAAGCTTGCCCTGTCCCCTAAGTTTACCTTTTCATGCATAATAGTGTATCGCCCCCCTGGGCCACCTGGTCCATGGGCTTCATCGTTTCCTGATCTAATAACTCCTTTTCTCATAAATGCTGCTAATTTTTCCATCTTGGGTGACCTTAATTTGCACTTGGAAGATTCTGCATGCACAAATAGTGCTACTTTTATTTCTGATTTGGCAGCAATGAACATAGCACTGTGCAATTCAGGTCCCACTCATGCGGCCGGCCACTTACTAGATCCTATTTTCTCCAGTATATCCAACATTCAATGCTTACCAGCTCTACCCCTTTGCTGGTCTGATCCTTTTGCTATTGGCTTCCGTTTCGAGATTTCAGCAAATTTATCTGCAGTCGGACCTAACATTAGGAAACCCACTAGAAACTGGGGAAGATTAGATATTGCAGCTCTCAATAAGATTTTGTCCTCCAATGTTCCCATCACCAAACAAATGACGGTCACTCTCTCGGGTGTCGTACAAAAGTGGCTTCTAAATGCCATCGATACCTGCCTCCCTCCCTCCTTAAAGAAGGCGAATAACAATCGCCCCCCTGCACCTTGGTTCACTGAGAAGTTAAAAATGGAGAAAACCAAATGCAAGGTGTCGGAAAGATGCTGGAGGCGGAACTATATGTCTGATGCGAAAATTGCATACAAAAGGGCAAAAAGAGAATACCACACTCTCTGTAAGTTAGCGCGCGCCGAATATGTCTCCTTGATCATCTCTAGTGCCCTGAATTGCTCCAGGACACTATTTAAGATAGTCAGGGAACTTTCTGGCTCTGAAACTCAATCTGCGCCCCCATCTTTAAATGGCCGGCAATGTGAAGACCTGGCAAAATTTTTCCTTAATAAAGTGGAGAAAATATATTCCGAAATAAAGGGCTTGAAATCTGGTAATTCCCTTCAGCTAGTATCTACATCTTCTCTAGCAGCTAAAACCTTCTTTTACCAAGACATAGTGTTACCTGAATCCATGATTACACTGGAAACCTGGTCTCTACTTGATATGGGCTCCCTTAAACGTCTTTTAGACAGTATTAAATCTGGCTCACCTAGAGATCCGCTTCCGATCTCCGTGCTCCAGCAGCTTGAGCCGCCGTTACTTATGGTAATCATGGAACTTATGAATGCTTCCTTACAAGAAGCAACAGTCCCCCCAGAGTGGAAACATGCTATGGTGCTCCCTCTTCTGAAGAAGGCTAATGCAGATCCTGATCAGCCTTCTAATTACCGGCCTATTTCATTGCTTCCGGCCTTTTCAAAGATTTTAGAAAGGCACATCAATACACAGTTATCTCAATTTTTAGAGTCGCAAAAGTTTCTACATACATCTCAGTTGGTCTTTAGAGCCGGTTTTTCAACTGAAACAACACTCCTTGGAGTCACTGAAAGGTTGTGACACCACTTAGATTCTGGAGACACGGTGGTCCTCATACTACTTGATTTAAGCGCAGCTTTTGACACGGTGTCACACACCGGATTAGTAAAAGCTTTGCGATCTTTGGGTGTTACCGGGCCGGCTCTTAACTGGCTTATCTCTTATCTTACTAACCGGACGTTCCAGGTCTTCTCTCCAACAGCCAGTTCTGATACTCAGTCCTCTCCTTATGGAGTACCTAAGGGCTCCATTCTCAGCCCCTTATTATTCAACATATATGTCAGACCTCTGGCGGACATTGCAGAGGAAGCTGGGCTGTCTTTGTTCTCCTATCCGGACGACACCCAAATCATCTTTTCTCTCTCCATAGAGAAGGTGTCTGAGACATCTGCCCTCCAGTTAGGCTTGGGTAAAATTGCATCTTGGATGTAGGCACATTTTCTTAAGCTCAATGGAGAGAAGACCGAGGTCTTGATTCTAGGAAAGAACAAAGATCTTTGGGGTCCCCAATATTGGCCTATCGAAATGGGTGCTCTTCCTCAGCCCTCCCTCCAAGTTCGCAACTTAGGCTTTATCATTGATGATCTATTAACTATGAGACACCAAGCCGTGAAGGTGGCTGCAACATGCTTTACCATCCTGAAATGGCTTAAAAAGATTATCTGGATGTTGCCTAATTCTACCCAGAGAACTGTAGTCCAAGTTCTTGTCACTTCTAGACTGGACTACGGCAACATTCTGTATCTGGGGACAAACAAGGATGTGACACGTAAGCTGCAGGTGATACAGAACTCCGCCGCCAGACTGATATGCCAGGTTCCTAGCGCTGCCTCGGTCTCTGGCTCTCTGCGTGACCTTCACTGGCTCAGGGTGGAGAACCGAATTAAGTTCAAAGCCCTGAGCTACATGTTCAAAATCAAAGCTGGGGTGGCTCCCCAATACCTGCAGACTCTGGTTCATTCTTACGTGCCTCCACGCCCCCTTCGTTCATCTACTCAGGTGAAATTCTCCATCCCTAGAATTAGATTGTCACGCATGGGCGGTCGTTCCTTTGCCTACTTGGGCCCCTCCTTATGGAATTCTCTCCCCGTGTCGCTTCGTAATGAAACTGTTTACATCAATTTTCGAAAATGTTTAAAAACTTGCCTTTTTAACCAATAATTTTTTCCTCTGCTTTCCGTCTCTTTCTGGCTTGGCGCCGGGAAACCCTTTTTGGGTAGCTGTTGCGCCTTACAAATTAAAGTTAACATAACACAACATAACATTGCATGAGTGCAGGGGTAAAGTCTGGGGGTTTAAGTAGTACATACGTAATGCCTGGGTGATTGCATGAGTTAAGGGGTAATATATCTGGGGGATTACAAGAGTACATAGGTATTGCCTGGGTGATTTTAAAAGTGCATCAGTACTGCCTGGGTTATTGGAGAAGTACTGTGATAGTGCCTCAGTGATTGGAAAAGTGTAGATCCTCACAGGGTGATTAGATAAGATCTCTTTACCGTAAGTCTCACCATATTCCTAAAAGCATACATGCATATGTCTGTACCTTTTGCTAGCAAAATCATATATAAAACTAATATACAGATAAATGTATACCTACGTTTTCTACATCTATCATCTTCAGACACATAACACATAACATAATACATATGCAAGTAGAGACATTCCTCACTCACAACAGCATCCACAGCTTAAAACTTCACAAACTACACTTCAAATTTCTAACAGACAGTGAAAATTATGCAGGAAAATTGAAATATACCTTTCCACAAACTCATTCAAATTAGTCTAATAAATAATATCTCTACAAACATATCTCAAACCTCACTTTTGAGCTGCTGCTTTACCATTCTACAACTACTTATAATGTTACATGTAGCCAAATACAAAGCAGAAACCCTTCACATGTCTCTGGTATAAGTCTCATCATATTCCTGAAAATATGCATCCATAAGTCTATACCACAACACTATGCACACCTGAAAAATTCACAGAACAAACTTCCAATTTCAAGCAAACACCAAACATTATGTGGCATATTTCAACTCTACCTCTCTAGAGACTTATAAAAAGTAATCTAATCACTAATACCTTATCTCAACATATTTTAAACCACACTTTTGTGCTCCATCTTCACCATTCTACTACTACTCACAATCTAGAGCCTACCATATAAAAAGCAACAACACATCTTTGTTATAAATCATGCACTTTCAAATGTATAAGACATATGAAAATACATATAGACACATACTTCAGACACAAGTCCATACACACCTTAAAACGTGACAGACTGCACATCCAATATGAAAGCAACAGCTAAAATTATGCGGTATACTACAAATGTACATATCCACACAGTAAAACAGCCTACCATAATCACTAATCCATCTTCCAATATACATATATTACTATACAGAATATTTTTCAAACAACATTTAAGCACAATAAAAAACTACAATACACATCTCTACATTTAATAATATATTTCAAACATCACAGTTCTTGAATATTTTTTAAGTTTAAAAATAAACCTAATACATAATACACCTCACATATGTATAACTCACCTTAAAAATTGATTTGTAGGATATCAAATTTCATAAACTCATAAAAGATTTTCTTATGCACACAATCAATATAATGCACTGCTCTCAACAAGGTTAAACTAGTAATGGCAAACTTTCCCTCTCTTTCTCCACACAACTACATAACAAATCACATTCCTTCCTACATAATTTAAAATTGAAAAACACATTTCTATTGGTTAGACATATTAACCCTTACCAACTGACTTCTGTAATTTTCCAGGAGTCGCGACTCCACCGTGTACGTTCGCGATGGAGTCGCGAATTCAGACGGGAGTTCAAAAATGTGTTACAAATAAAAATACCACTAATTTTTAAGAACACACCACTTCTAAAGATAGTACTGACTTGGGAAATCTTACTTTAATAACATATCACTTGTATATGAATTACAATTCCACATTTTAAAACCACAGATAACATTCAACCCTTCCCCCCTTCTGCCTAATGCCAGTTTCCATAGCAACAGTTCATGTAACATTGAAGTGAACTGACAGGTCACAAGTTCACCATATCTTCAAGTTCAGCACACAAGCTTACAAATGCAAACAGCAGGTGTGGTTGACATTTGAAAAATAAGACCTTATCCTATCTACTGTACCTTTCAAACATTTTTAAGAAACCAATAAGAAACATGCTTTTAAAAGAAAGTAACATACTCCCTATTTTCAGTGTACAATGTTCTTAAACAGCCAATCAATTATCTACTTTTTAAAAAACAGCATCTTGTCCACCATTTTAGATACCTCTCATTCTACCAACTGACTACCTCAGCTACAGACATCTTTTCGTTACTTCCAGACATCTCTTCAAGATGCTTAAAGTGTGGATAGTTGGTCACAGCTATGTTTTCTGGTGCAAAAGATATGCTGAACACAGAGGTATTGACAAAGACCTAGCTTTGCAAAATGTGGATATTAAATGGACGGCACAGAGAGGATTAAAGTGGCACCAATTGATGCCTTTGGTTAAAACCTTTTTGCATCTCCAACCCCCTGACCTCATGATTGTGCTCTGTAGTGGCAATGACCTAGGCACATTGAGTGGGGTAGGTCTGGAAATGCTAATGAAGGACACCTTTGCACAATTGATGTTGCTTTTCCCTCAAACTGTCTTTGTATACTCCAATATATGCCAAAGACAGAAATGGAAGTGGTCAAATCAATTTTGTCCACAGATTGAAAAAGCTAGGAAAAAGTCAATAAAGCTGTTTCTGCATACCTAAGAGATCATAGAATGGGGTCCATCTACAATAACAATATACGTTTTGATATGGATGACATCTACAGAAGTGATGGAGTACACTTTACAGATCAAGGAAACAGAGTCTTTCTCAACAACCTAAAGCTCTGCATCCGCACTTACATGTAGCTCCAACAAACTCATAATAAACACAAGGGCTCTTTTAGAGCCACCCTATAACCCAACAGTGAATCTTACCTTTTAAAAACATACATATTCTTTTTTGAAAATTTTGTTTGGAGTCGCGAACCCATCGCGTTTACACTGGCTGGCCAATCTGGACGCGATGGAGTCACGACTCCAAGCATGCGAGAAAAAAAAATGCCCCCCATTCTCAATAGTTTAATTCCGCCTCGGGGACCCAATCCCCCGAGGCCCAGCCACTTCATATTTTTTTTTTTTTTTAAATATTACTCCCCCTTTTCCCCCCCAAAGGGCTTTATTTTGCCCCGGGGACCCCATCTCCCGAGGCATGCCCTCAAGTTGGGAACCGTGGGGGGAGCCCCAATGCCTACACAGTCCCTGCCGGCTCCCCACCTCCTGCGGGAGCCGGCATTGCTTTAGGGCAATGGGAGCTGCTGACATTCAGCTCCCCTTGCCCAAAAGCAATTCTGCTTTGCTTTGTTGAAGGAAACCTGCTCTCGCTTCAACGAAGTAAAGCAGAGTGCTCCCGCCCTGTCATAGCAAACGGCAATGTCCCGGGACTGGGCACCCCGGGACATTGCAGGAGCCGGCCCTGGGGGGTGGCGGTTCCCAGGGCCATCAAGGGCTCCAGGAGATGGGCCACGTTGCCCCCCACCCTACATTTGCATAGCCCCGGGGAGGTGGTGGTCCCCGGGGCTTGGGGGGGCCCACAATGCCCCCCCTAATTAATGATGGAAGCCCCGGGGAGGTGGTGGTCCCCGGGGGGCCCATGAGGCCCCCGCCTCAAATTTATTAAAGCCCCAGGGAGGTGGTGGTCCCCGGGGCTTGGGGGGGCCTGCAAGGCCCCCCCAATTAATGAAGGAAGCCCCGGGGAGGTGGCGGTCCCCAGGGCTTGGGGGGGGCCCGCAAGGCCCCCCGCCTATAATTAATGTAAGCCCTGGGGAGGTGGTGGTCCCCGGGGCTGCAGGGGCCCGCGGTCCCCGCACCATTATTAAATATTGCCCCCAGGACCTGGCCCACCCGGGGGCTTCAAGAAAATGAAACGCGGGAGCCCGCGCTTCTTTTTTATTTATTTTCTCAGCTGGATTCGCGCACCCAGCGCGAATTCAGCCTTTTTTTTTTTTAAATGCTTTTTTTGGCCCTGGGGGTCCCTGTGGGAACCCCTGAATAGGCCTAGGGGGTCAGGGTGTTTCTACCCTGCCCCCTTTTCTTGTTATTTAACCTTTTTTCCACTGTTTTCTTGTGACTCGGTTACCGAGTCACAAGATGGCTGCGAACACATTCTGGTTTGGAGTGTTGGCAGCCAATCAGAATTGAGCTCGTGCTCGGGAGGGATCGCGAACCCTCCTCGGTGCTCAGATATCAATATTTTTATTTTTTTAATTTCTCAGGAACTACTGAACGGATTTACACCATTTTAAAAAAAGGGCGCTTTTTGAACCAAGAGCTACCTTTTTGCCAAATTTGGTGTAATTCCGTTCAGCAGTTCGGGCTGTAGCCGTGTGTAAAGTTTCCTATGGAAATAAACATGGGGAAAACGCGTTTTGGGACCCCCCTTTTTTTTTGGCTCCCGTTTCCCGAATCACCCCGAAACTTTCAAGACAGGAGCTGACCTGAGTGAACCTTTTTTTTGGGAAATTTTCACGAAGATTCGTCAAACGGCGCCAAAGATATTGGCAAATCAAAAAACGCTTTTCCCATGGAAACTAGGTCCTAACTATACCTACCTACTGGCGACCGTCAGTAGGATATATATATATCATTTGAGATGTCATCAGTGATGTCATCAGTGATGTCACTGACCATGTCATGAATGATGTAATATGTGACGTCATCAGCAGTGCATTGGGGCGCGAGTTATAGTTAGCTGAACTAACTATAATGCCGGAATTTCTATGGTTTTGTACAAGTGAAATGTCCAACTAACTATAACGTTCCTGAAACCTATGGTTTTTCAGTTAATTTCTGAGGTTTTTAAATGCTAATTTCTAACTATAACGTGCCTGAAACCTATGGTTTTTTCAGTGAATTTCTATGGTTTTTTAAATGCTAATTTCTAACTATAACGTGCCTGAAACCTATGGTTTTTCCAGTGAATTTCAAAGGTTTTTAAATGAAAATTTGTTAGTCTAATGTACCTCAATCCTATGTTTTTTATTTTCTATATATATATATCTATATATATATATATACATATATATATATATTTAAAAAAATTGTGAATAATTTTTAGTTAGGAAAACTATATTCATTCTTTTAAAAAAAAAATATATTATACAGAAGTCGCGCACCCTACATGTTGGCTGCACGCATTCCGGTAGCCATTTTGAAAAGTCGTGCTGGGGTCGCGACTTCGGCGTAATTTTTAAAGTATGAAATATCTTTAAATTAATTATAAATAAAAGCTTTCCTTTAAGTGTTTGTCTAAATTTATTAATAAAAGTATTTTTAAAGAATTATTTTCAATATAATTTCGACTAAAAATTATTCGATTATTATTGGATTCGGAGGTTAGGAGGGATGGCCATTTTGCTCGATCTGTTTTGCAAGATTTTTTGGTCTAGTCAGGTGGACACCCTCCTCCGGGTGAGGTACGGCTTGAGGATTCTATTCAAAGGTGAGGAATCAACAGGCAGAAGTATCCATCAGAAGAGCAAGTTACTTACCTTCGGTAACGCTTTTCTGGTGGATACAGTATCTGCCTGTGGATTCCTCACTGTCCCACCCGCCTCCCCGTTGTCCACCTGTTTCTACCAAAAAGATGCTTTTACTGTTTGGCATGAATGTTTTTAATATGTCTTAATCATGCTTATGTTTTAATAGTGAGAAATGCTTGATCTGTTGCTATTTCTTTATGCTTTTATTGGTTATGCATTTGTATATATATATATATATATATATTTAGTATACTATGTATACATGTGAAAATGTGTCGGTCCACCTGTTTACCTCGGTGGCACGGCGACGAGGTCCTCTTATGGCTCCTATGACATCATACGGTGTCGCGAGCGGAGCCATGCTATTATGACATCGTTGTTGACGTGGGAGAGCTAGGAAAGAATTTCCGCGGAATGCTGGCGCAGGGGATATTCACCTAAGTGTTCAGGCTAGTCCTTTGGGAGCAACTGTTTATGTTGCCACTCCAGAAACCGAAACCAGTGATCCGAGGGCAGAGGCCCTGCAGATGGCACACGAGGTGGGGAGCCCAGTCATGTGCACCGGCGGGGCAGCAAAGTGACAAGCACCACTACCCACAGAAAAGGTAACGAGGGCACTGAATAACACAGGATCTTCTCTTTGTATTTTGCAGGAACAACAAGGTTAAAATGCCCTAGTTCAAAATGTAGAATTAGTGCTACAACGGTCTTCAAGAGGACCTGCGATGGATGCCGCTTCTGCCTTCCGTACACTGGAGGCGGCACATGGGTCACACGGTACGGTCATACTGCGGTGGGACGCACACTCGTTGACCTCTCATGGCACTGCTCCACACTTCGGGGACAACGCTTTCCATTAGCTGTGTTTTCTGATGACGTGTTGCGCCGGCCCCGTCCAACAGCAGAACCCCTTTAAATCCAAACAGACTCTTCCACTCTCTCACCGGAAGTGAAACCAGGCCACGCGGACACTTTCACAATACAACAGCCGGGAATGCACTTTTCGGTAAAAAAACACATTCCTTCCTCCTAATTTATCAAATAAACGACTCACTGAAGAACAGGGGCCAGCTTCAATCAGTAAACAGCCGTTACGACTTTTTACTTCGCGATACCATTACAACGCATGCATTACCACGCATGCGTTGTACATCATGAAAGTCATTACTACGCATTTTTTAGAATGCATGGTCATTTACCACGCATGCCTTTACAACACATTTTGTTGTAAAGGTATGTATGGTAAATGACCATGAGTTCTAAAAATGTAGACGATCCACGTCGTTGTAAGGAAACAGAGGCTGTTCCGTTTCCTCACAACGACGTGCACCGCCCCTCAGAGACGACATGAAGCAGGAACCATGAGGAGAGAGGAACCACGAGGAGTGAGAGGTAAGGGTGATTGGGCATGGGGTGGTGGTTACTTTTCTAGGGTTTAGGGTAGTGCAGTGGTGTTTGGGTAGTGTAGGGGGTCGTGCTGAGGGTAGTGTTTTAGGGTTTAGGGTAGTGCAGTGGTGTTTGTGTAGTGTAGGGGGTCATGCTGGGGGTAGTGTTTTAGGGTTTAGGGTAGTGCAGTGGTGTTTGTGTAGTGTAGGGGATCGTGCTGGTGGTAGTGTTTTAGGGTTTAAGATAGTGCAGTGATGTTTGTGTAGTATAGGGGGTCATGCTTGGGGTAGATTTAGGGTTTAGGGTAGTGCAGTGGTGTTTGTGTAGTGTAGGGGGTCGTGCTGGGGGTAGTGTTTTAGGGTATAGGGCAGTGCAGTGGTGTTTGGGTAGTGTAGTGGATCATGCTGGGGGCAGTGTTTTAGGGTTTAGGGTAGTGCAGTGGTGTTTGTGTAGTGTAGGGGATCGTGCTGGTGGTAGTGTTTTAGGGTTTAAGATAGTGCAGTGATGTTTGTGTAGTATAGGGGTCATGCTTGGGGTAGATTTAGGGTTTAGGGTAGTGCAGTGGTGTTTGTGTAGTGTAGGGGGTCATGCTGGGGGTAGTGTTTTAGGGTATAGGGCAGTGCAGTGGTGTTTGTGTAGTGTAGGGGGTCCTACTGCGGGTAGTGTTTTAGGGTTTAGGGTAGTGCAGTGGTATTGGTGTAGTGTAGGGGGTCGTGCTGGAGTAGTGTTTTAAGGTTTAGGGTAGTGCAGTGGTGTTTGAGTAGTGTAGGGGGTCATGCTGAGGGTAGATTTAGGATTTAGGGTAGTGCAGTGGTGTTTGGGTAGTGTAGGGGGTCATGCTGGGGGTAGATTTAAGGTTTAGGGTAGTGCAGTGGTGTTTGGTTAGTGTAGGGGGTCGTGCTGGGGATAGATTTAGGGTTTAGGGTTGTGCAGTGGTGTTTGGGTAGTGTAGGGAGTCGTGCTGGGGGAGTGTTTTAGGGTTTAGGGTAGTGCAGTGGTGTTTGGTTAGTGTAGGGGGTCATGCTGGGGGTAGTGGTTTAGGGTTTAGGGTAGTGCAGTGGTGTTTGGGTAGTGTAGGGGGTCGTGCTGGGGGTAGTGGTTTAGGGTTTAGGGTAGTGCAGTGGTGTTTGGGTACTGCTGGGGGTAGTGTTTTAGGGTTTAGGGTAGTGCAATGGTGTTTGGGTAGTGTAGGGGGTACTGCTGGGGGTAGTGTTTTAAGGTTTAGGGTAGTGCAGTGGTGTTTGGGTAGTGTAGGGGGTACTGCTGGGGGTAGTGTTTTAGGGTTTAGGGTAGTGCAGTGGTGTTTGGGTAGTGTAAGGGGTTGTGCTGGGGGTAGTGTTTTAGGGTTTAGGGTAGTGCAGTGGTGTTTGTGTAGTGTAGGGGGTAGTGTTTTAGGGTTTAGGGTAGTGCAGTGGTGTTTGTGTAGTGTAGGGGGTCGTGCTGGGGGTAGTGTTTTAGGGTTTAGGGTAGTGCAGCGGTGTTTGTGTAGTGTAGGGGGTCGTGTTTTAGGGTTTAGGGTAGTGCAGTGGTCTTTGGGTAGTGTAGGGGGTCGTGCGGGGGGTAGTGTTTTAGGGTTTAGGGTAGTGCATTGGTGTTTGGGTAGTGTAGGGGGTCGTGCGGGGGTAGTGTTTTAGGGTTTAGGGTAGTGCATTGGTGTTTGGGTAGTGTAGGGGGTCATGCTGGGGGAGTGTTTTAGGGTTTAGGGCAGTGCAGTGGTGTTTGGGTAGTGTAGGGGTCATGCTGGGGGAAGTGTTTTAGGGTTTAGGGCAGTGCAGTGGTGTTCGGGTAGTGTAGGGGGTCGTGCTGGGGGAGTGTTTTAGGGTTTAGGGCAGTGCAGTGGTGTTCGGGTAGTGTAGGGGGTCGTGCTGGGGGAGTGTTTTAAGGTTTAGGGCAGTGCAGTGGTGTTCGGGTAGTGTAGGGGGTCGTGCTGGGGGGAGTGTTTTAGGGTTTAGGGTAGTGCAGTGGTGTTCAGGTAGTGTAGGGGGTCGTGCTGGGGTTAGTGTTTTAGGGTTTAGGGCAGTGCAGTGGTGTTCAGGCAGTGTAGGGGGTCGTGCTGTGGGTGGTGTTTTAGGGTTTAGGGCAGTGCATTGGTGTTCGGGCAGTGTAGGGGGTCGTGCTGGGGGTGGTGTTTCAGGGTTTAGGGTAGTGCAGTGCTGTTCAGGCAGTGTAGGGGGTTGTGCAGGGGGTGGTGGTTCAGGGTATAGGGCAGTACAGTGGTGTTCGGGCAGTGTAGGGGGTCATGCAGGGGGTGGTGTTTCAGGGTTTAGGGCAGTGCAGTGGTGTTTGGGCAGTGTAGGGGGTCATGCAGGGGGTGGTGTTTCAGGGTTTAGGGCAGTGGTGTTCAGGCAGTGTAGGGGGTCGTGCTGGCGGTGGTGTTTCAGGGTTTAGGGCAGTGCAGTGGTGTTCGGGCAGTGTAGGGGGTCATGCTGGGGGTGGTGTTTCAGGGTTTAGGGCAGTGCAATGGTGTTCGGGCAGTGTAGGGGGACGTGCGGGGTGGTGTTTCAGGGTTTAGGGCAGTGCAGTGGTGTTCGGGCAGTGTAGGGGGTCGTGCAGGGTTGTGGTGTTTCAGGGTTTAGGGCAGTGCAGTGGTGTTCGGGCAGTGTAGGGGGTCGTGCTGGGGCTGGTGTTTCAGGGTTTAGGGCAGTGCAGTGGTGTTCGGGCAGTGTAGGGGGTCGTGCTGGGGCTGGTGTTTCAGGGTTTTGGGCAGTGCAGTGGTGTTCGGGCAGTGTAGGGGGACGTAATGGGGGTGGTGTTTCAGGGTTTAGGGCAGAGCAGTGGTGTTCGGGCAGTGTAGGGGTCGTGCTGGGGATAGTGTTTTAGGGTTTAGGGTAGAGCAGTGGTGTTTGGGCAGGGTAGGGGTCGTGCTGGGGGTGGTGTTTAGGGTTTAGGGCAGTGCAGTGGTGTTCGGGCAGTGTAGGGGGTCATGCTGGGGGTGGTGTTTCAGGGTTTAGGGCAGTGCAGTGGTGTTCGGGCAGTGTAGGGGGTCGTGCAGGGGGTGGTGTTTCAGGGTTTAGGGCAGTGCAGTGGTGTTCGAGCAGTGTAGGGGGTTGTGCAGGGGGTGGAGTTTCAGGGTTTAGGGCAGTGCAGTGGTGTTCGGCCAGTGTAGGGGGTCTTGCTGGGGGTGGTGTTTCAGGGTTTAGTGCAGTGGTGTTTGGGCAGTGTAGGGGGTCTTGCTGGGGCTGGTGTTTCAGGGTTTAGGGCAGTTCAGTGGTGTTTGGGCAGTGTAGGGGGTCTTGCTGGGGCTGGTGTTTCAGGATTTAGGGCAGTGCAGTGGTGTTCGGGCAGTGTAGGGGGTCTTGCTGGGTCTGGTGTTTCAGGGTTTAGGGCAGTGCAGTGGTGTTCGGGCAGTATAGGGGGTCTTGCTGGGGCTGGTGTTTCAGGGTTTAGGGCAGTGCAGTGGTGTTCGGGCAGTGTAGGGGGTCTTGCTGGGGCTGGTGTTTCATGGTTTAGGGCAGTGCAGTGGTGTTCAGGCAGTGTAGGGTGTCGTGCTGGGGCTGGTGTTTCAGGGTTTAGGGCAGTGCAGTGGTGTTCGGGCAGTGTAGGGGGTCGGGCTGGGGCTGTTGTTTCAGGGTTTAGGGCAGTGCAGTGGTGTTCGGGCAGTGTAGGGAGTCGTGCTGGGGCTAGTGTTTCAGGTTTTAGGGCAGTGAGGTGGTGTTCGGGCAGTGTAGGGGGTTGTGCTGGGGCTAGTGTTTCAGGGTTTAGGGCAGAGCAGTGGTGTTCGGGCAGTGTAGGGGGTCGTGCTGGGGGTGGTGTTTCAGGGTTTAGGGCAGTGCAGTGGTGTTCAGGCAGTGTAGGGGGTCTCGCTGGGGGTGGTGTTTCAGGGTTTAGGGCAGTGGTGTTCAGGCAATGTAGGGGGTCTTGCTGGGGTGATGTTTCAGGGTTTAGGGCAGTGCAGTGGTGTTCGGGCTGTGTAGGGGGTCATGCTGGGGGTGGTGTTTCAGGGTTTAGGGCAGTGCAGTGGTGTTCAGGCAGAGTAGGGGGTCTTGCTGGGGGTGGTGTTTCAGGGTTTAGGGCAGTGGTGTTCAGGCAATGTAGGGGGTCTTGCTGGGGTGATGTTTCAGGGTTTAGGGCAGTGCAGTGGTATTCGGGCAGTGTAGGGGGTCATGCTGGGGGTGGTGTTTCAGGGTTTAGGGCAGTGCAGTGGTGTTCGGGCAGTGTAGGGGGTCGTGCTGGGGGTGGTGTTTCAGGGTTTAGGGCAGTGCAGTGGTGTTCGGGCAGTGTAGGGGGTCTTGCTGGGGGTGGTGTTTCAGGGTTTAGGGCAGTGGTGTTCAGGCAATGTAGGGGGTCTTGCTGGGGTGATGTTTCAGGGTTTAGGGCAGTGCAGTGGTGTTCGGGCAGTGTAGGGGGTCATGCTGGGGGTGGTGTTTCAGGGTTTAGGGCAGAGCAGTGGTGTTCGGGCAGTGTAGGGGTCTTGCTGGGGGTGGTGTTTCAGGGTTTAGGGCAGTGGTGTTCAGGCAATGTAGGGGGTCTTGCTGGGGTGATGTTTCAGGGTTTAGGGCAGTGCAGTAGTGTTCGGGCAGTGTAGGGGGTCTTGCTGGGGGTGGTGTTTCAGGGTTTAGGGCAGTGGTGTTCAGGCAATGTAGGGGGTCTTGCTGGGGTGATGTTTCAGGGTTTAGGGCAGTGCAGTGGTGTTCGGGCAGTGTAGGGGGTTGTGCAGGGGGGTGGTGTTTCAGGGTTTAGGGCAGTGCAGTGGTGTTCGGGAAGTGTAGGGGGTCATGCTGGGGGTGGTGTTTCAGGGTTTAGGGCAGTGCAGTGGTGTTCGGGCAGTGTAGGGGGTCGTGCTGGGGGTGGTGTTTCAGGGTTTAGGGCCGTGCAGTGGTGTTTGGGTAGTGTAGGGGGTCGTGCTGGGGTGGTGTTTCAGGGTTTAGGGCCGTGCAGTGGTGTTCGGGCAGTGTAGGGGGTCGTGCTGGGGCTGGTGTTTCAGGGTTTAGGGCAGTGCAGTGGTGTTCGGGCAGTGTAGGGGATCGTGCTGGGGCTGGTGTTTCAGGGTTTAGGGCAGTGCAGTGGTGTTCGGGCAGTGTACGGGGTCGTGCTGGGGCTGGTGTTTCAGGGTTTTGGGCAGTGCAGTGGTGTTCGGGCAGTGTAGGGGGACGTGCTGGGGGTGGTGTTTCAGGGTTTAGGGCAGAGCAGTGGTGTTCGGGCAGTGTAGGGGGTCGTGCTGGGGGTAGTGTTTTAGGGTTTAGGGTAGAGCAGTGGTGTTTGGGCAGAGTAGGGGGTCGTGCTGGGGGTGGTGTTTAGGGTTTAGGGCAGTGCAGTGGTGTTTGGGCAGTGTAGGGGTCGTGCAGGGGTGGTGTTTCAGGGTTTAGGGCAGTGCAGTGGTGTTCGGGCAGTGTAGGGGGTTGTGCAGGGGGTGGGGTTTCAGGGTTTAGGGCAGTGCAGTGGTGTTCGGCCAGTGTAGGGGGTGTTGCTGGGGGTGGTGTTTCAGGGTTTAGTGCAGTGGTGTTCGGGCAGTGTAGGGGGTCTTGCTGGGGGTGGTGTTTCAGGGTTTAGGGCAGTGCAGTGGTGTTTAGGCAGTGTAGGGGGTCTTGCTGGGGCTGGTGTTTTAGGGTTTAGGGCAGTGCAGTGGTGTTCGGGCAGTGTAGGGGTCTTGCTGGGGCTGGTGTTTCAGGGTTTAGGGCAGTGCAGTGGTGTTCGGGCAGTGTAGGGGGTCGTGCTGGGGCTGGTGTTTCAGGGTTTAGGGCAGTGCAGTGGTGTTCTGGCAGTGTAGGCGGTCGTGCTGGGGCTGGGGCTGGTGTTTCAGGGTTTAGGGCAGTGCAGTGGTGTTCGGGCAGTGTAGGGGGTCGTGCTGGGGCTGGTGTTTCAGGGTTTAGTGCAGTGCAGTGGTGTTCGGGCAGTGTAGGGGTCGTGCTGGGGGTGGTGTTTCAGGCTTTAGGGCAGTGCAGTGGTGTTCGGGCAGTGTAGGGGGTCATGCTGGGGCTGGTGTTTCAGGGTTTAGGGCAGTGCAGTGGTGTTCGGGCAGTGTAGGGGTCGTGCTGGGGCTGGTGTTTCAGGGTTTTGGGCAGAGCAGTGGTGTTCGGGCAGTGTAGGGGGTCGTGCTGGGGGTGGTGTTTCAGGGTTTAGGGCAGTGCAGTGGTGTTCGGGCAGTATAGGGGTCTTGCTGGGGTGGTGTTTCAGGGTTTAGGGCAGTGGTGTTCAGGCAGTGTAGAGGGTCTTGCTGGGGGTGATGTTTCAGGGTTTAGGGCAGTGCAGTGGTGTTCGGGCAGTGTAGGGGGTCTTGCTGTGGGTAGTGTTTCAGGGTTTAGGGCAGTGCAGTGGTGTTCGGGCAGTGTAGGGGGTCGTGCTGGGGCTCGTGTTTCAGGGTTTAGGGCAGTGCAGTGGTGTTCGGGCAGTGTAGGGGGCCGTGCTGGGGCTGGTGTTTCAGGGTTTAGGGCAGTGCAGTGGTGTTCGGGCAGTGTAGTGGGTCGTGCTGGGGCTGGTGTATCAGGGTTTAGGGCAGTGCAGTGGTGTTCGGGCAGTGTAGGGGGCCGTGATGGGGCAGGTGTTTCAGGGTTTAGGGCAGTGCAGTGGTGTTCGGGCAGAGTAGGGGTCGTGCTGGGGCTGATGTTTCAGGGTTTAGGGCAGTGCAGTGGTGTTCGGGCAGTGTAGGGGGTATGCTGGGGCTGGTGTTTCAGGGTTTAGGGCAGTGCAGTGGTGTTCGGGCAGTGTAGGGGTCGTGCTGGGGCTGGAGTTTCAGGGCTTAGGGCAGTGCAGTGGTTTTCGGGCAGTGTAGGTGGTCGTGATGGGGCTAGTGTTTCAGGGTTTTGGGCAGAGCAGTGGTGTTCGGGCAGTGTAGGGGTCGTGCTGGGGCTAGTGTTTTAGGGTTTTGGGCAGAGCAGTGGTGTTCGGGCAGTGTAGGGGGTCATGCTGGGGGTGGTGTTTCAGGGTTTAGGGCAGTGCAGTGGTGTTTGGGCAGTGTAGGGGGTTTGCTGGGGGTGGTGTTTCAGGGTTTAGCGCAGTGGTGTTCAGGCAGTGTAGGGGGTCTTGCTGGGGGTGATGTTTCAGGGTTTAGGGCAGTGCAGTGGTGTTCGGGCAGTGTAGGGGGTCTTGCTGGGGGAGTGTTTCAGGGTTTAGGGCAGTGCAGTGGTGTTCGGGCAGTGTAGGGGGTCATGCTGGGGGTGGTGTTTCAGGGTTTAGGGCAGTGCAGTGGTGTTCGGGCAGTGTAGGGGGTTGTGCTGGGGGTAGTGTTTCAGGGTTTAGGGCTGTGCAGTAGTGTTCGGGCAGTGTAGGGGGTCGTGCTGGGGATGGTGTTTCAGGGTTTAGGGCAGTGCAGTGGTGTTTGGGCAGTGTAGGGGGTCATGCTGGGGGTGGTGTTTCAGGGTTAAGGGCAGTGCAGTGGTGTTCGGGCAGTGTAGGGGGTTGTGCAGGGGGTGGTGTTTCAGGGTTTAGGGCAGTGCAGTGGTATTCGGCCAGTGTAGGGGGTCTTGCTGGGGGTGGTGTTTCAGGGTTTAGTGCAGTGGTGTTTGGGCAGTGTAGGGGGTCTTGCTGGGGGTGGTGTTTCAGGATTTAGGGCAGTGCAGTGGTGTTCGGGCAGTGTAGGGGGTCTTGCTGGGGCTGGTGTTTCAGGGTTTAGGGCAGTGCAGTGGTGTTCGGGCAGTGTAGGGGTCTTGCTGGGGCTGGTGTTTCAGGGTTTAGGGCAGTGCAGTGGTGTTCGGGCAGTGTAGGGGGTCATGCTGGGGCTGGTGTTTCAGGGTTTAGGGCAGTGCAGTGGTGTTTGGGCAGTGTAGGTGGTCGTGCTGGGGCTGGTGTTTCAGGGTTTAGGGCAGTGCAATGGTGTTTGGGCAGTGTAGGGGGTCGTGCTGGGGCTGGTGTTTCAGGGTTTAGTGCAGTGCAGTGGTGTTTGGGCAGTGTAGGGGGTCGTGCTGGGGCTGGTGTTTCAGGGTTTTGGGCAGAGCAGTGGTGTTCGGGCAGTATAGGGGGTCGTGCTGGGGGTGGTGTTTCAGGGTTTAGGGCAGTGCAGTGGTGTTCGGGCAGAATAGGGGGTCTTGCTGGGGGTGGTATTTCAGGGTTTAGGGCAGTGGTGTTCAGGCAGTGTAGAGGGTCTTGCTGGGGGTGATGTTTCAGGGTTTAGGGCAGTGCAGTGGTGTTCGGGCAGTGTAGGGGGTCTTGCTGGGGGTAGTGTTTAGGGCAGTGCAGTGGTGTTCGGGCAGTGTAGGGGGTCGTGCTGGGGCTGGTGTTTCAGGGTTTAGGGCAGTGCAGTGGTGTTTGGGCAGTGTAGGGGGCCGTTCTGGGGCTGGTGTTTCAGTGTTTAGGGCAGTGCAGTGGTGTTCGGGCAGTGTAGGGTGTAGGAGAGTAGGATCTGCTTCACATGGGTACCCCCACTTTTTGCTGATGCTTCACTGTTTTTCGACATTAGTCTGGCTGGGGCCCTGCTAATCAGAACCCCAGCCTAGCTGCTTCCTCTCTAAAATGGTTTCCATGTGCCTTAGGCACATCTCTGATTGGGATCTGGAGTGCCCTTATAAGTCCCTAGTATATGGTATACTATGTACCAAGGGCATAGGTACCTCAGAGGCCTGCCAGGGGCTGCAGCATGTATTATGCCACCCCTGGAAGGCCATCCAAACTGACACCACAGGTCTGCTACTGCAGCCTGGGTAAGGTGGTGCATGCACCCCTTACTGTGATATAGGTTACCTATATCACGAAATACATACACACATATAAACCTATAAGTCACTCCTAAGGCAGGCCTTATCAATCCTAAAGGCAGAGTGCGTGGTTCCTATGTGAGAGGGTGCCCCTGCATGAGCAGGGCCCCTCTGCAGCGTTGGGAGACCATCTCTGATGCTGTTTGTAGTGCAGCCTGACCATATACTCTTAAGCGCATTATATCCTCGCGGTAAAATGCTAACTTTGGAATGGCTGCACCTAAACATGTCGTGTTTGGTGTCAAACATCTTGGAATACTACCCCCCGCCAATCCTGGCGGCGGGGGTAGCATTCCACCCTTCTAGAGGGAAAGACATGTTAACTCTGACTAGTCCGGTAACTTCTTTCCAGAGCCCTGGCATCACAAAATGGATGCTGCTGCCACAGACACGAGTCTGGCCTCCTGCTGCTGGACGAAACTCCTGCAGGGGAGGCCTGGACAATAGGTTTCCTGTCCCAGGGAGGTGTGACCACCTCCCCAGACAGGATAATGTGTATTGGGGCTGGGCGGGAGCACTTTCGGGTGCTTTGAAGTCCTGCACTGGGGGCACATATGGTGTCCCTAGTGCATACCCCAGTTCAAACCGGATCAGGGCTTTCAGCCCCTGCTTTGGCGCGAACTGGACAAAGGGAAAGGGATGTAGCCACCCCTCTGCCCTGACCCACCCATAGGTGGGGCCACAGAGTAGTCCAACCCCTATTTTTAGAATAAAGGTAGGAACCCAGTCCTTAGGACTTTAGATTATACCTGGACGAAACTCTGAAACTGAATCCTGGACCTTCGACGCTCTACGACAAGATTAGAGGACTGAAGAATCTCCCTTGGGGTCAAGGAGTGACTCCCCTGCTTGGCAGGCACCAAAGAAGCATCTGTCCGGTTGGCATTTCGAAGCTCCCGTCGGACGCCGAAGTCATCGCATCACCAGAGGTGGATTTTCAGACTTCCCCGAGGCTACCCTGAGTCCCCAGCAAAGCTGAAGCCCGTGGCTATCGTGGGTGACTTGAGACCGTGACCCCTGGACACCGAGCACACTTGCAAGTGCACCATCTTCTGGGTCTCCGAAGAAGTCGTGCTTTGGGCTCCGAGTAGCCCTAGCCTCCAGCACCACCTGCACCGAAGATCACTGGCCCCCACTCCACGAGTGTCCTGTAAGCCAGCTCCACGTGTGGCGTCACGAGGCTCCTTCGCGGTCGCTAGCCCGTTGGCTAGTAGCCCTTAACGAAGGCCAATCTTTTCCTTACTTGGTATCCTGGTTGCTCCAGGCCTGCCCTCACTTACCCTTGCTGGGTGAGTTCCACAGACCTTGCTGGTCTGCACCATCGACGATCTACATCTTACTCAAGACTTGCCGTTGCCAAGGCTTGTTGGGTCCAATCCGGTCGCCGACACCTCAGCACTCGACAGACATTGAGCACCAGCCCGAATCCTGCTCCTGGTTGCTGACAACGCCTCCCGGACCTCGTGGCTGAAGAGTCAAGACAACCGTCAACGCACCTGAAGCACTCGACCTCGGTGGGCATCTGTCCATCGCCTTCCTGGTCACTGGCTAGTGACCCAGACTCTGTCCCCTCTGCTTTCAGGTTCACCAGAACTCCGATCCACTCTTGGATCCACCCGGACACTTTTCTCTTGGCCGCCAGCAGCACTTTGCAGCAGATCGCCATTCGAATCGACGACGAAACCCGACCCCGAAAGGCACCTATGCACCCGGCTTCCCTGGGTGAGGTAACACGAGTACTCCGGTGCTCCCGTGGGTAGAGACTCTTCAAAGTCCTAGATCTGAAAGGGTTTTGTCCTAGTCCTCTTTTAAGTGTCCCTTTCCTCTATTTTCCCGATCCCGACTTTCTCCATAGAAGTTAACGGCGTATCGCGGTTGTGTATTTACACTGCACGCGTCTCCCGTGGGTCCCCTGTGTCACTACCTTGGGTGGTTCCTTGTGGTCCAAGCACTTCTAGAGGCTCTAGGCCTAGTGTCTAGATCAGTCGTGGTTCGCATACCACTTTATTGGTATATGGTTTGGTACGCCCCTAGGGCCCAAACGTGTATTTGTGCTATTACTGTGATTTAAGATCTTATAACCTATGTACTTCGAACTCTAGCCTCATAAAGAGACTAGAGGGGTGTGTTTAGCAATAAATACATATATTTTGAATATATACCTGGTGTGGTGCTCTTTCATTTGGTCACTCAAGAGATTATAGACTGGTAAAACAAGCTGCTTTACATTCCTTCAAGACTTAGCCTGAAGGCTGCTCTCCATAGCTACCACTAGGATAGCTTTCAATAAGGTTGTCTTTAACCTATCTACCATAAGAGTCAATTTGGACTGGTGCAAGGTGCCCACTATAATTAGTGGACAGCATATGCCAGGCCAACTTCTCACATTGGTGTGCAGCGTGTGGGATTCCAGCTTGCTATTGTTTTACCAGATAATCTCAATTGAATTGATCAACTGAAAACCAGTAAAGGTACCTAAGGTACATATAATTTAAGCTTAGAATAACAGTAAGTTCTACTGAACTTAGAGTTGTGTGTTAAGGGATAGCACAACCCTTTCTACAACTCAAGAGAGTTTAGTAGGCCACACTAGAGTAGGTAGTGCATACACCACACCACACTAGTAATGTCTTTAAGGGCAGGATCCAAAGAATCCTTGCAGGAAGCCATTGAGCTTCCACCCTCCAAGTATGATACACTCCCATTCTTGGAATTGAGAGCTTTATGTAACTTGAGAAAAATAAGGACAGGCCAAAGCCCCACCACCCAACACCTCAAGGAGTTGTTGGTGGCTTATGACCTTAGTAAGCCTGTAGGGACTGAAGGGGTAGGAGCTGAGGGTGGGGCAGAAGAAGAGGACGAGGCTAGGGGTACCAATAACCCCAGCCCCCCCTCTGAAACTGGCCAGGAGGGTGACAATGACCCTGACCTGGAAAACCAAATCCCTCCTGTGGATGATGATGAGGATGATCAAAATGATGCCCTCTTTGTCCCCCCAGGAAGGATTAAGAGTGTGCCCAGAAGGTCTAGGTCTCCTTCTCAGGAGTCTAACCACTCTGGCACCTCTATAGGGAGCTCTGTCTCATCTCATAGGAGAGAATCCTCTCATGAGAGAAGAAAGAGGCTAGTCCAGTATGAGGAAACTCAGCTGGAACTCAGAAAAAAGCAATTAGCTTTAGATAGAGAATCCCTAGATCTCCTTAGAGAGAGAAGAAAGTTGGGACTAGAGTCCCATGGTGGCAGCCATGTCCCTAGAGACAGGGAAAGGTCCTATGACCATAGGAACCTGAGCAAGATTGTCCCTCCCTACCAGAGTGGGGATGATATCCACAAATGGATAACTGCTTTAGAGAGGGCCTGTAAAGTACAGAAGGTCCCTCAGGAGCAGTGGGCAGCAATCTTGTGGCTCTCCTTTGCTGACAAAGGTAGAGATAAGCTCCTCACTGTTAGAGAGGAGGATGCTGACAATTACAAGGTCTTGAAGAGTGCTCTTATTGATGGGTTTGGCCTAACCACTGAACAGTACAGGTTGAAGTTCAGAGACACCCAAAAAGCACAGACTCAAGACTGGGTAGACTATGTGGATTGTTCTGCCAAGGCTCTGGAAGGCTGGTTGATGGGCAGTAAGGTGTGTGACTTCTCAGGATTGTATAATCTGATAATGAGGGAGCAGATTCTTAATAACTGTCAAAATCAGCTGTTGCATCAATACCTGGTAGACTCTGATCTGACCTCTCCCCAAGAATTGGGAAAGAAGGCAGACAAATGGGTCAGGACCAGGGTGAAGCAGAAGGTACAGAACCAAGGTAGGGAAACCAAGAAGCAAGATGCTAAGAACTCTGACAAGGGTGGGGAGAAGGGTAAAGATCAAAAGTCTTCATCAGGCCCCCAAAAATCTTCTTCTGGTGGGGATTCCCAGTCTACCAAGGGTAAAGGCCAAAGAAAACCATGGTGCAAGGTCTGTAAGCAAAAGACCCACTGGACCAGTGATTGCACCAAGTCCAAAGACTCCAGTCCAGCACCCACCAATGCCCCTAAGGCACCTGTTCCCCCTAGTACAGTTGGTGGAAGTGCTCCAGCAAAGGGTTTAGTAGGGTTCACCCTGGGAACTGAGTTGGGCTCTGACTTAGTCAGAGAACTGACTCAGGCTGTGTTAGTCTGTGATGGAGGCATGGATGTGACCTCCACTGTGAGTCCCAGTAATCTGGGCAAGTACAGAAAACAGCCAATAATTAATGGACGTGAGGCTTTGGCATTTAGGGACACAGGGGCAAGTGTCACAATGGTGACACAAGACCTTGTGCTGCCTGGGCAAGTTATGCTTGGTGAGATGTACCAAGTGACCAATGCTAGCAATGTCAGAACAGACCATACTCTGGCAGTTGTTAACTTCTCCTGGGGAGGGGTAACTGGCCTTAAGAAGGTTGTGGTAAGTGCAAACCTACCAGTCGAATGCTTGCTTGGCAATGACTTAGAGACTTCTGCTTGGGCAGAAGTGGAGCTCAGGACCCATGCAGAAATGCTGGGGATCCCTGCAGATGTGTTTGCTGTGACCAGGTCACAAGCCAAAATGTCTAGCACTGAACAGGCCTTGGATTCTGGAAGAATGGACCAAGTGCCTTCCAAGAGGAGGAGTAGTAGGGTTAAGGCAGTGCCTTCCCCCTTGGCTCAGGAGGAAGATCAGTCCCTTGAGGGGGATGATCTCAGCCCTGAAGAAGGAACTGTCCCAGAGGAACTTGAACCTGACCAGGTTGAGTTCTTGGGGACAGGGGGACCTTCTAGGGCAGATCTGAGCCAGGAGCAGCAGAGCTGCCCATCCCTTGAACCCCTCAGACAGCAAGCTGCTGCTGAGGCTGCTGGGAAAGCTAGTGGTCCCCATACAGTGTATTGGGATGATGGACTCCTGTACTCAGAGAGTAGAGACCCCAAGCCTGGTGCTACCAGGAGGTTGGTAATACCTTTGAAGTTCAGGGGCTTCCTATTGACCCTAGCCCATGATATTCCCTTAGCAGGACACCTGGGCCAGAACAAGACTTGGGACAGAATTGTCCCTCACTTTCACTGGCCCCACATGTCTGAAGACAGTAAGGAGTTTTGTCGCTCCTGTGTAACCTGCCAAGCCAGTGGCAAAGCAGGTGGCACTACAAAGGCCCCCCTGATACCACTACCTGTGGTGGGGGTGCCCTTTGAGAGGGTAGGGATTGACATTGTTGGTCCCATGGATCCCCAAACAGCCTCTGGGCACAGGTTTATCCTGGTGGTAGTGGATCATGCCACCAGGTACCCAGAAGCTATTCCCCTCAGGACCACTACAGCACCTGTGGTGGCAAGGGTCCTCCTGGGAATCTTCTCAAGAGTGGGCTTTCCTAAGGAGGTAGTCTCAGACAGGGGTGCTAACTTCATGTCTGGGTACTTAAAAGCAATGTGGAAGGAGTGTGGAGTGACTTATAAGTTCACCACACCCTATCACCCACAATGCAATGGTTTAGTTGAGAGATTCAACAAAACCTTGAAGGGCATGATTAAAGGGCTCCCAGAAAAGCTTAGGCGTAGATGGGACATACTCTTGCCCTGCCTTTTATTCGCATATAGGGAGGTGCCTCAGAAGGGGGTTGGTTACAGCCCTTTTGAACTTCTGTTTGGCCACCCTGTGAGGGGTCCACTGTGCTTGGTGAAGGAAGGATGGGAGTTACCTCTCAAGCCCCCAAAGCAAGATATAGTGGACTATGTACTTGGTCTCCGCTCCAGGATGGCTGAGTACATGAAAAAGGCAACCAAAAACCTTGAGGCTAGTCAGGAACTTCAGAAGGCCTGGCATGACCAAAAGGCTGTTCTGACTGTTTACCAGCCAGGACAGAAGGTGTGGGTGTTGGAGCCAGTGGCCCCAGCAGCTCTCCAAGATAAATGGAGTGGACCCCACACTATTGTTGAGCAGAAGGGTGAGGTCACTTATTTAGTGGACCTAGGAACACCCAGGAGTCCCCACAGGGTTCTCCATGTCAACAGGTTAAAACCATATGTGGACAGGGCAGACATGGGCTTGCTCATGGCTACTGATGAAGGGCAGGAGGAAGAGAGTGACCCACTCCCTGACCTGCTCTCACAGAACCCTGACGATGGGTCAGTTGATGGTGTAGCCTTGGCAGGCAGCCTCACTACCCAGCAACAAACTGATTGCAGGCAAGTCCTCAATCAGTTTCGACATATGTTTTCACTGACACCCAGTCAGACCACCTGGTGCACTCATGAAGTGGACACTGGGGACAGTCTGCCTATTAAAAACAAGATTTATAGGCAACCTGACCATGTCAGGGACTGTATCAGGACTGAAGTCCAGAAAATGTTGGAATTGGGAGTAATTGAGCCCTCAGATAGCCCTTGGGCTAGTCCAGTAGTCCTAGTACCGAAACCTCACACCAGTGGTGGAAAAAGAGAGATGAGGTTTTGTGTAGACTACAGGGGTCTCAATGCAGTCACTAGGACTGATGCCCATCCAATACCCAGGGCAGATGAGCTCATAGATACTTTGGCCTCTGCCAAATATCTCAGCACATTTGACCTAACAGCTGGCTACTGGCAGATCAGACTAGCTGATACTGCAAAGCCCAAGACAGCATTCTCAACCCCTAGTGGGCATTATCAATTTGTGGTAATGCCCTTTGGTCTGAAGAATGCACCTGCCACTTTCCAGAGGTTGGTGAACACAGTTCTCACAGGACTGGAAGCCTATAGTGCAGCTTATCTAGATGATATTGCTGTCTTTAGCTCCACCTGGGAGGATCACCTGGTCCACCTCAGGAATGTTTTACAGGCCCTGCAAAAGGCAGGCCTGACTATCAAGGCCACTAAGTGCCAGATAGGGCAGAGTCAGGGTGTGTACCTGGGCCACCTTGTGGGTGGAGGCCAGGTTCAACCTTTGCAGAGCAAGATCCAGACCATCATGGACTGGACTGCTCCCACTACCCAGACTCAGGTGAGAGCCTTCTTAGGCCTGACTGGGTACTATAGGAGATTTGTCAAGGGGTATGGATCAATAGTGACACCCTTGAATGACTTAACTTCTAAGAAAATGCCCAAAAAGGTTCAGTGGACAGTTAGCTGTCAAAAGGCATTTGATGACCTCAAGCAGGCCATGTGCACTGCTCCAATTCTGCAGAGTCCTGATTACTCCAAGAAGTTCATTGTTCAAACTGATGCATCTGAATTGGGGGTAGGGGCTGTACTGTCACAATTGAATGAAGAAGGTCAGGATCAGCCAGTAGCTTTTATTAGCAGAAGGCTGACCCCTAGAGAGAAACGTTGGTCAGCCATAGAGAGGGAGGCCTTTGCTGTGGTCTGGGCTCTGAAGAAGTTGAGGCCATACTTGTTTGGTACACACTTCCTGGTTCAGACAGACCATAAGCCCCTCTTATGGCTAAAACAAATGAAGGGTGAAAACCCCAAACTGCTTAGGTGGTCCATTTCCCTACAGGGGATGGACTTTACAGTGGAACATAGGCCTGGGAGTAACCATGCGAATGCAGATGGACTCTCTAGGTATTTCCACTTAGAACATGAAGACTTAACTGGGCAAGGTTAGTTTAATGTCCCTACGTTTGGGGGGGGTTGTGTAGGAGAGTAGGATCTGCCTCACATGGGTACCCCCACTTTTTGCTGATGCTTCACAGTTTTTCGACATTAGTCTGGCTGGGGCCCTGCTAATCAGAACCCCAGCCTAGCTGCTTCCTCTCTAAAATGGTTTCCATGTGCCTTAGGCACATCTCTGATTGGGATCTGGAGTGCCCTTATAAGTCCCTAGTATATGGTATACTATGTACCAAGGGCATAGGTACCTCAGAGGCCTGCCAGGGGCTGCAGCATGTATTATGCCACCCCTGGAAGGCCATCCAAACTGACACCACAGGTCTGCTACTGCAGCCTGGGTAAGGTGGTGCATGCACCCCTTACTGTGATATAGGTTACCTATATCACGAAATACATACACACATATAAACCTATAAGTCACTCCTAAGGCAGGCCTTATCAATCCTAAAGGCAGAGTGCGTGGTTCCTATGTGAGAGGGTGCCCCTGCATGAGCAGGGCCCCTCTGCAGCGTTCGGAGACCATCTCTGATGCTGTTTGTAGTGCAGCCTGACCATATACTCTTAAGCGCATTATATCCTCGCGGTAAAATGCTAACTTTGGAATGGCTGCACCTAAACATGTCGTGTTTGGTGTCAAACATCTTGGAATACTACCCCCCGCCAATCCTGGCGGCAGGGGTAGCATTCCACCCTTCTAGAGGGAAAGACATGTTAACTCTGACTAGTCCGGTAACTTCTTTCCAGAGCCCTGGCATCACAAAATGGATGCTGCTGCCACAGACACGAGTCTGGCCTCCTGCTGCTGGACGAAACTCCGGCAGGGGAGGCCTGGACAATAGGTTTCCTGTCCCAGGGAGGTGTGACCACCTCCCCAGACAGGATAATGTGTATTGGGGCTGGGCGGGAGCACTTTCGGGTGCTTTGAAGTCCTGCACTGGGGACACATATGGTGTCCCTGTGCATACCCCAGTTCAAACCGGCGCTTTGGCGCGAACTGGACAAAGGGAAAGGGGTGTAGCCACCCCTCTGCCCTGACCCACCCATAGGTGGGGCCACAGAGTAGTCCAACCCCTATTTTTAGAATAAAGGTAGGAACCCAGTCCTTAGGACTTTAGATTATACCTGGACGAAACTCTGAAACTGAATCCTGGACCTTCGACGCTCTACGACAAGATTAGAGGACTGAAGAATCTCCCTTGGGGTCAAGGAGTGACTCCCCTGCTTGGCAGGCACCAAAGAAGCATCTGTGCGGTTCGCATTTCTGAAGCTCCCGTCGGACGCCGAAGTCATCGCATCACCAGAGGTGGATTCTCAGACTTCCCCGAGGCTACCCTGAGTCCCCAGCAAAGCTGAGGCCCGTGGCTATCGTGGGTGACTTGAGACCGTGACCCCTGGACACCGAGCACACTTGCAAGTGCACCATCTTCTGGGTCTCCCAAGAAGTCGTGCTTTGGGCTCCGAGTAGCCCTAGCCTCCAGCACCACCTGCACCGAAGATCACTGGCCCCCACTCCACGAGTGTCCTGTAAGTCAGCTCCACGTGTGGCGTCACGAGGCTCCTTCGCGGTCGCTAGCCCGTTGGCTAGTAGCCCTTAACGAAGGCCAATCTTTTCCTTACTTGGATCCTGGTTGCTCGAGGCCTGCCCTCACTTACCCTTGCTGGGTGAGTTCCACAGACCTTGCTGGTCTGCACCATCGACGATCTACATCTTACTCGAGACTTGCCGTTGCCAAGGCTTGTTGGGTCCAATCTGGTCGCCGATACCTCAGCACTCGACAGACATCGAGCACCAGCCCGAATCCTGCTCCTGGTCACCGACAACGCCTCCCGGACCTCGTGGCTGAAGAGTCAAGACGACCGTCAACGCACCTGAAGCACTCGACATCGGTGGGCATCTGTCCATCGCCTCCCTGGTCACTGGCTAGTGACCCAGACTCTGTCCCCTCTGCTTTCAGGTTCACCAGAACTCCGATCCACTCTTGGATCCACCCGGACACTTTTCTCTTGGCCGCCAGCAGCACTTTGCAGCAGATCGCCATTCGAATCGACGACGAAACCCGACCCCGAAAGGCACCTATGCACCCGGCTTCCCTGGGTGAGGTAACACGAGTACTCTGGTGCTCCCGTGGGTAGAGACTCTTCAAAGTCCTAGATCTCAAAGGGTTTTGTCCTAGTCCTCTTTTAAGTGTCCCTTTCCTCTATTTTCCCGATCCCGACTTTCTCCATAGAAGTTAACGGCGTATCGCGGTTGTGTATTTACACTGCACGCGTCTCCCGTGGGTCCCCTGTGTCACTACCTTGGGTGGTTCCTTGTGGTCCAAGCACTTCTAGAGGCTCTAGGCCTAGTGTCTAGATCAGTCGTGGTTCGCATACCACTTTATTGGTATATGGTTTGGTACGCCCCTAGGGCCCAAACGTGTATTTGTGCTATTACTGTGATTTAAGATCTTATAACCTATGTACTTCGAACTCTAGCCTCATAAAGAGACTAGAGGGGTGTGTTTAGCAATAAATACATATATTTTGAATATATACCTGGTGTGGTGCTCTTTCATTTGGTCACTCAAGAGATTATAGACTGGTAAAACAAGCTGCTTTACATTCCTTCAAGACTTAGCCTGAAGGCTGCTCTCCATAGCTACCACTAGGATAGCTTTCAATAAGGTTGTCTTTAACCTATCTACCATAAGAGTCGATTTGGACTGGTGCAAGGTGCCCACTATAATTAGTGGACAGCATATGCCAGGCCAACTTCTCACATAGGGGGTCATGCTGGGGCTGGTGTTTCAGGGTTTAGGGCAGTGCAGTGGTGTTCGGGCAGTGTAGGGGGTCGTGCTGGGGCTGGTGTTTCAGGGTTTAGGGCAGTGCAGTGGTGTTCGGGCAGTGTAGGGGGTCGTGCTGGGGCTGGTGTTTCAGGGTTTAGGGCAGTGCAGTGGTGTTCGGGCAGTGTAGGGGGTCATGCTGGGGCTGGTGTTTCAGGGTTTAGGGCAGTGCAGTGGTTTTCGGGCAGTGTAGGGGGTCGTGCTGGGGCTGGTGTTTCAGGGGTAAGGGCAGTGCAGTGGTGTTCGGGCAGTGTAGGGGGTCATGCTGGGGCTGGAGTTTCAGGGCTTAGGGCAGTGCAGCGGTTTTCGGGCAGTGTAGGGGGTCATGCTGGGGCTGGTGTTTCAGGGTTTAGGGCAGTGCAGTGGTGTTCGGGCAGTGTAGGGGGTCGTGCTGGGGCTGGTGTTTCAGGGTTTTGGGCAGAGCAGTGGTGTTCGGGCAGTGTAGGGGTCATGCTGGGGGTGGTGTTTCAGGGTTTAGGGCAGTGCAGTGGTGTTCGGGCAGTATAGGGGGTCTTGCTGGGGGTGGTGTTTCAGGGTTTAGGGCAGTGGTGTTCAGGCAGTGTAGAGGGTCTTGCTGGGGGTGATGTTTCAGGGTTTAGGGCAGTGCAGTGGTGTTCGGGCAGTGTAGGGGGTCTTGCTGTGGGTAGTGTTTCAGGGTTTAGGGCAGTGCAGTGGTGTTTGGGCAGTGTAGGGGGTCGTGCTGGGGCTGGTGTTTCAGGGTTTAGGGCAGTGCAGTGGTGTTCAGGCAGTGTAGGGGGCCGTGCTGGGGCTGGTGTTTCAGGGTTTAGGGCAGTGCAGTGGTGTTCGGGCAGTGTAGTGGGTCGTGCTGGGGCTGGTGTATCAGGGTTTAGGGCAGTGCAGTCGTGTTCGGGCAGTGTAGGGGGCCGTGCTGGGGCTGGTGTTTCAGGGTTTAGGGCAGTGCAGTGGTGTTCGGGCAGAGTAGGGGGTCGTGCTGGGGCTGATGTTTCAGGGTTTAGGGCAGTGCAGTGGTGTTCGGGCAGTGTAGGGGGTATGCTGGGGCTGGTGTTTCAGGGTTTAGGGCAGTGCAGTGGTGTTCGGGCAGTGTAGGGGGTCGTGCTGGGGCTGGAGTTTCAGGGCTTAGGGCAGTGCAGTGGTTTTCGGGCAGTGTAGGTGGTCGTGATGGGGCTAGTGTTTCAGGGTTTTGGGCAGAGCAGTGGTGTTCGGGCAGTGTAGGGGGTCGTGCTGGGGTGGTGTTTCAGGGTTTAGGGCAGTGCAGTGGTGTTCGGGCAGTGTAGGGGGTTTGCTGGGGGTGATGTTTCAGGGTTTAGGGCAGTGCAGTGGTGTTCGGGCAGTGTAGGGGGTCTTGCTGGGGGGAGTGTTTCAGGGTTTAGGGCAGTGCAGTGGTGTTCGGGCAGTGTAGGGGGTCATGCTGGGGGTGGTGTTTCAGGGTTTAGGGCAGTGCAGTGGTGTTCGGGCAGTGTAGGGGGTCGTGCTGGGGGTAGTGTTTCAGGGTTTAGGGCAGTGCAGTTGTGTTCGGGCAGTGTAGGGGGTCGTGCTGGGGATGGTGTTTCAGGGTTTAGGGCAGTGCAGTGGTGTTTGGGCAGTGTAGGGGGTCATGCTGGGGGTGGTGTTTCAGGGTTTAGGGCAGTGCAGTGGTGTTCGGGCAGTGTAGGGGGTTGTGCAGGGGATGGTGTTTCAGGGTTTAGGGCAGTGCAGTGGTGTTCGGCCAGTGTAGGGGGTCTTGCTGGGGGTGGTGTTTCAGGGTTTAGTGCAGTGGTGTTCGGGCAGTGTAGGGGGTCTTGCTGGGGGTGGTGTTTCAGGGTTTAGGGCAGTGCAGTGGTGTTCGGGCAGTGTAGGGGTCTTGCTGGGGCTGGTGTTTCAGGGTTTAGGGCAGTGCAGTGGTGTTCGGGCAGTGTAGGGGGTCATGCTGGGGCTGGTGTTTCAGGGTTTAGGGCAGTGCAGTGGTGTTTGGGCAGTGTAGGTGGTCGTGCTGGGGCTGGGGCTGGTGTTTCAGGGTTTAGGGCAGTGCAGTGGTGTTCGGGCAGTGTAGGGGGTCGTGCTGGGGCTGGTGTTTCAGGGTTTAGTGCAGTGCAGTGGTGTTCGGGCAGTGTAGGGGGTCGTGCTGGGGCTGGTGTTTCAGGGTTTTGGGCAGAGCAGTGGTGTTCGGGCAGTATAGGGGGTCGTGCTGGGGGTGGTGTTTCAGGGTTTAGGGCAGTGCAGTGGTGTTCGGGCAGTATAGGGGGTCTTGCTGGGGGTGGTATTTCAGGGTTTTCGGCAGTGGTGTTCAGGCAGTGTAGAGGGTCTTGCTGGGGGTGATGTTTCAGGGTTTAGGGCAGTGCAGTGGTGTTCGGGCAGTGTAGGGGGTCTTGCTGGGGGTAGTGTTTCAGGGTTTAGGGCAGTGCAGTGGTGTTTGGGCAGTGTAGGGGGTCGTGCTGGGGCTGGTGTTTCAGGGTTTAGGGCAGTGCAGTGGTGTTTGGGCAGTGTAGGGGGCCGTGCTGGGGCTGGTGTTTCAGGGTTTAGGGCAGTGCAGTGGTGTTCGGGCAGTGTAGGGGGTCGTGCTGGGGCTGGTGTTTCAGGGTTTAGGGCAGTGCAGTGGTGTTCGGGCAGTGTAGGGGGCCATGCTGGGGCTGGTGTTTCAGGGTTTAGGGCAGAGCAGTGGTGTTCGGGCAGTGTAGGGGGTTGTGCTGGGGGTGGTGTTTCAGGGTTTAGGGCAGTGCAGTGGTGTTCGGGCAGTGTAGGGGGTTTGCTGGGGGTGGTGTTTCAGGGTTTAGGGCAGTGGTGTTCAGGCAGTGTAGGGGGTCTTGTTGGGGGTGATGTTTCAGGGTTTAGGGCAGTGCAGTGGTGTTCGGGCAGTGTAGGGGGTCTTGCTGGGGCTGGTGTTTCAGGGTTTAGGGCAGTGCAGTGGTGTTCGGGCAGTGTAGGGGGTCTTGCTGGGGCTGGTGTTTCAGGCTTTAGGGCAGTGCAGTGGTGTTCGGGCAGTGTAGGGGGTCATGCTGGGGCTGGTGTTTCAGGGTTTAGGGCAGTGCAGTGGTGTTCGGGCAGTGTAGGGGGTCGTGCTGGGGCTGGTGTTTCAGGGTTTAGTGCAGTGCAGTGGTGTTCGGGCAGTGTAGGGGGTCGTGCTGGGGGTGGTGTTTCAGGGTTTAGGGCAGTGCAGTGGTGTTCGGGCAGTGTAGGGGGTCGTGCTGGGGCTGGTGTTTCAGGGTTTAGTGCAGTGCAGTGGTGTTTGGGCAGTGTAGGGGGTCGTGCTGGGGCTGGTGTTTCAGGGTTTTGGGCAGAGCAGTGGTGTTCGGGCAGTATAGGGGGTCGTGCTGGGGGTGGTGTTTCAGGGTTTAGGGCAGTGCAGTGGTGTTCGGGCAGTATAGGGGGTCTTGCTGGGGGTGGTATTTCAGGGTTTAGAGGCAGTGGTGTTCAGGCAGTGTAGAGGGTCTTGCTGGGGGTGATGTTTCAGGGTTTAGGGCAGTGCAGTGGTGTTCGGGCAGTGTAGGGCGTCTTGCTGGGGGTAGTGTTTCAGGGTTTAGGGCAGTGCAGTGGTGTTCGGGCAGTGTAGGTGCTCGTGCTGGGGCTGGGGCTGGTGTTTCAGGGTTTAGGGCAGTGCAGTGGTGTTCGGGCAGTGTAGGGGGTCGTGCTGGGGCTGGTGTTTCAGGGTTTAGTGCAGTGCAGTGGTGTTCGGGCAGTGTAGGGGGTCGTGCTGGGGCTGGTGTTTCAGGGTTTTGGGCAGAGCAGTGGTGTTCGGGCAGTATAGGGGGTCGTGCTGGGGCTGGTGTTTCAGGGTTTAGTGCAGTGCAGTGGTGTTCGCGCAGTGTAGGGGGTCGTGCTGGGGGTGGTGTTTCAGGGTTTAGGGCAGTGCAGTGGTGTTCGGGCAGTGTAGGGGGTCGTGCTGGGGCTGGTGTTTCAGGGTTTAGTGCAGTGCAGTGGTGTTCGGGCAGTGTAGGGGGTAGTGCTGGGGCTGGTGTTTCAGGGTTTTGGGCAGAGCAGTGGTGTTCGGGCAGTATAGGGGGTCGTGCTGGGGGTGGTGTTTCAGGGTTTAGGGCAGTTCAGTGGTGTTCGGGCAGTATAGGGGGTCTTGCTGGGGGTGGTATTTCAGGGTTTAGGGCAGTGGTGTTCAGGCAGTGTAGAGGGTCTTGCTGGGGGTGATGTTTCAGGGTTTAGGGCAGTGCAGTGGTGTTCGGGCAGTGTAGGGCATCTTGCTGGGGGGAGTGTTTCAGGGTTTAGGGCAGTGCAGTGGTTTCGGGCAGTGTAGGGGGTCGTGCTGGGGCTGGTGTTTTAGGGTTTAGGGCAGTGCAGTGGTGTTCGGGCAGTGTAGGGGGCCGTGCTGGGGCTGGTGTTTCAGGGTTTAGGGCAGTGCAGTGGTGTTTGGGCAGTGTAGGGGGTCGTGCTGGGGCTGGTGTTTCAGGGTTTAGGGCAGTGCAGTGGTGTTCGGGCAGTGTAGGGGGCCGTGCTGGGGCTGGTGTTTCAGGGTTTAGGGCAGTGCAGTGGTGTTCGGGCAGAGTAGGGGGTCGTGCTGGGGCTGGTGTTTCAGGGTTTAGGGCAGTGCAGTGGTGTTCGGGCAGTGTAGGGGGTCGTGCTGGGGTTTGTGTTTCAGGGTTTAGGGCAGTGCAGTGGTGTTCGGGCAGTGTAGGGGGTCGTGCTGGGGCTGGTGTTTCAGGGTTTAGGGCAGTGCAGTGGTGTTCGGGCAGTGTAGGGGGTCGTGCTGGGGCTGGAGTTTCAGGGCTTAGGGCAGTGCAGTGGTTTTCGGGCAGTGTAGGTGGTCATGATGGGGCTAGTGTTTCAGGGTTTTGGGCAGTGCAGTGGTGTTCGGGCAGTGTAGGGGTCGTGCTGGGGCTAGTGTTTTAGGGTTTTGGGCAGAGCAGTGGTGTTCGGGCAGTGTAGGGGGTCGTGCTGGGGGTGGTGTTTCAGGGTTTAGGGCAGTGCAGTGGTGTTCGGGCAGTGTAGGGGATTTGCTGGGGGTGGTGTTTCAGGGTTTTGGGCAGTGGTGTTCAGGCAGTGTAGGGGGTCTTGCTGGGGGTGATGTTTCAGGGTTTAGGGCAGTGCAGTGCAGTGGTTTTCGGGCAGTGTAGGGGGTCTTGCTGGGGGTAGTGTTTCAGGGTTTAGGGCAGTGCAGTGGTGTTCGGGCAGTGTAGGGGGTCATGCTGGGGCTGGTGTTTCAGGGTTTAGGGCAGTGTTGTGGTGTTCGGGCAGTGTAGGGGGTCGTGCTGGGGGTAGTGTTTCAGGGTTTTGGGCAGTGCAGTGGTGTTCGGGCAGTGTAGGGGGTCCTGCTGGGGGTGGTGTTTCAGGGTTTAGGGCAGTGCAGTGGTGTTTGGGCAGTGTAGGGGATCATGCTGGTGGTGGTACTTCAGGGTTTAGGGCAGTGCAGTGGTATTCGGGCAGTGTAGGGGGTCGTGCTGGGGGTGGTGTTTCAGGGTTTAGGGCAGTGCAGTGGTGTTTCGGGCAGTGTAGGGGGTCATGCTGTGTATAGTGTTTTAGGGTTTAGGGCAGTGCAGTGGTGTTCGGGCAGTGTAGGGGGTTGTGCTGGGGTAGTGTTTTAGGGTTTAGGGCAGTGCAGTGGTGTTCGTGCAGTGTAGGGGGTCGTGCTGGGGTAGTGTTTTAGGGTTTAGGGCAGTGCAGTGGTGTTTGTGTAGTGACAGCGCATGCGCTGCGTCGCTAGGCGAGACCTAAAAAGCATTGCACCAAGATGGCTGCCAACACTTCCTGGATTGAAGTGTTGGCAGCCAATTAGAGCCAAGCTTGTGCTTGTGTAGTTAGGTTCCGCCCAGATATATAAAGATTTTTTTCCTTTAATATCTCAAAAACTACTGAATGGATTTACACCATTTTAAAAAAAGGGCGCTTTCTGAACCAAGGGCTACCTTTTTGCCAAATTTGGTGTAATTCCGTTCTAAAGTTTCCTACGGGAAATAACATGGGGAAACGCGTTTCGGGACCCCCCTTTATCCCCCAACTTAAAACGTGCCACGGGGCGCGTTTGCACAGTGGTGAAGGGAGGGGGCGGAGCCTGAGGTGACATGTGTGCAAACACGCCCTGTGGCGTGTTTTAAGTTGGGGGATTAAGTCCCCTTGAATCCTGAGGGTCCCTGGGGTCCAACTAGCCCACCAGGTACCTCCAGTAAGTGCCACAGAGCTGCATTGCAGAGAGGTGTAAAGGTGCGTGGCCTCAGACCATCTCTCTGCAACGCAGGCCCTGTGGCGCTTACTGGAAGTACCTGGTGGGCTAGTTGG